>CM053585.1:545550073-545569136 GCA_028646515.1 Pseudochirops corinnae
AGAAGCTAGAATTTAAAGTTCTATAATCAAATGTTAAAAATATATATGTATATATATATTATTGTTATTATTATTAATTACATCCAACTAGGAATTAAGATATACAGGCACTGTGGTAGGGAGACCCATCCTGCCCTACAGGCAAGTCAGAGGGGTAATGGGGGAGAACATAAGAGAGAGTAGATTAGGGGAGGGGCTATACAGTGGGATCGCTGTTTTGGGGTGGTGGGTAGGGGAAAGATGGGGAGAAAATTTGTAACTCAAAATCTTGTGGAAATAAATGATGTAAACAAGAAAATAAATAAATAAATTTAAAAAAAAAGAAAAAACAAAAAAATAATAATCACAAGCAAAATAGGCTGGTGGTGTTTAAAATTCTATCTCTTTCCTTCTACAGTGTAGAATCTACACTGAGCTGACTTGCAGAAGCAAGAATTGTTTTGTACTGAGCCTTCCTGCCCAGCTCAGGGGTTGGCCCTTAGTAAGTGGGAGTGGAATGAAATGAAATGAACACATGTTGAGCCCTTTCTTGAAGGCCTTGGCTTCTACCAAGGGGTCTATCCTGCAGTCAGCTGACCCAAGAGCATGGACCATCCATTGGCCCAGAGAAGTTTATAGAGTGGCTCTCCCAGGCAGAGCATGGTAGGGCTTTCCTAAGTCCTCAGAGGGAAAGGAAAAAGGTTCAAATCCCCAGGACCTGGCAGGAGAGGGAGGAGAGGTGGGCTCTTATTGCCAAGGCCACTGGGGAGAGGGCATCATCATAGTCTCCAGCAGTTGCTGATTCCCTCAGAACCTTCAAACTACTTTCATCTAGGCCAGAAATTCCCTCTGATAGATAGATCAGATTTGTGGAAGTTTACTTGTGCCATTCTAATGTCAGCTCAAGTCATCGCTAGTTGTACAACCTTGGGAAAGTCATGAAGATTCCCAAAGCCTCAGTTTACCTGCTTATTCTATAAGAGATTGAACAGAAAGAGTTCATTGTTCCGGAACCCTTTATGCTTCTCCAACCACTGCTCACAACAGCCGTGTGATGAAAGAAGCACCGGATGTTACTGTTCCCATCTTACAGATGAGGAAGATGTGGTTTAAAAGGTGAAGTGATTAGCCTGAGGTCACTCAGCTAGTCAGTGGCAGAGATGGGATTGAAACCAAGGTCTTTCCTGATGCTAATTCACTCTCCATGACAAAATACCACTGCTCTAGGATGAAATTGTCCCTCTGGTTCCTTTCAGCATTGATCATCTGTGACTCTAGAAGGATTCTGGGATTTACCTTGGGTTTAAACCATCAGGAAAATGGTGCCTTTTTTCCCTCTTAGAAGATCTGAGTTCTGAGGCCCTTGGCTGGCAAGGCTGGGGCTTCACAACCCCCAGCCCCCACTCAGTATCCCTCCCTCTTTGTAGCTATATCCAATTTAAATTAGTATAAGCTGTTCTCCATTGGGTTTTTATAGCATCTTTTAATGGAAACAGAAGGCCGTCCAGTGTACACAGCACTAGGCTGCAGATTAAACAATTTCAGAAAGAGATAAACAGAATGACAAATGGCCAATTTTTCAGAGGGGAAGCCTTTACATGACAGATTAAAGATCAGGAAATAGTGCTTGGGTTCCAAGCTGGATCTTGTCCCCTGGTGTGCCTCACAAACAGAGCTCACCCAGCCCCCCTAGAGACATCTGGGCATGCGCAAGGATATGGTGGTTGTGCATGAGACCTTGGCCAGGCCTTCCAGGCTCTGGGGCTTACTCTTCCTGTGTCAGGATCAAATTTGTGACTCGGTCACAGCATCAGCACCATCATGGTCATCCCCATCCTCATCCCAGAAGCAACAGCTCCTTCATCTCCTTCATCTCAAAACCCCATTGACAGCATCTCCCATGTTCTCTTCTTTGCACCAGCCTCTGACAAAGATCTGGCCTTTCCCCTTGCCAGGTCTATTGTTCTCCTTGTGGCTTTGATCTATCCCGTTCTGTCTTCTCCAACACTTGGCACCCTCACTCATCTTCTCTCTGTGTTTGTGTGTCTGTCTGTTGGTCTGCCTCTCCCTGTCTGGCTTGCTCTCCTCCCCATCTTTAACTATTCCTATCTATTCATGCCTTCCTTACTGCCTTCAAGTATTGCCAAGTCTCTGCCATCCTTAAAGACATTCACTAGTACCCATCCTCCCCTCAGACTTTCACCTTTTATCTTTTTGTTTTCTCAGCTAAACTCCCATAAAAAGTTGTCTGCCTTCCCAGCTTCCACTTCCTCTCTTATTCATTGTCTTCCAGCCTTATCACCCACCTGAAGCTGTGCCCTCCGAAGTTATGAACCAGAGGCCAATTGCCAGATTTTGTAGACTCTTCTCAGCCTTCCTGCTTCCTTATGTCCCTGCTGTGTTTGATTGTGTTGATTGCCCTTTGTTTCTCCATGTTCTCTTTTCTCTGGGTTTTTGTGACCCAGTTCTTGTATGATTCTCCTGCTACGTAGTGACTAGCTCTGCTCAGCATCCTCTGCTGGTTCATGATCTATGTCATATCCAGTAACTAGGTATACTCTGAGTCTTGGAAGAAGGCAGGAAGGAAAGAAGGCAGGCAGGCAGGCAGGCAGGCAGGAAGGAAGGAAGGAAGGAAGGAAGGGAAAAAGGAAGGAAGGAAGGAAGGAAGGGAAAAAGGAAGGAAGGAAGGAAGGAAGGAAAAAAGGAAGGAAAGAAAAAAGGAAGGAAAAAGGAAGGATAGGGAGGGAAGAGTTTGGGGAATGAAGGAAGGAAAGAAAAAGGGAAGGAAGGAAGGAAAGAAAGAAGAAATAAAGAAAAAAGAAGAAGGAAGAAAGGAAGGAAGGAAGGAAGGAAGGAAGGAAGGAAGGAAGGACAAAAGAAAGAATGAAGAGGACTTTGATATTTGGGGGCAGCTTAAAATGGATTATTAAAGAAATGTTCAATGAGCATCCAGTGCAAGAGGCAGCAGTTGCCGATTGCCAGCTAGCGTGGCTTCCAAGGGACTGTCCTTACTAGCTGGCGGTTGTTTTTGGACAGGGGAATGCTGGAGATACAATTTGTAGAGCTTTTCATGAAGCATTTCTTACTATCCTTGTAGAGAATACAGATTTGGAGCTGGTTGAATGGACGGATCAGAGAACCTTCCTAATGGTTCAGTGCCAAATGGCCAGGAGGCATCCAGTGGAGTCCTGTGGGGCACTGACCTTGGCCCTGTGCCAGGGATGTGGAATAAAGGCGTAAATGACAAAAGTAGGATGAATGATTGATAGACTGGATGACAGAGTCTAGATCCCAAGGAATGGTGACAGGTCGGACATAGCAAATTAAATAAAATGAAATTCAATGGGGATAAATGTAAGACTTTATGCTTGGATTACAAAAATTAACCTCCAGAGCATGACAAGTTCACAACCTGGTTGTGGATGCTTGTTTCCACAAAGAGCTTCCATAGTAGCTTACACCGAATAAGAGGGAATAATGGACAGGATTAGGAGATGCAGGGGATTGAGCAGAGCATGTGCTAAAGGGAGAAGGGCTCTGGAGATTCCTCCAACACTGAGCTAGGATCCCCTAAGATGGCAGAGGCATGGTTCAACAGCATCTGTCCGAAAAAGAGCTGGGAATGTAAGCCGTCAGTAACATTAAGGCCTATCAAAGATGCGGCAGAGGATCCTGGAGTGAAGAGGCATTAACCCCGCTGTACTCTACCCTAGGAAGATCGCTTGTAGACTATTGCATTGAGTTCTGGACACCACAATTTAAGGAGGACATTGATAGGGCATAGAGTGTCTAGAGGAGAACAACCAAAGTGGTGAAGAGCCCAGAGTTCAGTTCATCTGAAAATCCATTGGAAGAACTGACATGTTTAGCCTGGAAAGAAGAGACTTCAGAGGAATGAGTAGCTGTCCATTCAAGTGTCTGAAAGCCTTCCACATGCAGAAGGGCAGGTCCAGAAACAATGAGTTTGGGCTGCCAAGTGCCCAATTTTGATTTGTGGTTAGGAAAATCCCTTCTGCCAATTAGAGCTGTCAGTCAGTAGAATCAGCTGGTTGCTTGGGAGGTGGTGAGTTCACCTGACTTAAAAGATTAGGGTTAGCAGAGTTAACAACCACTCATCTAGGATGCCAGAATGAAGATTCCTGTGTAAGTAAAGAAGGAATGAGATGGCCGCTGAGGCTCCTTCCAGCCCTAGTTCTGTGAATCTGTGAGAGCAGTGGATGATGGCAGAACAGTCCAAGAACCTCACTGCTACCATGGGATGTTTGAAAAGCTCAGGGAAGGCATCCATGAGTTGGCTGTATCCTCCAGGGAGGATTTATAGGAGAGCATGGACAACAAGGGCACAAGATGACATGACGTGGGTAGGCTGCTGTTGGTACCAGTGGAAGGATGGACAAGACTTTGCATCTGTTGAAATGTTGAAGTGCTGGGATTACTATGTTGAAAGGTGTGACTATCAGGCAATTCGGTGAGATTGCTGTAGCCAATATAATCTGAGGCATTTCTTGTTCATTAGCATATTGCCCAAAATAGGTAGCAGAAGTGATTGTGAGAGGTGAGAGGAGAGAAAGTATGCATGTAGCCATGAAACCCTTCCTCCTCTCTGATTTAGGGCAGAGAGCAGCAAAAGAAACCCACAGATTAGACCACAGCTGGGGAGAGATCGTTTGATCCCATTCAGAGCCCAGGCGAGGGAGGCCCTTTCCAATATGTTGGTTCTCAAAGTTTTTTGTTCTTGGCAAAGCATAGCTTCTTATTTTGAGGATAAAAGGCTTCTTTTTAAAATGGCTTCAGCTGTAATGACTTCCTGGGCAGCTGATAATTAACCAAAGAACATTTTATAGCTTAAGTGTAAATGACTTTGAAACATATGGGCCAGATTTCCAAATTTGCATGGGTTTCCAAATGAAAAGGAAAGACATTTTGCTAAATATTTTGCTTTTTTATTAGATTCAAGACATTTTTAGTTATTTGAAAGGCACAAAAAGTATCTGGATTTGCACATTTTAAGTCAAAAATTGGAAATTTGGGACCTGGAAAACATCCCCTTCAAGGACGTTTCAAGTTTAGAAATAGAGAGGAGGAAAGACAACTTAGCACTTGCCTGCCCCTGGTCCTATGGACTTTGTGTGAAGTCTGGGATGTCCACTGAGAGCCAGGACACAGAGGTGGGAGGTCACTTCACCTGTCACATAGCATCACATAATTCTTGGATGCTTGGGGTTTTCACTTATGATGAAGAAAGCAGTAACATTTTCCTTGCAAAATGTTTTACAGACTATTGTCTTTGATCCCACAACAACCCCGACAGGTAAGTACTAGTATTATCCTCATCTTACAGCAGAGGAAACTGCTACAGACAGAGGTTAGGTGACACACAGATTTGAGGGGCTGATCATAAGGATGCTCTCCACGTAGGAGGGAGCTGGATCTCCTCTAAAAGTTTTTTGGAGATATACTTGTTCAGTTGTGTCTGTGACCCCATTTGGGTTTTCTTGGCAGAGGTATTGGAGGTTGGCCTTTTCCTTCTCCAGCTCGTTTTACAGAGGAGGAAACTGAGGCAAACGGGATTGAGTGACTTGTCTAGGGTCACACAGCTGGTGAGTATCTCAGGTCAGATTTGAACTCAGGAAGATGAGCCCAGCACTCTATCCACTGTGCTTCCCTTTGAGATTTATACCCCTGTTCTATTCCCTTCCTCTCTTGTTTACTTTGGAATCTGTAGAAGCTTCCACCATATACCTTACAGAACATTCAGAAGTCATCTACATAATTGGCCTGAAGATGTGATTTCCTATATATTCATCTTGTTGTACTTAAGCAGTTCTGATTTTTTGGCTTAGAATGTTGTTTTTGTTGTAACCAGAGATTCTGACAAAAGGTTTCAAGTACCCCAAAATTAGCAAGATTTGGAGCAAGAGTTTCTGTCTCACTTGTCCAAGAGCATATTGTTCTCAAATTTTCAGGCTTTAAATGTCAGAGGAATCTCTTTGGGAATGAAAGAAACTAATAGATTGTGGGAAGTTCACCAAATATCCCCAGGGACCTGCAGAATGGCCCTGTGATAGATTAGTGCACTAGAGAACGGAAAAGAGCTGAGAAACTCTTAAGTTGGATGACTACAAGTCAAGAAGACAGTATTTATCAATAGAGGGAGAGAAACTGTTACCCAGTGTAAGAGGCATGAGGACAACATGTGTGAAGTCACCATTTTGGTTGCAGAGTCTCCCAGCACATGAAAGGAGGCTGCAGGCAATGGCTAGTGATGGTCTAAGAGTGAGAAGGGGCACACGAGATATCATGAAGGCATCTAAGATCAGAACACAAAGTGGACAGGGAGTGGATTGGCAGCAAGGGACAAAAGAGGTACATACAGTGCTGTGAAACGTGAAAAGACCCATAGGATGGGCTCTAGCCTATTGGGTTGTAACTTTGTGGAGAGCCTATGAGAGGACACAGACAGGAACCATATGGGATGTGAAGATACCATTGGGTTTCCATCTGCACTAGTGGGGGGAACATACAAAGCAATGAACTCAGAAATCTATGGTAATATTGAAATATTAATTTATAAAGAGACACTTTAGATAGCCTCAGACACTAGTTGTGTGACCCTGTGCAAATTACTCAACCTGTATGCCTCAGTTTCCTCAAATGTAAAGTGGAGACAATGACAGCACCTACCTCCCAAGGTTATTGTGAAGAACAGAGGAATTTTCAATATTTGCAAAGTGGTTATCACAGTGCCTGACACACAGTAGGTGTTTAGGTAAGCTTGTTTCCATCCTTCCTTTAATGAAGCCTTCCCTAATAGCTCCAATTGGTACTGATCTCTGCACAAATTGCACCTCAACAAATTCTCTCTTTATATCACCTACATATTTACTTTGTGTAATTTTGTATCAAAGTGACAGCAGTGACTTTTCAATGGCACAAAGTACTTTACAAACATTACCATTTGGTTTTCTCAGCAACCTTCAGTCAACCAATCACTAAGCATTTAGTCAGGTAGTCAAGTGGAATTAATTAAGCACCAACTACGTGCCAGAGACCATGCTAAAAGCCAGAGACAACCCAGAAAAACCAAAAATACTCCTTGGCCTCAAGGAGCTCATGTTCTAGTGGGGAAGGCAATGTACAAATTATCTATCTATCTATCTGTAATTACATATATGTGATATGTATGTAGGTATGGAAGGTAATCTGAAAGGAAATCAACCCTTTGATGTATTATTATCCCTTATTTACACATGGGGGAAGTAAAGCTCCCTCCGAGACAAGCAACGCCTTACCCAGGGTCACAAAGCTAAGAATTGTATGAGGCAGGATTTGAACCCAGGTTTTCCCAATTCCAGATTTAGTTCTCTATCCCCCATGCCAGACTACCTCTCATTGCCATCAGTGTGAGTTGTCAGTACCATGATAGCAGGAGTGATGTTCTCCGTAGTACCCATCATAGTTCTTTGCTCATAATAAGCCTTTAATAGGAGCCAATCTTCCCTTCTTGTCCTCCCTTCAGGTAGCAGAGGGAGTAAGGGAAAGTAGAGGACCTTCCCTTGGTTTGATTGAAACTCATCACTGCTCCTGATCCTTTAACCTTCTATTTAGTGACAGGCACACAGTAAGTGCTTAATAAATGCCCTAGCTATCTACCCCTACCATCTAGGAATCATCTAACTACTCCTTCATCTACCTACCTACCTACTGATCTAGCTCTCGTCTGTTACCTATCATCCATCCATCCATCATCTATTTGTCTATCTATCTGTCTATCTATTTATCTATCTATCTATCTATCTATCTATCTATCTATCTATCTATCTCTGTCTATCTATCATCTGTCTTATCTATATAGATTATATATCACCTCTTATTAATTCTCTCTTTCTGTCTCTATCTCTCTCCCCCTCTCCCCCCCCCCGCCCCGAGTCTGTGTTAGTATATGTTTGTGTGTATAAAACACACACTCCTGCCAAGGGAAGGACAGTCTTTTGTTGAGGGACACATGTTTATTTTGCAATAACAACATGCAAGGAAACCTTTTTTGATCTCAGAATTTAGACTTATGACATAGTCCCTTACATATTAATGCCCAGGAATAAGATAAATATTTAGTCATTGCTGACATCCTGGTATTAGGATGGCGGCAGATTCCCTGGCTGCTGCTTGCTGATTGTCCCCCAGAACTTCCTCCAGAGCTTGAGGGACTGGGGTCAGGGCTGCTGGCTGCCACAGAGGAGTCAGAGTGGGCTCTGTGTGGTCTTCTAATGGTCTTTCTGGATGGAGGAAACTGCAGAGATTGAGCGGGATTGTCATTGGGAGTGAAGGTGCCAGGACAGTCTGAGAAGGGAAGGATTAGGAGACTGGGGAGAGCTGCCACCTAGCCTGGCTATTTCCTATCCTTTGCTAAGAGACCCTTTTAACACATCCTTCACACTGAAGTTGGGGAAAGCGGTAAATAATTAAAGCAGCTTTTCTTGTGGATGCAGTCGAAGCCCCTGGGAGAGGCGGCTCCAGGATCACTGAGCTCCAAAGCCTGGTACAAATGCTGAGCATCAGTGTGATGCCCTGGGACCCAGCCTAGACAGCACTGGCTTCAACGATTCATTTGCCTCATCTGGAGGCTCAGTTCAGCTTTTAAAATGTGGTTGTGTTTAAGGCTAGGATGATGGTCCCCAGCCTAGCTGGATGTGCTGTGGGACTGAGTCAAAGTCATTCACATAGGGCTTAAATCTTCCCATTTAAGGACAGTGTAAACAGCATTAACTCATTACATCCGAGGGCCACAAACCGGGCACAGGCCAGGCATGCCCACAAGCTGCTTCTTGTTCCTTATTTGCTAACTCCACAGCCCGAGCTCTCCATTCTCTTCCCTGCCCTCATCTCTTGTTCCTTCCTCTTCTCCCTTCTCCCCACAGTTTTCCTCTCCTGATATTCAAAGGGGTAGCTTTTGTGGCCCCAGATTCTAGAGATGAGGCAGCAGAGGAGAGCAGACTGGAGGGGAAGGCAGGCAAATTGGGGCCTAAGCAGAGAGAAAGAAAACAGAAGAAGGAATCCTAAAGGGTGTCAGGGAATGGAAACTAGGAGGACTGGTGTGGAGGGCTGGCTGGCAGAGCTATCGTTAGCAATGTTTGCGCTCAGGGTAAGTGGCCCTAAGCCACATCCCACAGCCAGAGCCCTGGGCCCCATCAGCAGAGACCCTGGGAAACCAAGGTGCTGCTGGTCAGTGGGAACAAGGCTGGGCCAGAGAACAGCTCACTGTCCAGGGGGAAGCAGGAGCCTTCTGGTAGCTTTCTATCTTCATTAATTTTCCTTCTTTCTTCTGCAGGAGGACGAGATTGCCTTCAGCATCTCCTAAATTCAGCATCCTCTAAATCTTCTAATGTGCCTGAACATTGCCACCTCACTCTGGCTACAGCTCTGACGAGCAGTCAAAATCCAGTAGCACAAATAGTGAAATGATGAGAAACATATATATATATATATATATATATATGTGTGTGTGTGTGTGTATATTATATAATGTTATACAGTATGGTGTAGTAGAATATAATGGAAGAGTTGTTTACACTTTACACACGCCCCTAATGTCCTGGGTAAGGAAGACTGATTGGTTTGTGCTGAGCAACGTGGAACAGCAGAGGAATATGGCATCTAAACCATTTCCTGGCTCCTCCTCCCCATCTCCTGCTAAGCCGCCTGCAGAGATATCTTGCTATAACAACGAATGTTTATGAAGCATTTTAGAGTTTTCCAAGTTGTTCATAGATGTTCTCTCATTGGATACTCACAATAATGCTGCCAGGAAGAGAGTCAAGCTATTTCTTTTCCCCCTAGAATGCAAACTCTTTGAGGGAAGGGATGGTTTACTTTTGTCTTTTTAGCTCCATGCCTAGCCTGGTGTTTAGAACTGAACAGACACTATAACTGTGGATTGATTGTTGGTCCTAATTTCTTAAATGGGGAAACTGAGTCTCATAGACATTACTAAGTGATTTGCATATGGTCATAAAGCTAGTTTAAGTGGAAGAAAGGAGTTTTAAATCTATATCTTTCTGATTTAGAGACCAATCCTTGATCCATTATACCAGGCAATAGTATGTTTTAGGGAAAAGATTTAATTACATATTCACAGACTAGGGACCACTTAAGCCCCTGACTTGGCCAATTTCCAGCCCCCAAACCTCAATGGAATTAACTCAGGGATTCATTCCTCTCCTCTCAAGTCAAGAAGCATTTATTAAACACCTGCCATGTGCCAGGAACCATGCTAAGCACTTGGGATACAAAGAAATGTGAAAATAGCCCCTGGCCTCAGGGAACTCCCACTGTAATGGGGGAGCCAGCGTGCCAAGAGTTATGTACAAACAGGGCAAGTTGGGAAGGCAGGGAAGGCATCAAGGTTAAGGAAGACTGGGAAAGGCTTCTGGTGGAAGGTAGGATTTCAGCTGAAACTTGAAGGAGGCCAGGGAAGTCAGAAGATAAAAATAAGGAGGGAGACCATTCCAAAGAAGCAGATATCCCTGGAATTTGCTGAGAGGAGTAAAATGTGAGAAGACTGGGAAGGCTGAAAGTGACCTTAAACGCTGAACAAAGGAACCTGGGTTTGATCTTGGAGGTAGAGTTAGGGTTCATGATCAGAAATGCACTTTAATCAAATCACTTTGATAGCTGAATAGTGAATAGAGAGACTGGTGGTGGAGAGAGCAGCCAAAAGGTTTGAAAGCTATAGTCCAGGTGTGAGGCAATAAGAGTCTGCCATAGGTTGGTGGTGGTGTTAGAGGAGACAAAGCAGTATAGGGCTGAGACATGGAGAAGGCTGAATGGATTTGGCCCCAAATTAGACATGGAGGGGTAGAGACAGTGAAGTTAGACCTAGGTTGTGAGCCTGGGTGACTGGGAAACAATGTCATCCTCAGTGGTAATAGCCAAGTTAGGAAGAGGGTTTGGGAAAAGATAATGAGTTCAGTTTGGGATATGCTGAGTTGAAGATGTAAATGAGACACCTGCTTTGAGATGATGAAGATGTATTTGGAGATGCAAGACTAGACACCAGGAGAGAAGTTGGATCTGTATAAATGTGTCCCAGAGTCATCTCTGCAGAGATGAGCATTGAATCCTTGGGAGCAGATGAGATTGCTGTGTGCCATAGTACAGAAGGACAGGAAAAGAGGCCAAGGGCAAAGCCGTGGTTAGCAAACTCCCCTTCAACTCTTGGGGAGTAGGAGGAAGAGTTGTAGGGGACCATTATTTGCGAGGCCCATAGTGGGAGGAAGCATAGTTTTCTTAGCACATTTGATCCTCAGGCATATACAGTGATGATTCCAATCTATTACCAGATACAACATGCTATGTGCATGCAACACATAGAACTTTCTTTCTTTTTAAAAATACTTATTCTATTTTAAATTTGTGGAATAAAACAAACATTTTCATAATGTATTATAACAAAAAAGATGATTGTATGTGAAACTGCAAAAATACTATGCACATCTTGCTCTTCCTTTCGAATATATAAGAGTTATTTTGTAAATTTCTTTTTCCCCCCTTTTTTAGTTCCCTCCCCTTCTCACACTCTAGAGATGGCTACCATTAGACACAAAGAGGGCTGTGGGTGTGTGCATGTATGTAAAATTATTGTATACATACTTCTATTTATCACTTCTTTCTTGGGAAGCATTTCTTCTTTTGTCCTTTAGAATTAATTTGGGTATTTATAGTAGACAAAATAACTTATTTGCTCAAAGTTGTTTTTAAAACAATATTGCTATTACTGTATACAATGTTTTCTTGGTTCTGTTCATTTCACTCTTCATTATTTTGTGTAAGTCTTTCCATGTTTTTCTAAGATCACTGAGCTCATCATTTCTTATAGCACAATAGTATTCCATCACAATCATATACCACAACTTGTTCAGTCATTCCCCAATTGATGGGCATCTCTGAAATTTCCAGTTCTTTGACACACAAAGAGAGCTGCTATAAAGATTTTAGAACATGTAGGTTCTTTTCTTTTTTCCCTAATCATCTTTGGAAACAGATTGAGAAGGGATATTGCTGGGTCAAAGGGCATAGGTAGTTTAATAACTCTTTGGGCATAATGCCATATTGCTCTTCCAAATGGTTGAATCATTTCACAATTCCACCAACAATGAATTAGTGTCCTGATTTTTCCATATCCTTTCAAACATTGATCACTTTCCCCTTCTATCATTTTAGCCAATTTGGTAGGTGTGAAATGATATCTCAGGGTTGTTTTTTTTTAACAAATGACTATAAATTGTTTTGATCTCTTCAATGGAAAACTGCCTGTTTATGTCTTTTCACCATTTACCAATTGAGGAATGACTTGTGTTCTTATAGATTTGACAAATTGTTTTTGTATATTTTAGATATGAGATCTTTATCTGATAAACTGTCTATAAAATTTCCCCCAGTTTTCTGCTTTCCCTCTGATCTTGACTAAATTTGTTTTATTTGTACAAAACACTTTTAAATTAATGCAATCAAAATTATTCATTTTATACCTAACTCTGCTCTTTATCTCTTGTTTATTCATAGACTGTTTGCCTATCCACAAGTCTGAGAAGCAATATGTTCCATGTTCTTCTAATTTTCTTGCAAAATCTCTCTATATTTACGTCCTGTATCCATTTTGACCTTTCCTTAGTAAATAGTGTCACATATCGGTCCATGCCCAGTTTCTGCCATCCTGCTTTCCAGTTTTCCCAACAATTTTTACCTAATAATGAATTCTTAGCCCCAAACCTTGCGTCTTTTACTTGTTGAACACAAGGTTATTATGTTTATTTACTGTTGTAGATTGCAATCCATTTACTTTATTCCATTCATCTACTTTTCTATTTCTTAGCCCGTAACAGATAATTCTGATAACGACTTCTTTTTAACACTAGTTTAAGGTCGGGTAATGCTAACCCTCCTTCTCTTAGACCTAAAATATTTTCTTTGATATTTTTCACCTTTTGCTCTTCCAAATGAATTTTGTTATTATTTTTTTCTAATTCAGTAATTTTTTTTTGGTAATTTAATTGGGATGGCATTGAATATATAAATTAGTTTGAGTAAAATGGTCATTTAAAATTTTATCGTCCCTGCCTACCCATAAACAATTAATATCTCTCCAGTTATTTAAATCTGATTTTGTTTGTATAAAAAGTTTTAAAAAATATAATCTTATTTGTATAGTTCCTGGGTTTGTTTTGGCAGATGAACTCCCAGGTATTTTATGCTGTGCAGAGTTATTTTAAATGGGGTATTTTTTCACTACCTCTTCTTGCAGGGTTTTGTTTATGATATATAGGAATGCTAATTATTTATATAGATTTACCTTATAAGCTGCTACTTTGCTAAAATTATTCATTGTTTCAACTAACTCTTTAGTTGAATCTTTGAGATTTTTCCAGAATTTTCTATTTCAACTGGTAGCAAACTTCCAGCACTTAAGACCCTCACTCCATTCCCACAACTTCTCTTGTTCTTGCTTCTGATAAAGAATTTATTCAGATGCCAGCTTGACCTCACCCTTGGGCTCTGGGCCAACCTTCATATCACCCAGACCATCCTGAATGACTCTTGGGGAAGCAAGGACCTAGAGTGAAGTGATCTGCTGCCACTCCCGCAGCTAGTAAGTGCTTGAACAAAGGATGGTCCCTAACTGTCTAGTAGGGTTATGTGGTTTCTATTCAGAGAACTAGAACATCCAATGGTATCTGAAACAGGAAGGAGTAATCAAAAGAGCCCTGGATTTGGAGGCAAGGGTCTTGGGTTTGAATTCTGCCTCTAACACATAGGACCCAAATGATCTTGGACTGTACACCTGCCCTGAGCTTCTTTGGGAGGGGTTGGGCTGGGGAGAAGGGACTTACTGCCCACCCTACTATGTGTAAACCACTGTGCTTAGCACTGTGGACACAGATCCAGAAATAAAAATATTCCTTACTTTGAAAGAGCTAAGATTCCAACAAAGGCAACAACATTCTCACAGATACATATTACAAATGAAATGAGAAGTCATGGGGGGAGGGTGTATCAATCACGTGGGAAGGAGTCAGGAAAGGAGGCAGATTTCAAAGTGAGCCATTTTGGGGATTCAAGGAGCCTGAGGTGAGGAGGAAAGAAGTGTCAGGCTGGGTGATCTTGGGCAGGGTACTTCAATCTCTGCCTCAGTTTCCTCTATTGTAAGAGGGGAATCATAATAGCATTTACCTTCCATAATTGTGGGAAGGATCAAATGGAATGATAGTTTTGAAGTGCTTTATTGGAAGTGAAGTATTTTAGCATGGTGCCTGGCACACAGTAGGGCCTGATAAATGTTTCCTTCCTTCCTTCTCCTAGGACATTTATGGCTTTTCCTGTTATTTGGAGTTTAACTACATTTACACGGTCATAGTCATTGAGGACATTGTTCTCCTGGTTCTGTTTATTTTACTTAGGACAAGTTCAAACAGATCTTCCCAAATTTCTCTTCATTTATCATACCCATTATTTCTGGCTGCATAACAATTCATTGTATTTATATATGTTGGGTTTGTTTTTTTTTCAGCTGCTCCTCAGGCAATGCATACCCTTTCATTTTTAGTTCTCTCAGAACGAATGCTGCTAGAAGTATTTTGGCATATATTGGACTGCAATATCTATCTTTTGCTTCTCCATTCTACCACTATGCCCAGTGGTAGAATTGCTAGGTCAGAGGGTACAGGCAGCTTAATGACTTTCATGGCATAGCTCCAGGCTGAAATCCTACATGGTTAGACCACCCACTACTCCACCACCAATGCCTTTAGTCCATCTGTCTTCCCATAGTCCCTGATATTGACAACTCTCATTTTTGACCAACTTTGGCTGATTCTGACATGAAACCTCATTTGCATTTCTCTCATTGTGCTTTTAATGATTTGGAGCATCTTTTCATGTGGTCATTTATAATCTTAAATATTTCCTTTGAAAAAAATTTCTCATGTTCTTTGATCCCTTGTCTATTGGGGAATAGTTTTCAGTATTATATATCTATGCCAGATCTCTGTATTTCTTCGATTTCAGACTTTTGTTGGCTATATTTGTTGTAAATATTTATACTTTATCATTAAAGCTCTATTTGTCTTTGTTGCAGAAGATTTTTTTTTATGTAGTCAAAATTCCTAATTTTATCACTGACAGTCTCTTCTGTCTCCTATGGATTCTTGTATTCAGCATTGGACACCATATTTTAGTAAGGACCATGATAGAAGGCCCTGGAGACTGTCCAGATGAGAGAAGCAAGGGTGATATCAGGCAGAGAATTTATGCCAATCATGAATTGATTAAAGAAACTGGGTGGGGGGCGAGGTAGTGTAAACCTGAAGAATCATAGGGAGGGACATGCTGCCTGTCTTCAAGTATCATCATATGGGCAAGAAGGGATGAGACTTGTTCTGGTCCCAGAGAGCAGGACAAGGAACAATGAGTGGGGTTACAAAGAGGGTCCAAGTCAAGAAAAACTGGCTAACATTGAAGGCTTTCACTCAGTGGCATGGACATCCCAGGGGGCTATTTGGAAACACCTCATTCCTGGTCTTCAGCAAAGGCTAGATGACCATGAATGGAGGATGTCATGGAAGGAATGTGGTTCTAGTAAGGTATAATCCGGACAGCTTCTGGTGTCACTATCCTAGAGAAGTCTTTGCTCATACTCACAGTCACTCCCACTTATCTCTAAGCCTAGGGAAGCAGGCACTTCAGCTCTGATAAGACTTCTATTTTTCTGTGATACCTATGATTCCATCAATCTCCCTCTGCCAGGGGGTGGACCAACTATGGTTAGGAGGTCATAGTTTTAGTGAGTTCTCTCAAACATCGAGTGACTTGCACAAGGCACAAAGCCCGGAAGTGTCTGGGAAGACAGTCGATTGTCACATCTCAGAACCTCACTGTCCATCCACTGTCCCATGCCGCTTTTCATTGTTTTAAGACTTAAGTAAAGGATAAACTCAAGTACACATAAATGAGCATTGAAATATTCATTTAGAGCTGGAAGAGACCCTGGAGTGGGCTAAGGGGACTCTCTTATGTTAGAGACAAAGAAGCTGAGGCCAGGAGAGGCCCAAAGTAACAGGTGATGAGAAGCAGAGACATCAGAGCATTTTATTCAATCTCTTAATACCTTACATTGAATTTAAACATGACTTAACCACCTAACATTTTCATGAGATTTGTCCAAAATACTAAGAGAAAGTGATTGAATGTAGGAATGTTCAGGTTTTCAAAATGAGAACATTCTGAGTAACTTTTTTTTCTTTCCACTGAGTTTGTAGATGCTGAATAGTTGATGTTGACCCTTGTAGGCTCACTCATGAACACCATGTTGGGTGCCCTGAATTTTTTCAGGATACTTTGTTCTCTAGAAAATCAATACTATGGTTCTCCACTCTCCCCTCCTTATTTTGTACTGAATGGGATGAAGTGATTTGCTTAAGATAACACAATTACTAAGGATCAAGTCACTTCCCCAGCTTGGTCTCAGTTTCCCCAACTATAAATTGAAAAGTGGATAGAGGGTTGGATTGGGAGATAAAAATCATACCATCCCAGAGCTGGTAGCAATCTCAGGGGCAGCTAGTACAGCCCACGCCTGAACAAAAAGCCTCTCTACACCATCCTCTAAAAAGGGGTAATCCCGAGTCTACTTAAAGATTTCTAGTGAAGAGGAACTTGGGTTCCAGTCCTGCTTTTTATGCTGCCTAGCTGGGTAGCCAGGCGGAATCTCTGAATCTCCTGGGCCTTTTGATTTTTATTTTTTATCTATAAAATGAGTATATTGTAGGACTTGGAGTTACAGGGCCTACCATGCATGATTTTGGGCTAATCATTTTCCCTCTCATCTCAGATCTGCTTATCTATAAACTGAGAGGGCTGGAGTCGTTGAGCTATGATCTTGTGATCTTCCCACAGGGATATGAGGCTCAAATGTGAAATATTTCTTGTGTGGAAAATATTTTCCAAACTTTAAAGTGCCTTTGCTTTACTGCTGTTATTCAACCAATCCATTAATTAACACTTATCATGGACTGGCTGAGTACCAGGTATTATGCCAGGATACAGAAATGCAAGTCTCTGCCCAGGAGGAGAGGCAGCAGCTGCAGTGTGATAATTATGAGCCTTCCAAGGTAAAGGCTGGGCTCCTGACTCTGCATCTCTGCCCCTTCCTCCACCTCCTCTGTCCCAACAATATGTCATGACATCAGCCAAGTTCAAGGAGCCGCAGGTCACCATCCTACAAAAGCCTTTGTTAATACTGACAGTCACTTCCAGATCAGGGGTGTCACCAAGTCTCCATCTCCATGGAGATATTGGCAAGATCTTTGTTTAACAATCTCGCCTGGTTCCGGAAGACTCAGGGTTTAGGGTTTTCCATTCCCCAGCCCCAAGACATTCAATGACATAATGAGAAATCTCTAAGTTACTTCACTAAGTACTCACAGAAGGAAGGCTTGCAACCTAGATCAAGTTAGCTATAACAGAATTAACTAGGTGCTGTTCTGGGTGGGAAAAACAAAATTACTTTGACTCCAACTGTCTTCAAAGCTCTGGGTGTGCTCTAGATCTGGGCCCTCCTCCCCATTGCCAAGGTCTTTTCTCTCCAGGGGTGAGGGTTTCCTTCCGACAGCTGAACAAGGCTGTCTCCTAGCAAAAGCATTCCCATAAGACATCCCATAACCAGGAACATATGGTTCACCATCATCCAGTTTGGTGTAACTTTATCCTTGTTTTTGAGCTGTGTGCCGATGGAGGAGAAAGCCCTGCTTAGGAAACAGCCCAGGAAGTATATCCAATTAAGCGCCCATGCAGGGGAAGCCACATTTTTTCTCTGTTTCTGGTGTCAAGAGCATGGTGACTGTCTTGAACTGTTGGAATATACAACCTGAGGGAGGCCAGCTCTGGTGTCACTTTACATGAATTGGGAGGGATATAAATGCCTTAATTATGACCCATTGGTGCAAGACACATTCTAGAACCACTGTGTTGTCTGGTCTTTTGAACTCAGAATTACAAAGAAGGGTATCAATACCAGTTGGCTTTGCCCCCAACAAGTGTGATTTGACATTAGGAGGGGAGAGAACTAAATGGAGCCAAAGACTGTGTGCCAGAGCCCCAGCCTTCCCCATTGGGCTCATGAGAGTACCTCAGTTTCCTTTCTTACATAGTGCAATATGGTAATTGTGCTTGGAGACTCTCTGGCCCACTTGGCTTGAAGGGTAGAACATCTGGTTTGCAGGACTGCAACGTGATCTTTCTTCTCATCTTTTTTCTTTGTATTTTCTCCATAAAACTTGGCAATGAAGAGACTTATTGAAGGGAGAGAGAAAGAAAACAAAAAGGGAAGAGAGAAAAACCCGTTGCAAATGGAAACGATGCTGCTAACAGGCCAGGGCAGCTACTCTGAAAATGAAAGCGGGATGTCCTGTCCTCCAAGGGAGACTTGGATTCTGAGGGACGAGAGGAGCAAGGCTTGAGGGAGATTTTTTTAAGAGGATATCCGTTATGACTGCCTGTCTTAGTTTATTAAATTTAAATAAAAATCATTTTAGATAATGAAAAAGAGACAATCTGTTATGAATCATTTTTTTTTTCCTTTCAGAATCCCAGAGTTGATAGGAATCTCACCTGGGACTCAGTTGACTCCCATACTTGAGAAAAGCATCCTTCACACACACACACACACACACACACACACACACACACACACACAATACAAAACAAGTGGCCAAACATACAAATACCAAACAGCCTGCCCTTGAAGATGTCCACTACCTCCAGGGGCTGTCCAATCCATTTTTGGCCAACTTTCATTTATAGAATCTTTCCTTGTAGACAATTTAAACTTGCCTTTCTGGGGAAACCTCTGTCCTTCAATCCTGGTTCTTCCTATTGGGCCCAAGCAAGAAAAATCTAATCTCTTTTCCATCTCTTTTCAAAGACCTAGGTCACCAGTACTGTGGCCAGGATTCTTCTCTCTTTATCATGAGTGGGGGGGGGGGGGGGCGGAGCCAAGATGGCGGTGTAGCAGCAGCAACATATTGCAGCTCTC
>CM053585.1:545569636-545610958 GCA_028646515.1 Pseudochirops corinnae
GCTTCCTCCTACTTCTCCTGGAGACTCTCCTCCTCTAGCTTCTGGTTTGGTTCTCATCCTGCCTCTCTGCTCACTCCTCCTTAGCCTTCTTCAAGGCTCAGTGTGAGAAGCTGACCTGACCCAATGGCTTTCCTGAAGTCCCTCATAGTGACCACTTTCTCCCTTCCATGAACTTAGCCGTGTTCTTGTGCCTTAGAGAGTCAGCACAATATGGTAGACTATAGCGCACTGAGTGCTCACGTGATCTTGGAATTATGGAGCCTGAGTCTGAATAGGGGTTTCATCATGTACCACTTGGGAGCCTTTGACAGGCCCCTTAATGTTCCTATGCCTCAATTTCCTTATCTGTACAATGAATGGACTGGACTCAGTAGTCTCAGAGGTCCCTGCTAGCTCTAGAGCAATAGTCCTATAATCAATCAATCAATCAATCAAAAAACATTTATAAGTGTCTACTAGATGCCAGGCACTGTGCTAAGTGCCGGGAATGAAAAAAGAGACAAAAGACAGTCCTGTCCTTAAGGAGCTCCCAGTCTAATGAACTGTTTTTTCTTTTGTCTTTGTGTCCTAAGCATCTTGCATATAATACACATGTGCTTCAAACCTCGGTTCAAAGGGCACCTAGAAAAATCATCAAAAGTCACAAAGATGTTAGTACCAGAGCCCATATTTGAACTTGGGGCTTTTGCCTGTGGATTCTGGCTCTCGCACTGTGCCCAATGCCTTCCTGTAGAGTATTTAAAGATCTGTGTTAATAAGAACACAATGCAAAAGCCAACTGGTTAAGTTCAGAGAAGCTCTTCAGCCGATCACAGCAGCTCTCTGAGATGTCTGCTAGGTCACAGAGGGGACTGTGATCTGCGTGAGCAAAGGAACTGTCAACTGGACCAACCCTAACAGATCCTTGGAGTCCCAAAGAATTGAGCCCTAAGAAGCGTATCCTTGATACTGACCTGCTCCCAAAGAACGTGCCTTCTCAAGACTCCTAGCAGAATCCAAACTCTAAAAAATTATTGCAGTGTTAAAGGATGGGTTGAATAGTCTAGGACCAGAAAAAAAGGACATGTTTAAAAGAAAGCCTTCTAATAAAAATAACAAGTCAACACATATTTCAAGGATTTAGAACGCAATTCTCTCCTCCTCCCCCCACCCCATAAGCTTTGCTAAGAAATGAGAACATCTTTCCAGTTCCGGGAAAGCTCTCCCCACCCTCACGCCCACTCTCTGTACCCTAGAGGAAGGTCTGCAGAGGAAAGACACAGCCCTCAAATGTGTCCACTAAAGATCGCATCTCTCTGAGATTCATCCACAGATGATGATATCAGTGGTGATCACTAACCATATGTTATAATGACTTGAGGCAGCTCGGTGCAGCGGTGGATAGAGTACTGACTGGGCTTGGGTCAGGAAAACTCATCTTGCTGTGTGATGTAGGACAAGTCCTCAACCTCTCTGAATCTCACATGCAAAATGGCAGCCACCCCACAGGATTGTTAAGAGGATCAGATGAGGCAAGGCATGCAAAGTTCTTTGCCCACTTTTAGCATCTCTATGAATGCTCTTAATAATAACAATCACAAAGATTACTTTAGAATGATTTCGATACCTCTGGGATCTGTGAGTTAGTCTACATCAATAAACACAGAGTCTAACGCCACTATGACAACAGGTGATCCAAAAACTGAGCCTGGACCCCTCTGGCCTTTCCCTTCTGGCTGGGTTGGCCCTCGGCTGACCACACATCCTGGAGACCTCACCTGGAACCACTCTTGCCCAGCTCTGGTCCTGACCATCCTCCTGGGCCAGTAACATCAAATTCTGCTTTAGCAGGGAGGTAAGGCTAGTCGTACATGCCATCAGTTCAAAGCACAGTCCTTCTTGCTTTCTCCCCAACAGAATTCCAAGTCCTTGAGAGTAGTAGGCACATAGTGGAGAATTTAAGTAATGCTTGTTGATTAACTGATTCAAAAATTGATATAGATTTTTAAAAAATCACCACTCAGACTTCAAATTGGTGATAGGCCTCTGTGAATAGAGCTAAACTAGTTCTCAGACAACAGCCTCACACTATATAGACCTCCATTAATTAGCATTTAATAATTATGATAATTAAAATTGTGTTAATTAAACATCAGAATAACTAGGAGCATCATTCTCCTTATAATTTCACATGGAGTAGAATAGACCACTCAATGAACCTGGACTTAGGAGAGATCTGGGTTTCAATCCTGCCTCTGACCTTTAACCTGTTGTATGACCACAGACAAGGTCCTAAACAATCATCTTTCAAAGCCTCAGTTTCCTCATCTGCATCAGCATCTACCTGATTGTGTTTTGGAGAAGAATCAAATGAGATGGTGTTTGCAAAGTGTTGTGTCAACCACAAAAATTTGTATAAACGGCAGCTCTCATTATCACCTTGATCATACTTCGGTATTCACACATCTTTTAACTTGGATCAAAATCAACTCTCCAATATATTTATGTACAAAGTGCACAAAACTGGCTTGTCACAAGCTTACTTTGGGGATGAGAATATATTTTTGGGGAGGGGGAATCACAATCAAGGGGGTAAGAAATAAACACCTATGGATGATGTGAAAATAGGTCTAAGCCTCAAGACATTACAGATTCCCCGGGGGTTGGTGTATCACTCAGACCTGGAAATATGCCGAGGACTTGACTCCAAAGCAGAGAACAGCACTGTTGAAAAAACATTGGCTGGACCAGGTTGAACTCAATCCAAGTCCTTTTTGCATGTGTTCCCTTTCCTAGAGGTTTGATCTGAGCTACAAACTCCACCAAGGGGGCTGACCCATCTAAGAGAAGGACCAACGTCTGGGGAGCAGATTCCTGGAACAACTATAAATTCCATTCTCGGGTCAAGTAGAATGAGAGTTCAGAGTAGCTGGTACTTTTTAGGCCAAGTACAGATACCTAATTTCTACCTTTATGTATCCTTCCATGACACCTGTGTAAGCAAACAAAGCAATGTACTTCTTGTTTTAGACCTTGCCAACACTTTGAAGCCAGTAGCCCAGATGAAGTCAGTGGACATGTTATCATGCCTTTGGCCAAAAATCATGTGGAATTATCTGTTGGTCTAGTTAGGGTTCCAATGTAGGGGGAATGCATTAGAGACTAAAAAACAGATCGCCCTTGGGAAAACCCTAAACCACCTACCACAGTACACAAAAACTGGAAGGATCTGTGATTTTTAGGACAGGGAACTCTTAGTACAGAACCTAACTCTGCCAACATCAGTGGCAGCCTGCCTATGACTTAAAGAGTAAATCCTAGGAAGTGACCCAAGTGTCAAAGGTTAAGTAACTTGCCCCAGGTCCCACAGCCAGTAGGTGCTGAGGTCAGGCCTCCCTGGTCATCTCACCAGCTGCTTCTCCCACCTACCAGCATAATTTCAAGCACCATCTTTGATTACAGAGCCACAGACTATAAGAGCCAGCAGGGGCTTTAGGCATCACAAACTCAAATCCTCTCATTATGAGAACGAGAAGAATCCACCCTGAATTACTTTGTTCATCCTTGAAGGAGCCAGGAGAATGCCAGCAAACTTTGGTTTTCCTCCATTGGCTCTGCTCTGCAGAAACCACAAGGCTGGATTCCACTGGATTTTCATTGTGATGCATCCTCCCCTCTGCAGCTGGGGGCTTGGAGCCCCCTTCCTGGGGCAGTTATTTCTGTCCACAGAATGACTGTGCTGAGAAACCACAGACTTAATCAGACTCAAAATGCCCTAAATCCTTTCTTAAAAAAAGAGAAAAAGAAAGAAAAGCAAAGGAGCTGAATTTGCTGCTCTGGAGTTTTCCGTCTTCAGATCAAAGCTCTCGTGCCCGTCAGCAAGGTTTTCATGCCTCGGCCCCTTGTGCTTGACTTCCATTTAAAGACTCCCCTCAGCCTGCTGCTCCCAGGAGGCCTGTCAGCTTGCCAAGAAAGGCAACTCTCATGGAGAACTCACTCCATGGATCCTTCAGGGAAAAGGAAAGAGATTTGACCTTTGGCGTCTGCAAACGAGTGAAGATTTCCAGAGCCTTTAGAAACCGAAGGCAGGAGGGATGCCAGCTCCACATCCATCTTCGGGCATCATCTTTACATGTAGATCTGATTGTGTAACTCTTCCACTCACAAGTATTCAGTGGCTCCGTCTTGTCTGCTGGGATAAATGAAAATTCCTTGGCCTGGCATTCAAGGCCTCCAGACTTACTCTTAGGTCACACACTCTACAACATCTATCTCCTCATTAGCTGTGAGCTCCTCAGGGGCACAGATTGTGTTTTTGACTTTCTTCTTACCCCCAGTGCTCAGCACTGAGCCTGGCACATCCTAGATACTTGATAAATGTGTGATAAGCGACTCTAATGTATGTAAAGCACGCTGCAGACCAAGTGCCTCTCAAGGCCTCCACTCTTCCTGCAGAGAACAGAAATCAAACCCCACCCCCATCCCCCTGGTTTTCCACTTGTCATCTGTAGCTCTTGCCCCAGTGATGCTGTGATGAAGCCCTTCCCTCCTGGGCCTTGAGGGTCCCCCTCCCTTCTCCACCTGCCCCAAGAGGAGGGTCATCTTTAATTGCTCTATGGCTATCTCTTCCCCATCTTGTTACCCTAGAGCAGCACAACCCCTTTGGAGGTCGAACGGGGTCACCTAAGACCATCTGGAAACATATATTTCCGATGGTCTTAGGAATGGAGATACCACTCCTCTCTCAGTCTCCAGGCGGGTCCGCCCCCATGCAGATACACCCACATACTAGTATTAAAGGGTCACAGCATTAGGAAGGTTGAGAACCACTGCCCTAGAGCAACACTGGTAAAAGGATGGCTTGTGTTTCCATGGGGAGTTTGGGCTTCTTAAAGGAGCTTTATCATCTCCAAAAGGCAATTCAGCCTGCCTGTCTGCCTTGGGGTCCAACTGGGCCTCCCCTGGGCCATCATGACAGACAAGTTGTAGAGGGAGTCCAGCCAGGCGTGGAACGAAATCTGGGCTGGGCAACAGACATTCTTCATCTTCTTTGATTTTTCCTCTAGTCAACCCCAACCACCCCATTATACAGATGTGAAAACTGAGGCCTAGGGAGGGTAAATAATTTTCCCAAGGTCATCTAATATCAAGTTCTGTTTTAGGTGCATTGCCATAACTTCATTCTCCTGAAAGAGGGGCTGATGGACCAGAAAACCCTTTCTTGGCTGGTCCATAATTCTGTGGTCAAACACTAGATGTGTGGGACTGCTCTTCTAATGATTCTTCAGTGGTTGTGGATTCTGTCTGAACACCCTTGTCAGCATCAAGGAATCGCAAGAGCTACTACCACCAGTTTAAGAGCTTGGAGCCTTCGTGGACTAATCTGAGCAACAGGTGAGAAAAAGATGTTTGCATCATACAGAAAAGCAAATTATAGCGACCCAAGGCTAATTGCTGAGTAGCTGAAAACATGTGTATCTATTTTCAGCATTTAGAGGAGATATCAACAGACAGCATATTTCTAATTATTCATACGGTTCTTCTTACAGTAATTGGGGTTGCATGTCTCTCCTCCTCCCACTTTGTCTCTCTGTCTCTGTCTCTCTCCTCCACTCTCTTCTTCTCTCTCTCCCCCTCTTCTCTCTCTCTCTCTCTCTCTCTCTCTCTCTCTCTCTCTCTCTCTCTCTGTCTCTCTCTCCACCCCCATCCCCTCACCCCCAGTTTTCAGTGTCTTTCCCAAGTTTTTGCTCTTTGCATTATTCAGGGTTTGTGTTATAGAAAAGGTAGTTGAATTAAGATAAGATTCATGTCCCCAGTTGACATCCTGGCACAGATTAGACCACAGGAGCATATGCATCCCCTGGTGGGGGGGGGGGAAGGGGCCGGCAGGAGAGCAATAGCAACAAGAGAAGGGACAAAATTATGATGCTGCCAATGTGGGTCTTCACCTAGTGCCTGCTCCCTGGAAGGTGAGAGGAGTCAGAGTGGGGCATACTGTTCTCATTCATCTCAAAGCGAAGATTTGGCTTTTCAAGACTCATCTGACCATAGAAGCTCTTTGGTACCCCAGGCCCCAGCGGAGGAGAGCTGACTGACACCTTTCACGGCCCAGGTCAGTGGGAACAGAACTGAGACTACATCCTTACTACCCACATGACTGTGGACAGGTCCCTTAAGCTCTTTAGACAATTGATTCCTTGCTGCCAAAACCAGGTATTTCCAGGTAGAGCACAGTCTCTGCATTTTCCTCCAGCTCCCAATCTCTGATACTATAGTGAGCCACTGTTAGAGTGAGGATGATCATACGCAGCAGGGCAGGTGCTGGTCCCTATTGGGAGAGAAAGTCTTCTCACCCTGAGTGCTCCATTGGAATCCCAGGTACAGTCCCATTCAGCTAGGGCCCCATAATGAGAGTGGACCAGCCCACAGGTATGGAGCAGTCTAGACAACGAAGATAAGCTCTGGGAGAGGTGGAATGGGGGCTGGTCTTGCCCTGGAAGGGGAAATAAGTGGGGGCTCTCAAAGCGTGCTCCCACCAGGAAAGAAAAGAGACCAAAGCATTTAGAGGGGGATGTGCATGTGTGTGTGTGTGTGAATGCATGTGTGTGTGTGTGTGTGTGTGTGTGTGTGTGTGTGTGTAAGTAGGGGGATAGAATGGACAGCTTAGGAGGTCAGGTCCTACAAGAAATGGCTGCATTTGCTGGGACTGCAGCTCGCCCCAGAAAAGAGGACATGAGGCAGTGAGCCCCTACCCCGCCTCACCATCACCATGGTGATCAACAGGGGCATCATGTTCCCAACATATTTACATTTGGGTTTTTTACAGATATCGCCCAATATAATTTACCCCCAGAATCCTCCCATTTCAGGAAAAGAGGTAAGAAAAATCACCCAACAGTGACCACGGTGGACAGCGTGTGCTGCCATAATTCCCACCTCTCAGAAGGAGAGCAGGGGAGTCTTCATCATAGCCTTTAATCAACCACCTCTTCATATTTAATAATTAGGTCTGTACTTATGTCTTCCTTATTTCCCCCTCCGTTAGGATGTAAACTCCTTGAGAGTAGGGTTGGTTTTATTCCTTGTCTGGGTGTCATCAGAGCTTGGCACAGTGCTGGCGCTTCACGTACACTTGACTGACTGGTTGGCCAGAGTGAATAGACTCTGAGAAAAAAGAGATGAAAACCTGCCTTTCAACATAATTCTACTATTGGTTATGCTTCGGTTAAAAACTCCCCGTTCACCACTGGACAATACTTAGTAACGAAATGGGAAGCCCTTCAGTCATTGGTTTTCCAGTCTTCCTTACCCAACGGTAATTAACTGCATTTGGCATTCGCCTCTCCATGAATAACTCTAATACCCAGGGAATCAATCATGATTGCTTCTTTGTGTTGTCTCCCTAAGCCTGAGGCGGTCAACATTGCATGCTCTTGTTCCTGCCCATTCCTCAAAGCTTTCTCCTTCAAAAGACAGCATGATAGACAGGATTTACTTTCTAGGCTGATGATTTAATCTGACCTCAAAAGCCCCAGGATTAGAGCTCTTAGAAATGGATTGAAAAGCTCTCACAGCTTGAAGAAAATGTTTCCTTTTATTTCTGCATTTGAAGCAAAGATGTGTGATTGGATCTGATGCCAGCCAATCATCAGGGCTGGGTGGGGGCACAGCCCCTCACAAGTCTCATAAACATATGACTTTGTCCATGACTCCAAGTTTCCAAAATCCTGGCCAGTTAGGTCAGAGAGTCAAGACAAGCCAACGAGGCTTCATTAAGCACCTACTATGCACCAAACTTTGCTCTAAGTACTGAGGACACCAGCAAAGTCAAAAAAGAATCTTACCTTCAAAGTGCTTATCTTACTGGGAAAGGTCCCAGATTCTTTTTCTAGAAAATTGAGGAAAATCAACAATTTTAAGATCTTGGCACCCTCTAAAGATGAAAATGGAGATGGTCACACCTTTCTCTATCTGGACTGCATCTTTCCAGTTAATGGAATGGGAATCACCTCCCTGCATTGTGAAGATCCGAGTCTTGTTCCCTGTCTGGTCTCGTGAACTGACAATGTCATTTGCCTGCTTAGTAAGCATCAGGAAATAGCTCCTTGCTACCTCTAGGATCAAAGGCTGACTTTCCCATTTGTCATTCAAAACCCCTCACCACCTGGGTACCACCTGTCCTTCTAGGCTTATTCCACATTCCTCCCCTTCACACACTCTATGACCTGGCCAAACTGACCTCACTGTTTCTCCCCTCACTGTTTCTCCCCTCGCCTCGCCTTTGCACAGACTCCCCTCCATCCCCACCTATAACTCTTAGAATCTCAACTTTCCTTCAAACCTCAGTTCAAATGCCTGTTCTTACTCGAAGCCTTCACTGATTTCCCCTCTCCTACTTCTAGTACATCGACTCCCACCTTGTAGTTACTTTATTTCAGTTTTAATATGATATGTATACATGTTCTCCTCATCCAACACCCACAATAGAACGTAAGCTCTCAGAGGGCAGGGATTATGTCATTTTAATCTTTTTATCTGCCAACGCCTGGTACGTGGTGGGAGCTAAATACAGACTGACTGACTGACTGATTGGAAGCAGCTCCACCCTTGCCTTAGTTTCAAGTGCCCCATGGTTCTTAGATTCTCACATTTTCCTGGAAGATAAGTCTCCTGAAATTAATTGTTGGATTCTTCCTGGTCACAATTCTCTCTCTTTTCTCTTTTCTTCCTTACCTTCTCTTTCTCCTCTTTCCCATTCTTCCCTTTTACCCTCTCTTACTCTCCTTTCATTTTCCATTTTCTTCCACTTTTTCCTATTTCCTTCCACTCCCTCCCACTTCCTATCCATCTCTCTCCCTCTCCGTCTCTCTCTCTCTGTCTCTCTTTCCCCTCTCCCTCCCCCCCCTTTCAAAAGGCCTCCCTATGTCTACCAGCACCATCCCACATCAACACTCCACTCCTGTAAGAAAGATCAATGGACATAAAAATGCCTTAGTTTACTAAATATGCCACTAAGAAATCTGGCAATCTGGAAATGCATGATTGAAAAGTTAGAAAGCATACTCCAGAATGGGGTTCTAAACCTAGCATCTATGAACTTATTCCTAATATTTTGATCATTATTTCTATATAATTGGTTTCCTTTTCAATCCTATGTATTTTATTTTATGCATTTAATAACATGATTTTGAGAACCGGCACTCAGGTTTCACCATACTGCCAGAGCCCTAAAGGTCCATGGCACAAAAGGATTAAGAACTGCTTCTCTAGATGATGAAGGGTTTGTTCCCATATGTACACATGGAACTCTGAGCATAAAAGCAACATTTCAGAATCAAAGAATCTCAAAGCTGGAAGGAAGGTCAGAGACCATCCGTTGCACACTGGCTCCACACAGGAAGCCTCTCCATGCCGTCCCACACAGTGTCATTAGGCTCTGCTTGGACATCTCCAGTGAGCGAAAGGCCCTGACCTCCTGGCACCAGCTAGCCTGTTGTGGGACAGCACTCATTGCTAGGAAGTTCTTGGTGACATCCAACAGAAATCTCTGCCTTCTGGCCTTTGCCTGTTTTCCTCATTCTGGGGCCAAGTCAACCTCATCTGATCCCACTTTCCATGTAATAACCCTTCAATACCTGAAGATGGGGCCCCTATCCTTCCTTCAAGTATTCTCTTATGAAAACTAAAGTTTTTTTTTAATCGATTCCCCCATAGCATGGTCCCCAGTCCCCTAGTCTTACTCCCAAACCGTAGTACCCTTTCTAAAAGATGGCAGAACCACCACGTTGGAAAGGCTATCATGGACGACTGCTTCACCTAAGCAAGGCTCCAGAGGGCAGAACCAGGAATTGGTGGAGAGGAGGCGCACATAGAGACAGATTTTGGTTCCTTCCCAGTGCTTTGAGTGGGCTGCCCCTCGTAGGAGGCCTTCAGGCTGAGGGTAGATGCCTACTAGCCAGTGATACTGTAAAAAGGATTCTTGTTCATGGAAGGACTGGATCAATGACCTTTGAGGTCCCTTTGCACTCTGTGATTTCTCTGCCAGATGAGGTTGGAACAGGGCCCTGGACTGCTGCAGAATTCACCTTCTTCTTGGGAACCTTCTGCCTCTTAAAGAAGCCTAGAATAATAGGCATTAGGTTTTTTGGCTGCTGTGTCTTGGTATTCAGGTTCACCTCAAAGGCTACTAAGATCTCTTCCACCCCAATTTATAGCACAACCTGCCTCTTCCTTCTTGGTCTTGAACTCAACCCTCCCCCCTCCCCATGTAAGAATTTAGAGAATTCTATATTAAGTAAGAAGGATCATATTTTTAGGTCAGAGGGTCTTCATTTTTTTTTGGTGTGGTGGACATTTTTGGCAATCTGGAGAAGCCATTGGACCATTTCTCACAATAATGGGGTTTTAAAAATTAATTCATAATTGAAGGAAATGCTCACTGAAGTTAGTGAAAATAAAGATGTCCTTTTTTCCCATCCAGAGTCCCAGATGCCCTGAGATCCCTCCATGGACCTACTGGTGGTCTGTAGAACTCAAGTTAAGAACCTCTGGTCTGAGTATTTTTTCAAATCAATGTTTTCATATCTGGATTTTCAAACTTGAAGGGGATTTTTGACAACTTGGAGAGAGTTTAAAGGACAGCTAAAGACATGGCAGGAAGGTTAAAATAAGGAGGTTAAAGGACCTCACAAAAACCTGCACTGATGGTGGCTTGAATGGGTACTAGGGGGAAGGGCAGTTTAGAAAAAAAAACCCACACCCACAGACTTGATATGCAGCCATGACCTCACTCTCAGAAACCCACAGTCAAAGACAAAGAAATGTTTAATGAAAGAGAAAAACAATAGTTGAAACCTGACCCAAATTCACCCATTAGTCATAATTCAAATGCTGGAAGCCTTAGAGAGAGAGCAAGTCTTTGCAGAGACAACTGTCTCTTTCCAAGATGATCTGCCAACTTGTTTCTGCCCCATGAATCAAGGAAGGTGGTGAATGCCCTAAAAATGCTCAGAATCTGTGCTCTGTATCGTGCCCTGATCCCCAAATGTTTTAAGAACTTTGGTGTTGTATAGAGTGATATTCTATAGTTAAGACATGACTGGGGTGGGGGGAGGACATAGAAGGAGCCATGGGAGGAGAGCAAGTGAGAAACGGGGCCACAAGCATTTATTAAATATCTACTATTGATTGGGCACTGTGCTATACACTTTACAAGTATTATCTCATTTGAGCCTCATAACAACCCTAGGAAGCAGGTGATATTATACCCATTTTACATTTGGGGAAACTGAGATTAAGGGTCTCACTCAAGGTCATGTAACTAGCACGTGTCTGAGGCAGGTTTTGAACTCAAGTTTTCCTGAATCCAGGGGTCACTGAATATGATTCTCCAGTTGAATCCTGTCTGCTCTTGGTACCCAGCCCAAATATCTGTATAGAATGAATAATTCAAAATGCTTCCTGACAATTCAAGCTACCCAGAAGGAGAACAGGATGCATGGAGAGGTGGTAGATTCCCCTTTCTTGAAGGTCTTCAGGAAGATTCTGGGTGATCACTTGCTGAGTACATTATCATGGATTTCCTTTGGTTGGGTTTTGATGGCCACTGAGGGCAAAAGTTGTAACACACTGTTAGCTGGGAAACATATATTTTTCATCCACTTATGTTTTCCTGTGTGGATTGTCAGGTTAATCTCTTTTAAGTGGTCACAGGTCTCACTGAAGAGGCCTTGGAGCATTCTGGGTTTTAACTTAATCATCATCATGTTGACCTTTCTCTGATTTAGTTTAACTTTTTTTTTTTTAAGACCTGACACATGATTTTATTGGTATAGTGAGCTGATAAGGAAGCCCCACATATCAGTGCTGGACAGCAGGTGTTCTGTAACTTTTGGTATCCAGCAGAGATTTTTTTAAAGGTCCCTTTTCTTATCCTTAACCTTTATCATCAGTCTCAACGTGCACTGAACTTTAGCCTTCCGTACATTATTTTTTAGAGACTTGAGCATCCTCCTCTCTTTTCCTTTCCTTTGTCTTCTTTTCAAAATCTGAACTCATTGATGAATTTCCCATGCCTCTATGTTAGTCTTGTCAATCACTCACTCACTCAATCAACAGTTACCAAGTGCTTACTAGATGGTAAGACAGTTATTACCTCTTGGAAGCCCTGTCTCCCTTCAAAGCTGCCCAAGAGAACTTGCTTCAACCCACTAACATTTTCAATGGTTGCTCAGATTTCCAGGCTTTGTCTTTCTGCATTTTGAAAATGCCTGGTTGTCTACAGAGGGAGTATGAGCCCTGCCTTGCCCCCCATCCTGTGGACCCACTTTCAATGAAGAAGTGCTTTAATTTTTAAAAAATTCTACATTTCTAATGCTCTCCTAGCTGTGTCTTTAACACAAGCTGGGGGAGTTGTGCCTCCTTGTTGACATCCACAGTTGCCTCATAGCCAAGAAGTCCTCCCTGGGGCCAGAGCCTCCCCCATCTTCCATCTGGTTAGCATTGCAGTGCAGCCACCAGTGCCTTTGTAGGAATTCTTGATGTGTGTGAGATCTGTGACCATCACCCTCAGCCTTCTCTTCTCCAGGGCCACCAAATCAACTCTTGAATCTTCTTCCTTTCTCCCTTTTATGGCCAGTCTCCCAGAGTGCTTGTAAGCAGGGAGCCCAAATGGGAAGCAGTCACAGGTGGGCTCAAAAGCAGCAACTGCCCCTGAACTTGTCTGGTGGCTGGAAATGGTCTCCTTTGTTGTTAAGGACTCATTCAGAAAACTGATTTCAGATGACCCAAGAGCCCCCTGGTTTCCTGTCTTTGAAGGTACATCTCAAGTGTTTTTAAAATTAAAATGGCCAATTTCACTAAAATTTGAGAGCCCTTCTCAAATTCAAGGCAACTCTTAAGTCCTGGAAATTTTCCCAGGAGCCTCTGGGATCCTCTGCATGTAGGAACACTTGTATACACTTGGCAGCCACCGGCCCATGGCAGTTAAGGTGATTTTATTGTTTTTTGTCTGCCTGTTAACTCAGTGAAAGTAAGTTTAATTGTCTTTTGACACACTTTTCCAACTCAAAAGTGGAATTTTAATGTGATTGTTTTTTAGCTCAGAATTTAGATTTTGTCTTCCCTTTAGAGATGGAACAGTTCATTTGCTAAAGGACCCCTTTCTAGTAATAATAGGCAGCATTTATGAAATGCCTACTGTGTGCAGGTGCTGTGCTAAGCACTTTATGCCTTATCTCATTTGATCCACATGACAACCTTGGGAGGGAGATGCTACCATCACCCTCATGTTATAATTGAAGAGACTGAGGCAGACTTGGGCAAGTCACCCACATGACTCTGGGTCTCAGTGTCCTTAGATGTGAAGTAAGGGGCTTGAACTGAATGACTGCCAAGGTGCCCTACATCTCACAGTCTGTGACCCTGGGAAAGTCTGTCCTCTAGAGCTAGAAGAATCCCAGCCAGTCCTTGTATTACAAACTCACCACCAGTCAGCTAAGATGGGTGAGCTTTGATTGAAGCATGAATTGTGTGGGGAAAACTTTCTTTCATGGCAGGATGTAGGCAGTCTTCTCCTGGGCTGCCCAGATTCTTGGGGCTTAGCAAACATGGGGGACCCTGCCCCCAGTGATGCATATCCTGGCACACACATATACATACACATACACACAATCTACACACACACATAAACACACACAGATACATACATACATAGGAACAGCCTCTTGAAGATCTCAACGTGGCTAGGTATATGTTCCAATCATTTTCCAGGAGAGGCGATGGGCCACAGGTTACCTCCACATCCTCTCTCTTGGTATGTCCTGAGAAAGGTGATCTGACCTTTCGGATTAAGAACAAATAAGCCATCAAGGAAAGAAAGAAATTTGTCATTGGGTGTGCAGCCAAAGAGGGTTGGCCACAGCTAATCGGCTGCTCTGGCAAAGGGCTCTCCTGAGGTCTCTGCCACCTCTCAAAAGGACCAGTTCACTAGCAACAGGATCCAGCAGTCTCGGGTCAGCCTCAGGGCTAATTATTAATTCTGTGGGGCATCCTGTTTGTCACTTGCGATTGGGATGAAGAAATTAAGTACAACATTCAGGACTGTCTGCAAGCCATAGTCCTTCAGACTTTACCCCAATGAGCCCCCCCCCACTTTCGGGGGGATTTTATCTCAGAGAAACCAGAAGCTGAGCAACGGGCCGTTGGGAGCTTTATCTACAGAGGGGACATAAGCGTCATCAGTAGGGTTGTAGACACAGGCCTTCTTAGGAGACACCTCCTTAATGGCTAACTAAGACCTCTGGCAGCCAGGCCTGCACCCTGGCCAACAGTGCCTGGCTGCTGTAGGCCTGCATTCCAGTACAATGCCTTTAGGCATTCATTTCAAAAGCTTGGTGAAGGAGAAGGAGAAGGAGAAAGAGGAGGAGAAGGAGGTCTTCCACTATAGTCATGGGAGCTGAAAGGGACCTTTGAGATCATCTGGTCTGATCCCTTCATGAGGCACAATCCAGGAAATGGAGCACTGGGCTTAGTCAGGAAGATCTGAGTTCAAATCCTGTCTCTGTCATTTGCTACCTGTGAGACCCCAGACAGTTATTAACCTTGTCTCTGCCTCGGTTTCCTAAGAAAGCGTACAGAGGGGAAGGAACTTAAGAGAAACACAGAATTTTAGAGTTGGAAGGAGTCCCAGAGACTTCTAGTTCAAGCTGTACGTGAAGGGATTTTCACTAAAACATAGCCAAGTGTCCCTCAAGAGCACCAGCCTCTTAGTGTCAAAGCCAAAGCTGGCCTCCAGCCCCTGGACTCTGACCCCTGGGCTGCCCCACTCCAGTCTGTAGTGATCCCCAAGATTCATTCATGTACAGATTTAAAGCAAAATCAGAGCAAGCTGTAAGGAAAGCCTGCAGGCTCACCATTAGGTTAATGACACCATAAATTATAAGGCTATAAAACAATTTGCTTCCAGCCCAGGAATAAATAAACGGAGATAAATGGTATGATTCACAGGTCAGAAAGCTGGGTCCCTTTACCTGGATTATTAAGGGTCTGGAAGGAGTGAGGATGGCCTCAGGTGAACTGAAATGCGCCTGCAGAGAAACGTTAAACAGATGGGAAGCAAAAAGCTTGGCACCTTCCTTTGGGATGGGGTCTTCCAGATACAAACAATGACCTCATATGCTGATTTACGAGGCAATGTTCTTCCCTTTGTATAGTGATGAGATCTTATAATTAGATTTCATAAAAACTCATTATGCTGAGACTACAGATTCCCATAAAGAGAGGGCAACTTGAGACACAGGTCTTAGTGGCAGCCTGGGATTCTGGAGGAGAGTTCTGGAGCTAAAGGAACTCCTGGGCCTGGAAGGAAGTAGACATGTGTCTGTGGCTCAGAACCTGCGGGGGCACCTACCTTGACCCAGAAGCCCTTGCCTTTGGTCTGGCCTCTGAACAAGGACTGAGAGGCCCAGTCCTGGTTCTGTTGGAAAGGCTTTGCTCCTGTCTGTTGCTGTGGTGGCCTGAGCCTTATTCTCCTGTCTGGTTTGTCTGTCCAGAGGTTACTGGCATGGCCGGCTGTCCTACTGGTGGAGGGGGACAGAACTGGGCCTCTGGCAGAGCCATTCTGTATCTCAGCCAGGTAACAATGTAAGTAGAGACAAGAGCGGCTTCCTGGTCAGTCACCCCCGTCTGGGCCTCCCTCCTGGAGCTATTACAGCCCTGTTACCCACTAGACTGTGAGACCCTCCAGGGCACGGCCTGCTATTTGCCTTTCGCTCTGTCCCTAGAGCTTAGCACGGTGCCTGGCACACTGGCAAAGGGCAAGCAGGATTGGAACCCTGATTCTCTGGTCCCAAAATCCAGCAGTGCTATTTCTGAAGCCATCACAGTATGATGCAGCCTCAAGAAAGAAGGCCGAGGAAAGGCCAGTGGACGCACTCAGGTCGAGAAGGGTGCCAGGTTGCACTTCTGGGAGAGAAGAGACAGAAACATGCGGCTCCGTTTGTCACACAGAGAGGACACGTATTTCAAGATCACCTTCGACAGAGGCTGCCTAACAGAGAAGGAGGACCCTTCAAAAGCTGGCCTTGGAAGGAGACAGGGGAGAATAAGGGCCTCTGTTTCCTCATCTGTAACAAAGAAGGGGGTAGACAAAATGACCTCTGAGGTCCCTCCCAGCTCTACGTCTGTGGTCCAGTGACCTGATAATGCCGGACCAGATGATCCCCGAGGTTCCTTCTAGCTCTGACGGCCCGTGAAGTGTTGGCTCTTTGTAACCAAGGGTCCGAGCACTAGTGTTCCAGGGAGGCAGGGAATGGGGGTATCACATTTGCAAAGCAGTAGTGGGGTTTTGGTTCAGTTAGCCTAGGGAAATACCATCAGCCTGGTTAGGGAAGCCGTGGAAAATCTGCTGGAGCCTCCAATTTTGACATGCTCTCCAGAGGAATGGAAAATCTCAATGGCTAGGCAGTGGAAAAGAAGGAGGAGGAAGAGGGAAGGAGCACCACCAATTAGTTACAGAGAAGTCTGATGGCTGAGGCCTCACAGCTTAGAGAGATCAAAAGAAGGTCAAAGGATGAAGATGCCAGTAACATGTCCCAGATGTGATAGCACCAGGAAAGGCACGATGCTTGTTACCAAACAGAGCTAAGACAAATGAAAAATAGAAGGGGAAAAAACCCTTGGCTCACTCTTACTCCTGGGTACTAGAGTAGGAACAGGGTCCTAAACCAAGGGCCCTGGAAGCAGGGGTGAGTGGTAGACTGTGTGATTAGTCAACTGTTAAGTTTTCACGGTGAGCAGCAGTGCCTAGGAATTGGCAAATGCTGCAAGGAAGGGCTTGGTTTTTTTCTCTCATTGGTTGTCTAGATTTAGGAAGATGCATATTCATCTTAAAAGTGGGTCCTGTGTACAGCTTGTTTGGCTTATTTTTTTCCCCAGATAATTGTTAAACATTTAGTGGCAGGGCAGCACTAGCAAGAAGGGACTTCAGAGAAGCCGTGCCTCTCCTTTTACAGATGAAGAAACTGAGGCTCATGGAGTCAAGGTGACTTGCCCAATGTCACCCAGGTAGTAAGTCAGGATTTGAACCAGAATGGGTGCTGGAAAGAGGACAGGATCTGAAATCAGAGGACCTGAGCTCTGGTCCTCCCTTTGCATTGACTTGTCATGAGACCTTTCCCAGGTTGTGTCAGTATCCTCATCTGTTAAAGGAGGGCGCTGAATGAGATGATATCTTTCAAAATCTTAATAGATATTCCCCATCTCTTATTTTCTTATCACCTAGATTTCCCCCTGCATTTCTTCCCCTTGTCTTCCCAGACAGTTGCCCATTATACCAAAGATTTTCCTAAAAATAGAAAAAGGAGCAAGAAAAGAAAAAAAAAAAATTCAGTGAAATCAAATAGTGCATCAACATGTTCTAATATCAGCTGTGATGTTCTGTAGCTTTGGGACCCTCCCTTCCCCCCCCATTTTGCACAGGAGTTGGGGAAGGTGTCTCCTCCAAGCTCTTGAGCCCAGGCTCAGGCTTATTCTTTGGAATGGTCTCTTCCAAACTACCTCTGACAGCCCTTCCAGCTGTGGACTTCTGAACTCTTTCCATTGCCTCACCCAGTTCAATCCTTTCGTACCCAGGGGAACTCTAAGGCCCAGAGAGAGCTCAATGCAGTTGACTTAGAAATCCATCCTCTAGACTACCACCCTCTTTCCAGAAAAGAAACTGAGGCTCAGCCAAACAGGTGCATTTGGGGTAGAGTCTGCAAATTCTTGACATCAGCTGCTTTAGGGAAAGAACACTGCCATCATTCATTGCTCACACAGATTTTGGTTCAATATGTAGAAAATCCTTAATAACAAGAGGTATCAAGTAGTGGAAGGGGCTGTCTAGGGGGTGGTGGGTCCTCCTTCACTGGAGGTCTTCAAGCAAAGTCATTTAGGGAAAGCGAGTGAACTTATAGCGCCTCTTAATTCCACCGTCTGGGCAAACCCAAGTCCAGTCTCAGCTCCTTGTGAGAGTTGCTCAAATACAGAAGGACTGCCATCATGTGCCCCCAGAGTCTTCTCTTCTCCATGTCAAACATTCTCAGTCCTTCAAGGGACCTTAATTATCTTCCTTGTCTTCCTCTGGTTATTCTTCACCTTTTTAATGTCCTTTAGAAAACATGGTGCTCAGAACGGAATGGATTGTTCCAGCTACAGACTTCTGAGGTCAGGGTACAGGAAGAACAGCAGGCCTAGGCCCTAGACCTTATGCCTAAGGTCCCACCAGTGTTTTTGGAGAGCCCACCATGCCTTTGACTCCTACTGACCACTGAAAACTATGGCTATTTTTCAGACCAACTATTGTCTAATGATGCTTCCCTATCATGTCTCTATACTCTGTGAAGGATTTACAGGAAGATATGGACCAAAATTCCAGGGAATGAGAAGATTTGGGTCATGATGTGGACCATTAGAAGAAGTGAGGTCATGGATCCATGGAAGTGATCTGCAGATGGTCAAGTTATTGTTGGTCCCAGTTAGTGGAAAAATGGGCAGTGAAGGTGCACTGTGGGATTGGACCAGCAAGAGAAACTGAGATAAGAAAGGCAGGGTCCTACACTGGTATAATGAAAAAGGTAGGCCTTGTCTCAAGATCGTTTTGTGCTTGTGACTTTGGAAAAGATGATATTGTGAAACAAATTAAAGACCTAGAAGAAGGTTCCCAGTGCCTTAGAGAGGGCTTGGTTAGACAAAAGAACACAGAATTGAAGGACCTAGGTGCATTGCAATCTACCCCATTGCAATCTACTGTTTTCTCTATTAAAATGTAACCACCTTGGGAGTAGGAACTGTCTTTGCATTTCTTAGTATCCCCAGCACTTAGCACAGTGTCTGGAATATAGTAGACTCAATAAATGCTTGTTGATTGATTGATTCCATTACTCAGACCAGTAACATTCATTGACAGATACAATTCCCAAAGGATTCCCAAAGGATATATTTTCTTCAGACAATTGTAGATAATCAAATTCAGGGCCATTCTCTTCAACATCACCACTTCATTGTAGTGTAATTTTTTTTTTCAAAGGTTGGGAAATATTGAACCCATAGGACTATGGGTCCCAATCCCAGACCTAGAGTGGTTGAGAGCAAAAAACAAGCAACAACAACGATTTCTTGGAGACCCTAAGACCTCTACATCTGTTTAACACCACAAATGAAGAAGACACAGGGTCTTTCATGCAGCCCAACCTGATGTGACTGTGCCAGAGCCACCATAATTCCATCTTGGAAGATGGCAAGAGTCGATTCAGGCCCCTGCCATGATCGCTTGGTGGAATTCAAGCCAGTTTTCTTGTACTGCCCTTTGAAGTCCTTGAGGAGGAAGCAGTGGTTAGCCATTTCCTGGAGGAGCATGGGACACTGGGAAACATTAGCAGAAGGCACAGTAGCAAAGGAAATGTCATTCATTTGAATTCATTGTGTTCATGTGAACATTTATTTTTCATGAATCTGTGGGGCATTGAAAGATGCTCAGGAGCTTCCATTTGGAAGGGGCAGGTTCTATTCCCAAGCCCATCATGGTTTGGTCAAAGGACTTGTTGCAGGCCGCTTCACTGCCTTGAGCTTTAGAGTTTTCACTTGAAAAAACAGCTGACCTGTGACCTTCACTTAGCAGGCTCACAAGGATGTTGACTTGCTTAGATTAGCAACCATGGGAAAGACCCTTGGGAACCCGTGCAGTGAGAAAGACTAGCTACGAAAGAGGACACAATGACAAGAATCTTTGTTTTGTTTTAGTAAATTGTCACCCTTTGAAACACCTCACACATATCTGACCAGCGTCTTCCCTGAGAACTGATCGCCATTCTTTTGTGGACTCTAGGGAAAGGCACCATTTTACTATTTTTCAAGCAGATCTGCTACTTCCTGGCATTTTCATTGCAGACTGCATCAAGGATCTGACTGATGGGGATCTGGTTCCTTCAGGCCTCCTCCTCTGAGGCACTTGTCTACCACCTCCCCAGATTTTCTCCAGAGCTGCTGCCCAGCTTGGTAGAGGCCATTCTTGGCTTTTCCCGATGCTGCACAGATACCAATGGCACTTGTGATCTTTGACCAGTGAGCCTTGCTCCAACAACACGACCATCTTTTGTGTTTTTCCTAGTCATCATAGGATCTAGGATTGTAAAGCTGGATCTAGAAAAGAGCTGGAAGGTCATCTAAACATTTCCTCTTTATCCTACATATAACTTGCTTTGTTATAGTTCTTTGCATGCTGTCTCTCTCACTGGACTGTAAGCTCCTTGAGGACAGGAACTGTCTTTTTGTAAGTCTCAGTGCTTAGCAGAGTGCTTGATACATAATAAGCACTTACTCAGTGTTTCATCTTGCTTAATCGAATTCATCCACATATAGATAAACAGATACAAACATAATCCATTAGACTGTAACCTTCTTGAGGGCAGAGTCTGTCCTTTTCCTCTTTTCATATCCCTGGAGCTTACCACAGTGCCTGGAACTTAAAAAATGTTTGTTGACTCATTACCTGATTTTACAGATGAAGAAATAGAAGCTCATGTAGGCCCAAGTGTTGAAGAGTTGAAGGCAGCTCAAGATCTTCCTTCTTGTCTCTTCAGAGACAATGCTCCTTCTCTTGGACCATATTGAAAGTTGTTTTTTAAAACTCTTCTAAGAGCATGAGTAGATGCAGGCATACTAGCACCACCAGTCCTGTCTTTGGGGTGTGAGAAAGAGCTCTCCAGTAGAACAGAAACTCCTGAAGAGTAGTGGTGAGGTGGGGGGCTGGGGGATGGGAGTGGTTCCATAGATGTGTGAGATACAGTCCCTGTCTTTGAGGACATGACCAATAAGGGGGCAGATGAAGGAGAGACATTGGTGGGGCCAGGTAATGAGAGGGGGAAGAGAGAGAAGGAAGCCCCAACAATCTGGGTGGAGGATGCTCTTGCTGGGGCATCAGTAAGCTCTGGGAGAGAAGGCTTAATACTGACGTGGCAAGAAAAGATTTCATTAAAGAATAAGACTTCGAATTACAAACAAAATAAAACCAATTACTCTGGTAACAACAGATCTGAGGCCTCAGCCCTGGGGAGGAGGTAGTGGAAGGATTCATTACCCCGACTTTGCAGCTGGGGAAACGGAGGCTGTAGCGAGTCCATTGGAGCAGGAATCCTCCCTAGAAATCCCCCTTCTGGTGCTTACTATCCATATGACTTTGGACAAGACTCATCTGCTTTCTGGGATTCAGTTTCCTCCTCTGTAAGATGAGGGAGTGATCTCAGATGACCTTACAGCTGTAACTAACTCTTGGGTCACATTGTGTCCAGTCCCCTGATTTCAGAATATCGGGAAACTGAGGCCCAGCTTGGGAGGGGAGTGTCCCAGGTAGGCAGCCTTCAGCTCCGAAGTGGGGGAGGGCCTTTGTTCTCACATCCCCCGGCAGGATTTCAGAGGCTCAGCCTTGAGGCTCCTTTGGTCTGCGGGCGGGAGCCACACTCGGGGGCCAGGATGCTGATAGCAGGAAGCTCGGCCTTCTCAGAATTCTCTTCTTTTCCTGGCTCAGACCCAAGGCCCTAGGCCTGAAAATGAGCAGGGAGAGGGGTGGGGCCCTTAGTTTGACTTTAATTGATGACAGGGAAAAATGTTCTAGTCTGTCGGGGCAAAGGCAGAACTTTCCATACCTCCAGGCTCTGGGCAGCCTCCTGATGAGACCAAGTAAGTGGGGGGCACCGGGAGAACTCTGAAGGCAGGGGCAGCAGCAGTAGAAAGCAGCTTTCATGTCCGGTGCTCACCAAACTCCCTGTAATCAGAGTCACACCTGAAGAAGGACCCCTTTACAGCCCCTTCCCCCCCAAACGGTCATCCAGCCTCCGGAGGAAGACGTCCCCCATTGAGAATGAAGGCTGCTCCCTCACAAGTCAGCTCATTCCATCTTGGATCTTTGCCCTCCAATTGCTTGGAATGGTCCCAGTTGACCGGGGCCTTGGTCCCAGCTGGGATGGTCATGTGCCACTCTTCTTCTTTTCCCCGTCCAACACTATCTTGAATCAATCTGCTGCCTTTTTTTTTTCATGTTACAGAAGGTTTATAGAGACCAAATCCTTCCCCCTTCCAAAGCCCCTTAATGCTGTGAGAAGAAAAGTGGTCTACCTGACAGGTGAAGGCCAGGATAGCCTTGCGTGAGGGTCTGGGAGGTCTCATCCTACATGGGGAAACAGTGGGGTAAGGGATTATTCCTTCTAAGGAGAGCCTCAGAATTTTGCCTTGAAAGGGTATTGGGTCCTAGCACAAGTAAGTCATGCCCAGGTAGGCTGTCCATGGTGGTGATCACCATTGATATCCTTGTTCCCTCTGTCAAAAAGCTATCTCCTGGGCCAGGATTGCTGGACCAAAGGGATGATGGAAGCAGTGCAGGGCTGTAGGAGGGAGGCATCCAGGCCCTGTCTTAGAGGTTCAGCTTCCATGCAGCCATCAGGGACCCTTCAGTCAGAGCTGCTGGGGGCCCCTTTCAAACATCACGTCCCAGCCCTTCTCCCTACAACTGCCCAGAAAGAGGCTGTCTCAGAAGCTCTCTTGGGAGGAAATGGCTAGGACTTTTGCAGCTTTGGGGGCATAGGAATCTCTCCTCAGTGGATGGTAGCTTAGAGAGCATCTAGCCCAATCCCCTCACTTTGCAGTTGAAAAAACTGAGGCCCAAGGAGGTTTAAATGACTGGTGTAGGTCACAGGGCTTGAAGTCACAGTCTCTGACAATAAATCCTCTAGACTTTACTGCTTCCCCTTCCAATGGCAGAGCCCTTAGGAAACTGATAGGCAGAGTTCATCTGATGGTCCTTTAGGACATGTCTTAGAATCGTCTTTGTCTGGCCCTCCACACTCTTTCATGGATTGGAGGAAGCCTTTCTCTTTCACAGACTGAGGTCTAGGAGGGCATCAAGAGGCCTGGCATCATACTTGAACTCAATGGCCAACATCAAAACCTGGATCAAACCCATGGGTTCTAGTGGCCAAAGGAAGGAGTTTCCCTTGAGAGAGAAGGGTTGATGTGATCAGAACATCCAGGGAGCTGCCTGTCTTTGGAGGAAAGATGGCTAACAAAACGTTTCTGAGCAAAAGTCTTTGTGGCTCCATCCCTGCTTATCTCAAACCCTTTCATGAGGAACAGGAAGCAAAAAAAAAAAATAGTCTTGCTTCCAGTGAATTCTCATTAACTCATATTCCAGGAGACTTTTTCTTTTCAAAGGCCATGTCCATCAGCCCTAGGGAATAGGCCTTGCATCAAATAGATTTATATGGTAGCAAAAAATTGGAAACAAAGTGGGTGCCCATTTATGGGAATGACTGAATAGATTATATTATAGGAATAAAATGGAATCTCATTATATATGATTATTGTGAAAAATTTAAGGAAACTTTGGAAAGACGGATAAATTGATAAAGAGTGAAGTAAGTATGCACTTCATAAATACTGACTGAGCGTTTGCTGGACTGATTAAAGAACTGCCTCACAACACCAACCACAGAGGTGACCAACCAATCACAGTTTTAGAGGACCCAAGGTGAAACATCCTTCTGCCTTTGGCAGAGATCTACTAGACCCAAGGTGCGCGATGAGAGCCAACCAACATGTGGATATGTTGGGCTTCTCAGAACTTGTTACAAGGTCCAACACCAAGGAAAAAAAGCATCAGGAAAACAAAAAAAAAATGTGAAAGGAAAAAAGGAAGCTCAGAGGGGGACAACAAACAAGCAACAAGTTTGTTAATACTTTTAAACTTTTATAGATACTTTAAAAATAAATTGCATGAAAATGGATTCATGAATCATTTACAAAAAAAATCAAATTCCTTACAAATTAAAAACAACAAAAACAAAACAAAGAAACCAAATTGAAGCACACATACACTTATCCTGATCTAGGACAGTCAGAGAAGTGTGGTCTGGAGTTGAACTGCATGATGCTCACCAGTCACTGACTCCAATATTCCAATAGACCAGTGACCTCATCTATGGGGATGTTACATCTGATGCTCACAAATCTCACATAGGAGAGAAAGAACCATCTCATGATATATTGTTAAGTTCAATGAATAAGTCAACTAGATAGGAGCTTTGGAGAGGAATCTAGGTAAAATTCAAAACCAGATGGAAGAATCCAAATGGAAAAACAGAGGCTGGACTTTTGAGGAAAGATGGTAGCCACCATGAAGCTAGAAAGAGTCATCTATACCAGAATAGTGCCCAAATCCCTCTCATCTTTGATCTAGGCACAATCCAGGATTCATGTCAGGGGGACTGGTGGCCCCAGACTTGTTCAACAAAGGGTTTTCTACCTGCCACTTTCTTCCTCTCCTGCTGTTCTAAAGTACTCAACAGACAGCAGCAGATGGGGCCACACTGGAGTGATGAAACAGAGATACCCTGCTTGGCCACTGTCCCAGAATGAGGGAAGAAGGAATTCCTGTAAAATTTGTCTCCTCCTTTGCAGTGTTGGTATTGGAGGGGTGAAGATGGGTGGAGAAGGGTCTCAAATAGGCAGCTGTGTATGAAGCCCTCGTACTGTGAAATTGATAATGCCTGACTGTAGGAAACCACAGAAAGTCAGCTTCACTGGGGTCCTTTATGGTTGACTCTCCAACCTTCCATGTGGTAGCTTGAGAATCATACTAGAACTGGAATCCGTAGGAACGTGAGTTTTACTCTGACCCCTGATACTTACTAGCTGTACAATCCTGAGCAGGTCACGTAAAACAAGAGCTAACAATACCCATAGGCTCTAATGCATGGAGTTGTTGTGAAGAGTAAATGAAATCACATCATAAAAATAGATAGTATTTAGACTGATTTTTAAGGTTCATAAAATCCTTTACCAATATTATCTCATTTGATCCACCCTTGAAGGCAGATGCTATAATTATCTCCATTTTACAGATGAGGAAACTGAGTCTAGTAGAAATTGAGTGACTTGCCCAAGGTCACAGAGCTAGTAAGTATCTGAGGATGGATTTGAACTCTGGACTTCCTGATTCTACTGAACCATTTAACTACTGTGTAAAGTGTCAAGCACTATGTCAATTGTGTTTAAATATACACATATTATGTAAGATAATTATATAAATAGAATTGCTTCTCCTAGAGGCAAGACAGAGCCATTAGAGTTTCCTAAGCACAAGAGGAATGTGGAGATGAATAAAAATTCTTTTAAAAGCAAAAACTGATTAAATTGCTTATTTCACATGGAATGATCAAACTAAAGGGCATTTGAATGTTTTTGAAGTTCAAAATTGGATCAACTCTAGAAATCAGCAAGGATTTTTAGGGATGGGAGGATTTTTTCCCTTTTCTTTTCTTCTTCCAGAATTCTTTATCACACTTCATATTTCATTTAAAGGAGAGGAAAAAAAGCTTTGGCTTTTTATCCTCTTTAAGCCATCATATATTGGAAATGACTGTGGAACTTCTGAACGCTTTTTTCTAGTTTGAGGTCTGCTGGTCGTCCCAAACAGAAACTAAAGAAATCCCCACCGAGATCTTCCTAATGGTTTGTTAGGTTAAATTTCCATATGGTCATAACATTTTTGTGGGTTTGATGTTCTGGATTCTGGTTTTAACATCCTTTTAAATCTTCCATTTGGGGAGGAAGGAGAAGGAAAGAAATTTCAGGGTCCACATGCCTTCTGGGGAAGCTGAGAAGATTCCTGGATTAGCTGCCCTCTTAATTTGAAATACAGCTGGATTCAGATCAGACGCTCCCCCAACTGTGTTACAACCTGCTTCCATAATTGTTACCATAAATCAGGCAGAGGTCAAACAGAACACTTTAGATGGTTTGATTAAAAAAAAAAACATGTAAATATGCAACCTTCCCCCCACCTGCAAATATATCTTAGAAATGATCCTTCTTTTTGAGCACAGTATTCTGTCCAAAGAATGATTCAGACCCAGTCAATCTCTTAACTCTTCTCTGTATGTTTCATTCAAACCCAGATTTATATGAGCTCTAGGAATACATTTAAGTCTTATTTTTGTTTATTAAAAGACAAACTTCTCTGAAAGTCAAGTCATTTAGTGCCAATATCAGACATTTATATTGATATATCAAATGCTATTAAATACTAAGATCTCTGTTAAATACATAGAAAGCAGTGTCAGCTGGTAGTAGAATGTTGTGCATGAAATCAGGAAAATCAAAGCCTGCTTCAGGAACTTACTGGCTGTGTGAATTCTGGGCAAACTAAGTCAGCCTCAGTTTCCTCATCTGTAAAATGGAGATAATAATCACACCTATTTCAAAGTATTTTTATGATGATCAAATCAAATAATCTCTGCAAAGAGCCTTGCAAACCCTGGGTGCAATATAAATGTTAGCTGTTGTCATATTATGCAGAAGTGAATGTGGTTGATGAGTTGTTTCAGTCAAATCCAACTCTTCATGACCCTATTTGAGATTTTCTGGGCAAAGTAACTGGAGTGGTTGGCCATTTCCTTCTCCAGTTCATTTTACAGTTGAGGAAACTGAGGCACACAGGGTTAAGTGACTTGCCCAGGGTCACACAGCCAATAGATGCCTAAGGCTGGATTTGAACTCAGGAAGATGAGTCTTCTGACTTCAGGCCAGGTCGTCTATGCACTATGGTATCCCCTAGTTGCCCCCATTGCATAAAAGTAAAATGGCATTATAGATAAAGTATTGGGTTCAGAGTCAGGAAGTCCCAGGTTTAATTCTAACTCTGATATTTCCTAGCCCCTTAACCCCTCCATGCATCATCCTTATGCCCTCCATCTTTTTCACTGTCATAATTGGCTGCAATCTGCATTGGTGGAGGAAATACCCATCATGGGAGTTCTCAATCATACAGCATTGATGTATTTGTACATTAAATACAAAATGCTGGTCCTATTTACTAAATAAAAAGTAATCATTGTAGGATACAGTGGGTCCTATCTATAGCAGTTCCTGGGTCTTTAAATGTTGCCAAGGTTCCCCAAATAACTACTACAGTTTCAATCATCCATCCACATCATCAGCCTACTCAAATATCCCTCATAAGATGATTTCTACTGTGATAACCATATGAAAGATTGCTCTGAATCACCAAGAGAAATGCAAATCAAAAACTTTCTAAAGTTTCACCTTCTACCCAGGAAATTGGCAAAGATGACAAAAGATGGAAATAGTCTATGTTGGAAAGGCTGTGGAAAGACAGGCATGCTAACACATTACTCATGGAGCAAAGAGGCTTTCCAACTGGAGAAATCCTGCCATGAGATATGCTCCACGAAGGTTAAAGATAGGCACTCATCCTACATACCCTGAATATGTACAGCAACATGCTTTGTGATTGCAAAGACCTAGAAACAAAGAAAATGCCCATTGATTAAGAAATTCTAAACAAAGTATAGCCTATAAATGTAATAGAGCATCACTGCCCCTTAAGAAAAAAGGAATGTGAAAAATTCAGAAGAGAATGGAAAAGCATGAAGCAATGAAAACAAATGCATACGGAGCCAGGGAAACAATATGCATACTAACTAATAAAATGTAAAGAATTAAAAGAAGGAAATTGAAAATTGTGTGATTATAATGACCAAGGCTAGCCTCACTAAGGAAGTGAAAAAAATGAATGTCGCTCCCTTGTACATACTCTCATACGTAGGTAATGAACATTATTTTTTTCCTCTTCTTAAAATTCTAAAAAAAAATTCTTTGTTACCTAACTCACTTAGTAGGGGATGGATAAGGATATATTTGAAAATGAAAGTCTTGTGAAAGATATATCTGAAAATTTTAAAAATAGCAATACAAATTTAAAAACTATAAAATAATTTCAACGTTGATGCACAGGTGTGTTGATAAAAAATATTCATTCCCCTTAAGATGATACTCCTTCATTTATCATAGTATTGACTTTGGGATCTTGAAGGCTATATCAGAAGGTTACAAACCCTAGCAGGTCCCACCCCTCTGGAAATATTAAAACTCCAGGTCCAGAGATGGACTTCATCCAACAAAAGTTCCCATTAATGTTTTGTTTTTTCTTATCAGATTGACAATTCACATTTTGGCCACAGAAATTCTCAAAGTCTGTGTGCTCCACTAGAAGCCCTGTGTTCTAACATATAGAACTCTTAAAGGCAAAAAGACCCAGATGGAAGTTCTTACTATTATGTGACCAAGAGAAAATCCCCTTTGCTTCTTTGTGACTCAACTTGTCTATCATTAAAAGTGAAAGGAATTACAGCACCTACCACAAATCCCAAAGGATGCTGCTTGGCCCCCAGTGCTCTCCAAAGTCTGTTGTTATTGTCAAACTATCCCAACATCATGTTTGGTGGTCAGAGAGGCATGAGCACACCCACCAAAAAAAAATCAGCGATAGAATTGACAAGATAAGATTCACAGTAAAGTCTAAATGGGTCATTTGTATCCAAAAAATATTAACTGTCTGACTGAAATTCAAACCACACCTACATTTTAATTGAATTCTTTTGGTGAGTCAAAAGTTTCCAACACAGTCTGAACCCAAAATGTATGAGTTTAAGTCTAGGGATTTAAAAATCAATCCCACACTGGCCCTCTCCCCATTTTTCCAATTCTTGTTGGAAAGCGGATTCTCGGCACCCTGTCTGAGGCATCTGTCCCTAATTATATTCCATATTCCCCAGCCTTTCAGGTTCTGAACAACCCACTTCTAAGAGCTAACCTTGATTTCATAGACCTGCAGTTTCCAACACCATCAAACAAGGCTTCTTTTGTTGGAGGCCTGACCTTGCCTGCAAGAGGTATGGTTTTAATAGAGTTTCCTGAGGTGAGAGAGTTTACATTTGGGTGGTTATCCATTTCAAAGGACACAAGAATTTTTTCCCCTACGTCTTTGTTTATAGCCTCTCCCTTCAGTCCATCCCACCACCACCACCAGTGATCTTTATATTGAAATTCCAGTGTCCTTAAAATACTTTCCAGGTTCGCTCCTGCCCTGTGCCAGTTCCACCTGCTTAGAGTTAAACACACAGGTGAACTCCTTGGGTCATCACCTGCCGCTGCCAGAGCACTTTTCATTTGATGATTATCTCCATCTTCTCTTTCCTTCTACTTCTAACAGTCTCAGGACTTATAAAACACGAGTAGGGTTTAAACACCCATCATTTTATTTAGCCTAGATATACTCAGAGATGGATAGGTTTATTTAGTCTTACTTATAGGACCATAAGAGGTCACGAATCCTGTAGGGGGTCATAGATGGAAGTGACCTCAGGGATAATCTAGTTCAATCCCCTGTTTTTATGGGTATGGAAACTGGAGCCTAGAGAGGGGAGGTGATTTACACATAGTCAGACAACTAGTGAGTAGACGAAAAAGAATTTGAACCTGGGTCTTTTGACTCTGGATACCTAGGTGGTAGAGTATATAGAGCACTGCCCCTGGAAGGAAGACCTGAGTTCAAATCTGGCCTGAGACATGTACTAGCTGGGTGATCCTTGGTAAGTCACCTAACTCTGCGTGCATCAATCAGATTCCTCATGAGTCAAACAACCTGAAGAAGGAAATGACAAACCACTCCAGGATCTCTGCCAAGACACCCCAAATGGGGCCATGGAAAGACATGATGGAAATGATTGAACCACCACTACCACACCTCTGACTCCAGTACCAATGTTCTCTCCACTGTGCCTACTCCCTGTACTGCATAAATAAGTGAAATGTAACCCTTTAGGCAATTGTCTTTAGTTTATTTTTCATCACTCTTCATGGCAGTCTTTCTCTGTTACATCTTTGTAGCAGGGGTGTATGAGTGGTCCTGTGTTATCTACATGTTTAGCAATAAATCTGAATAGCTGTCATGTTTATGCAACTTGTAAGTGACCCAAGTGACGAGGAATGGTGAACACACTGGATGATAACATATTCCAAAAGTTCCCAATAGACTAAAACATTGGGCCAACTCAAATCAGGAGAAAATGTATTAGGAATCAAAGAGAAACATTAAAATACTGGGGCCCAAAGTCATCAACTTTGTAAGAACAAGATGGAGGCAGGAACTGTGGTTTGAGAGCAGATCATCCCCACAAATTTGCAGGGTTTTAGTGCATTGCCCAAGATTGTGTGACGTGGAGGCTAACAAAAGCTAATGGAACCTGGGCTGCTTCCAGAAACAAGGAGGAGATGGATGGTCCCACTGTAGCCTGGGTCAGTCACATCTGGGCTGTAGTGTTCACTCCTGGGCACCTCATTTTAGGACAAGAGAGAATCCCAATAAAGAAATTCCAGATCCCTAAAGTGTCACCATAGAACAACTATTGAATTGTTTTGTTTTGTTTTCCCTGCAGCTGCCTTTTGGGGAAAAAAAATAAAACAAAAAGCACAACATCTTTCCTTGACAATGAATGGTCTCAGGGCTTACTGTGGGAAGAATTTGAGCAACCAGCAGTGAGAAGTCAGAAAGTGCTTCCTTGTGGTGGCACACATCATTGTGTTTGGCTAGAAAGCTCAGATGGCAGGATTCATTTCTCTTCCATAGCCCAGGGAAGGAAATACAGATGGAGGACTCCCAAAATGGAAAGGACAACATGCTCTGCTGTAATAATAGGAGGCATGAGTTAGTGTCTGTTGTTTTTTAAAAGCTGCTTTAATAGAAATATTAATATCAAACATTTCTACAAATAACTAACTCAGCTGAGGGATTATTTACACTCAAATTAACTGCGTCATCTTTTTATGAAGATCATCATTCCTTGAAATAACAGCTGTATTTCCTTCAGGTTTGGCTGCTGGGGCTCCAGAGGTCATAGGAACCCATTTCTCAGCTTCTTATTTCCCAGCTTCCAAACTTGGCTTCTGCAGGATCACAGGGGGACTTTACTTTTTCAGGAGTGAGTGCAGGTGACCATTATGGCTGCCATCATCTCAATCCATATGGCAAGGAAAATGAATGATAACCGGGGGAATCAGGAACTGGCTTCCTGCCTTTAGATCTTGAAGAGTCAATGACTATACACATCAACTCCCTGATGGGAAGGTTGTTTTATTATCACAATTACTATTTTTATTAATAGTAACAGTAATAGTAGCAGCAGCAGCAGCAGTAGTAATAATAGTGGTAGTAGTAGTGGTAGTAGTAGTAGTAGTAGTAGTAGTGGTAGTAGTAGTAGTAGTAGTAGTAGTAGTAGTAGTAGTAGTAGTAGTAGTAGTAGTAATAGAAGTAGTGGTGGTAAGGTGGTGGTGGTGGTGGTGATACTAGTAATATAAAAATAGAACCTAAAACTCTGGAAGTCAATCAAGAAATATTTTTAAGTGCCTACTATGTGTCTGGTTGGTACCATACATCAAATGGGAATTCCAGATGTCCAACTGGTTCTAGCAAACCTCATAGAAAAGGCATGCAACAAAATCTTACTAGAAGGCAAAGTCACTGGAGAAGATAACAGCCCCCATCAGTGGTTTACCTTGACAGCAGCACCTGACATGCTTTAAGGGAGAAAAAGGTGGTGATGGAATTTTGTTTTTGTTTGAAAACAATGAATAAAGACTCACTCCAAGGAAATGGGCATATCAAGAGCAAACCTAATTCATCTTCTGGCATCATGGATAACTTACATGAACCATACAGAGGAAATTAATATTAGAACATTGTAGAAGATTTGGATTATACCATAGTTGTTGTTTTTTTTTTTTTGAGGGGGGTTGTGTTTTTTTTTTATCTTTGCATCTCTATTACCAAACACAGTTCCTGGAACATACTAGGGTCTTAGTAAATGTCAAATAAATTGTCAAATAAATTGAGAGAATATTCATGTGGAACATATGGGGATTGAATGGAAAAGAGAAAATTACCATTGACCTTAACCTCTTTAAAACAAAGAACAGTGGTCTGACTTATTTTTCCCTCTTAGTTCTCACTTTCAAAATACTTTTTCCCTCCCAAATTTCTGGGGAAACAAACTCAGGGTGTGTCTACCCTGTGGCAGAGTAATTCATCGAGCATGCGGAGGCTATTCCAGCAGAAGTCTCCTAGAGCCTTTTTGTTGCAATGTTCAGCACCATGGATAAGAGTGTGTGGAGGCATCTGAGATGAGGCTGAGACCTCAGAGGGAAGGTGCTTTGTCAAGGTCATAGGTAGAGATTTGGCTCCAGGTTCTAGGCAAGACGGTTGTCCAACTCTCTCCTTATAAAGTGGAAACAACTTCAAAGAGTATTGGACCATTATGGAGGCTGTCCATGGCACACCCTGAAGGTGTCATCATATTTCAAAGAAAAGGTACAAGCTAGGTTAGACTTTCCTCCACATCCTCCAGTATTCCAGCATATTTTTGATCTCATCAATGTGGGTGCTTTTTTTTTTTCCTCAACAAGGATGCTTACTCACCATCAATGCTGTCACATTCTATGCACTGGCTGATCCATGTCCTAGGAATTCCCCAGAGAATGTTGATACTCCATGCTGTGGGCATTCTTTGCCTTCTGTTGACGTTGAAAGCATGCAAATGGAACAGGCGGGCAGTACATTGGTTGGGCCCTTCTTTCACTATGTTCTTGGTTCCTCTATTTTGTGCATCCAATGATAGCCTTATTTCTCAGCTATTTCCAAACTATGCAATCCTCCTCATTCCCCTCTGCCTGGAATCTTGGCATCTGCTCTGGGCTCTGATAAGTGAGTTTTTCTTTATTTTTCCTGGAAGTAGACCTCCATGCCATTTCCTAGACATTTCCAAATCATGATGCTGAGTATAATCCACTTCCCTCCTTATAGCTCTCCATTGTCTTCTCCTATTAGAATATAAGCTCCTTGAGGGCAGGGCCAATCATGTTTAATTGTGTTTGTAGACATAGGACTGGCACATAGCAAGTGTATGAAGAAATGCTTTTTCATTCATTCATTCATGAGATGGTTTTGGTTCACTTTGTGGGTACTTGGCCCATTTGTTGCTATCATTACAATTATGCCTTTGAATGGTTTATTGAACAAAGAGCCATTTTTAGAAACGCAACAGTAATTATGTTTGTTGAAGAAAAATTAAGAAATTTAGAGTTATATTCTCAAGTAATTTAGAAATGAAATATTCTGACTGTACATAGAGTAGTTTCGGGAAGAAGCGTCTGTCAGATAAATGTATAAGTATACAAGTCCAGACATATTGTGTGCCTTACTACTTAATAGAGATCAGATTCTTTATCTTGTTAGAAATACCCCATATTTAAATAAACAGTTTTATGATACATTCAATTTGCTATAGTTATACAGAACACACAAGTTATATTTAACAGAGGAATCAGACATTGTTCAAGAATCTATGTGCACTTCATTCAATATTTAAAAAATGCTCCCTCTCTTTCTCTATGTTACCAGGGCCATTTAGCTTTCACAGAAATACAAGAATTGAACTATCACAGATAACAGTGCCTAAATCCTATATAGAAAGACAAACTTTTTAGCTAAAAGTCTTTATTTAAAATTAGATGTGTTTGTGCATATAAACCAATGATGATACATGAATGCAATGCCATAGTACTGTGTCATAATATGTGAAGGATCCATGCAATGACATATGACAATGAAGCATGAAGTAAACAGAATCTGGGAAACAACATAACGAATGATGACAAGGATGGAAATGGAAAGAACAGTTAAATGAAACTGGCCACTATGCAGTTCTGATGACCAAGGCTGGCCTTGGAGAAGAGCTGAGAAAATCAGCCTCTTTTCCTTCTTTGAAGTGACAGAGGACTTCTGATGGCTAACACTGCATATGCTCTCCAACATGGCTCTTGTGGTGGTTGGTTTTGTGGCCCATGGTTTTTGTCCACCTCCCTGCCCTCGATTTCTTCTTCTTTGAAGAAATCCTTAAAAATCTCCCCTATAAAGTTCCTCATTTGTGATATATGGCAGGCTGATCCTGCCCACCATGTGTTTTTTTTATCATTTTCTGTTAGGTTAATCTTCAACTTCAGTTAAGTCAGTACTGTCATATTTAACAGCTCTATATAGTGTAACAATTAGTTTCAAGTGTTTAAGAAACTATGCATTGGAAGAGAGATTAGGCATGAGCTGCTTGACCATAAAATTACAATGGGTAGATGTGGCAAGGAGATCAATTGAGGCTTGATTTAATAAAACCATTCTTCATCATTAGAGTTATCCCCAAAAGGAACAGGGTGCCTTGGGGGGTGATGGGAGCCCCTTCATTATCTGTCTTCAAGCAGAGGCTGGAGACCACCTGTCCAGTATGTAGTCAAGTGGTTTCCTAGTTAGATATAGGTTGGACAGCATCCTAACATCCCTTTCTTCCCAGACATTCTATGATTCTGAAAACAAATTTCCACTCTTCAAGCAGCACCCGATGATCTGATGTGATATTGACTTGGCTTTTCATGGTAGAGCTGTTTACATGCCCAAAGCCAAAGGGACTCTTGCAAAGCCATGTTTCCACACAATGCTTCAAAGGATGCTGGTTTTCTGGACCCTGTGACTAGAATCAGTATAAATATTTTGAAACAACATTACTCTAAACATGCCTTTAAGCCTCACTTTTTAAGCTCTAGGAATACTTTGAGTTCAAGCATGTTTTACATTTTCCATTGCCATCAAGTTCTACTGAAGTAGAACCTGGACTGTTGGTGAAGCTACTTCATGGGTCTAGGGAAACCAGAACCAAACACTGGGATGCTGCTTGTTGGGACAGGGCAGCCGATCCAGGCACTCCACGGGGCCTCGTTCCCCTCCCATTATCTTAGCCTGTTTCGACTCTTATCGACCGTTGTATTATTAGCATAGCCAGAGTCCCAGCATTCCTTAATTACTCCTCAAGAAAACCCAGGCTCAAGAGCCAAAAAGCAGGCTTTGGAAGCAGAAACAAACGTGGTTCTTATTTTTAAATTTCTTCATTAAATTGGCTCTGGCATTCTATAAACTCAAGCTGCATCTAATGGAAGAATTTGGCCCTGTGTTCACTGGTAACCCAACTCCCATTCTCTATTTTTACACAGTACATAAAAACAAAACAAAACAAAAATCCCCAGATTTCTGGCATTCATTGAGTTATGTTTATTCCAATGATCTTGATTTTCTAATGAGTAGGAACATCCAGGAGAAATTGTGTGGAGTAATAGTGGCTAGATGTAGGCTTTGGAGTCAGATTGACTTGGGTTCAACTCATTCTTCTGGCAGTTCCCAGTGGTGTGACCATGGACAAATTATTACACCTTTGAGTGCCCCAGACAGCTCTGAGTTGAGACTATAATTTAGAGGAGATGAGGAGCTATTTGGAAGAAGGAGCTCCCACACAAGGACTTCTCCTACACTGATGGAGTTGCAAGTCCAGATTTATACACACACACGCACACACACACACACACACATCCAAAGGATCAAGCTCCAATGTTACCACTAGTAACTCTATACTGGCATCTATATGATCATACTTGGTATATAGATATATTTATGCAAACATACACATATACACATACATTTATGTAAGCATATATGAGTATGTTTGCAATAATGTATATTTATATATTTATTTGTATATATATTCAAATATGCATATATGTCTATATTCATACATATATACACACATTGACATATATGCATGGTCTAGACCAAAATAAAAAAAGTAACTGAACATGTTGAATTTGCAGGGAAAAAACCTCAAAGCCTGAAACCCAATCTAAGCAGCACTGCATATGCAGGCTCTTGTATTGCAATATTGTGATGATCTCCGATCTCACCAGTGTAGGCATTCCATCCATCAGGGAACATTGCAGACCCTCCCCTCCCAATTCCTTATCTTGCACTATTATTGTTTATGTCTTAGCATGACCTCACTCATCTCCCTACCACCTCCCCAGAAGTAGGGCCACTCAACACACTGGAGGCCACCCTCAGGCTCTCCTCACTCTGCAGATACTAATCTATCTGCTATTCCTAACTCACAGGACACAATCAATCCATCTTCTTTTCCAATTGGTCGTTTTCATATTTCTACTTGCTCACAAGTCATCATCTGAACTACGGCCCAGCCTACTGAGCCCTGCCATGTATATCTTTCCACATGGCCCTTTGGGCCATCTGTCACTTGGATTCCTTGGAGACTGTGGCACTTCATGTTCATATCCCTGTGGCATCACCTCTAGACTAGAGCAGCAGTTGTGTGATTGAAGATTTAGGAGAAGGATGCAACAGATGTTGAGGAAGTAGAATTTTAAAAAATTATGGAGGGCAAGGAAGGGTACAGAGTGGAGACTGAGAGGCTTGGAATACTGCAAAACGTGGTGGCAGGAAAAAGATGATGAATGCACAAAAGAAACCAAGGAGGTTTGGTTCAACAGGTTGTGGGAGAGAGGGAGAGAGAGAGAGAGAGAGAGAGAGAGAGAGAGAGAGAGAGAGAGAGAGAGAGAGAGGGAGAGGGAGAGAGGAAGAGAGAGAGAGAGAGGAAGAGAGAGAGAGAGACAGAGAGACAGACAGAGACACAGAGACAGACAGACAGAGACACAGAGAGAGAGAGAAAGAGAGAGAGAGAGAGGGAGAGAGAGAGAGGGAGAGAGAGAGAGGGGGAGAGAGAGAGAAAGAGAAAGTGTCACACAGACTCAGAGTGCAGAAAGTATCCAGAAAGAAGACATGATTCTCAGTGGAAAGGCTTCAGAGAGGACAAGAAAGATGTAGTCTGAGAAAAGGCCTTTGGATAAAGTGACCGAGAAGTCAGTGGAGACAGACAGATGTGAGCAGCTTCTGTTGAGTGACAGGAACTGAAGGCTGATTAGCAGAGGGTGAAAAGTGGATGGGAGGTGAGAAGGTAGAGGCTATGAGTTTAGACAATGTTTTCAAAAGAGGAGAGACACAGGGCAGTAACTTGAGGCAATCAGTAAACCCTTCTGGAAGAGCCTTCAGCTTTGGGCTAGACTCTGTAATCTTGTAGACTTTTTCACCCCTAAGGCTAAAAAATAGCTTCACTACTTTAATTTATCCAAACAATGAAAGAAAAATAGAAGTTTATTACTTTTGGATGCTTTTGTGCTTATATAATAACAAAAAACCTGGTCAGAATATCTTGGCAGGCATGCGATACTTAATATTGTTTAATAACTTGTGGTGTTTGGGAATCAAAATAAAAATGGCTTAGATATCATGGTTCCCAAACTGGCCAGGGAGCCCCGGAGTCCCTTTTGCCTGTGGACTTTTGCAGGCATCTGTCCTCACAATGAAAAACAGGCCTTTGAGGCTATAGAAGTGATTTACAACATTTTGCCCTGAAGTGACCCCGTCTTCTGGGTGAATGCTGTAGTGGGATTGTCTTATGGGAGAGATGATGACAATGATGAATAATCACTATCATGCTTTGTTGGTCTCCACACATTGTCAAAGCACCAGAAGAGGGCCCCCAGGACCGAGGAGGGGCCTCCTGGGGAGGCTTTATGGTCAGGCTCAAACGAGATTTGAATATACAAGATGAGAGATGGTGTTGATCTCATGGGTTAAGACCAACATTGTTGGAAGGATACCCATGTCAATGAGATCTCAGACCCCCTGAGGTAGTCAAGTAATAATGCCCACCCATCCAGCACTTGGTTCCCATCAGGTGGCCACAGTGGGTAGATGGCTGGACCTGGAGTCACCTGGGCAGGTCATTTAACCACTTCCAGACTGTTTCCTCATCTGTAAAGTAGGGATAATAATGTCGCCTTCCTCACAGGATTGGTGTGGGAACAAATGACACCAGAAATGTAAAGCCCATTGTAGACCTTGAAGTATCACATCCCAGATGAGCCAGAGCCAGGAGAGCAAGGACATGAAGGGAGCCCTTGGCCAGTGTCCAAGAAGCAGCCTTTTCATTTGACATTCATTTCAATAAAGAATGGTTTCACAGTGAGGCTATGGGATACCTAAAGAATCCACCTTCTTCAAACAGTTCTCAAGCTTCTCACCTTTGCTTTTAGCTTTCAGAGGATATGAAACACAATGAAACAAAAAACCCAACCCAACTAGTTAGGAACCAAATTCACCTGCCTGAAAACACGAGTTTGCCAACTGTGAGAACATGTCCCACAGAAGCCTAAGTCATGAGAAAGATCCTTTCAGGGGAGAGAACACACAGTTGTCAGCAGCTAAAAAAAATAAAAAATAAAAAAGTGATTCAAAACAGTGGAAAAGCCTCTGGAGTCAAAGGAGTCAAATCCAGGCTCTCCTGGGGAGAGCTTGGTGATCTTAGGCAAGTCACGTGAATCCCTTTGGGCCTCAATGTTCTCAGCTGTAAAATGGGACTACTATATGAACAACAATCACAGGGTTGCTGCTGGAAGCTATCCCATAGGGACAGTGCTTCCCAACATTAGCAAATGTTCTCTACTCGTGAGCTGGTCCTACCAGGCCTGAAGGCAGTTCCCTGCCTATCACCCATCCCTGTCAGGCCTGATTGGTGACCCACCTTTCCAAGTGTTTCTGTTATGGGTTAACATTCACTCTTTTCAAAGCCCTTTGGGACAGTGAGCCCCTAAGCTGGCCGGCTACCACTGGAGGCTTCTGCTGTTCAGTCACCTTGAGTTGGAGACCTTGGGCAACTTTACCTTCCCTGCATTCCCTGCTCCCTCAGGCACATGCCCATCCACTCCCTTTCAGGACAAAGGAGTGGCCAAAATCTGAGGGTTTTTTAAAAGGGATCTAAAACAGGGACTAGAAGCCTCCAAGTCACACAATAAGAAAGATTTAGTACTTTCTGTTTCAATTTAATTCAAAGAAATCCCTTGAGAGAGGGGACTGTGTCTGTACACTGGGGACAGAGGAACAGAGATGAAAATCACCCACCCTCAAGGACCAGGGACTGAGGGGAATAAAGTGTTTCACTGTATGGAGCAGTGGAAAGTGCCCTGGATGTAGAAAGAGAGGGCTTGAATTCAAAATCTGCCCTGACACTTAGAACCTGTGGGATTGTTGTCACTTGCCTCAGTTTCCTCATCTGTAAAATGACACAGCTGGACTGGAGGTCCTCTGAGGATATCTACATCACCTGAAGGGCATCTGGACCTTTGTCCTTTCCCATGTAACTGAAGGACTACGAGGGGTGACGGCCCCCTTAAATTTGGGAGACCTGGCATTTGAAACCCGATTTCTCTTGACTCGAAGTCCAGAGTTCTATCTACTGGGACTCTGCTCTATAAGATGCTTCTTCTCCAGAACACATCCCTGACTGCTATTACTGTCTCCAAAAGAATGCGATCAAAGCTTCAAATGGATATAATGTACTCGGAAGTATTGCTGCACATATCTGGCGCGCCTCGGAAACAGCCATGTGGTTTTACTTTCCAAAAGCTCGCCTCATCTCGCATGAATGTGGGAGCTGCCATAATGAAGCTCTTATTATTTCAGTCCTTGTTTACCGTAGCATCAGAAAGGAAGAGGAAAGAAAATGGGAACTAGAACGATAAAAACTAACCCACTAAAAAAACCACAGTCTTCTTTCCCTCTAACAAACATCTGCACCTTTGTGGAGATAAAGAAAGTGTGCATGTGTGCATGTGCATGTGTGTGTGTCTCATAGAGCAGGATACTAGATAAAGAAAGTATATGTGTGTGCACACATGTATACAGTGCATGTACGTGTGTACATGCGTGTGTGCATGCATGTGTGTGATGTGTGCATGCATGTGTGTGATGTGTGCATGCCTGTGTGCGTGTCTCACAGAGCAGGATACTAGATAAAGAAAATGTACACATGTGCATGTGCATGTACATGTGTGCATGTGTGCTCTTTCCTGAACTGGCCATCCAGCTCCCTCATGCCCACATTGGCCTCTGTCCTCACGTTTGTCTCTTACAATGCTAGTCTACCCCCAAATGCCTCCGACTCCAACCAAGACTCGTTGTCTCTGTCTCCTCTCTCCCCCACACAATGGAAGTTTGAGAACAGGTGTTGTTGGTCTTGTTTTTTTTCCCTGTCTTAGTGCTTTGACCCTACGGCATCAGGCAGAGACTGCTGGACTGATCTCCTGGATCTTTGCACATTCACCAGCTGTGTGACCCTAGCAAGTCGGTTAACATCTCCCAGCTTCAGTTTCCTCACCTGTGAAATGGGAGTATTGACATCGGGCTTCGCTCACCCAGTGGAGCTGCGGTGATGTTGAAGCGAGATAAGTAGATGTAAGAAGCCTTGTGAGCCTTGAGGCAGGGCCCATCATCAACACCATCAGTTCATGGCAACTGTTTCCATCGAGCAGAATCATCAAACTCACAGGGAAATGAGACCCAGTATGAGCCCCATGTGGACTCTTAAAGGCACATGTTATTATTATCTATGTTTTGTCATATTTTTATTTATTTTGTTAAATATTTCCCAATTACATTTAGATCTGGTTCAGTGAACACTCAGATGCTGTGGGTCCCACACACCCTTGGGTCTGTGTTTGACACCTTTGATGGGGGGACAACAGCCTGATATAACAGAAAGAGACCAAATTTGGAATCAGAGGGTTGGGCTCAAATCTGAGCTGGGTCTTACTATCTGAATGAGAAAATCACACCCTCCCTAACCCTCTATTTTTTCATCTGTACAATGGGAGGTGGGCAGGGTACCATTCTGCCTTCCCTGAAGGATCTTACAACCCCGGTCTCTCTGCCCTTTCCACACTTCCCTCCCCAGTACTTGTAATAGTAATCAGTTTAGCAGATACTTAGCACTTAGTACCTTGGGGCTAAGTGTGGAAGGTGCAAACTCTGTCCTATTGTTGAGAAGGCATGAACTCCCCTGTTGATGTGGAAGAAGGGGATTGGCTGAGCTCCTGTTGATGTGTAAGAAGGTGATTGGAGGCCAATGTGTGTATATAAGCAAGAATTCCAGAGACAGAGAGACAGAATTGGAATGTTGCTCCTGGTGAAGGAAGAATCGTGGAGACTGAAGCTGGATGACAGAGAGAGAGAGAGAGAGAGAGAGAGAGAGATTGTCTCCCAGCATCTGGAAGCTAAGAACTGACTGAGAACTGAGATGGAGTTTTCCTGAGACCAGAATCTGATGAGGGCCACCTGGGAGGCTGAGAGGGCTTGCCTGGAAGGCTGATATTCCTTCTGGGTCCTAGGACTGAGGAAACATGATCAGGATAAGACTTTGTTTGTTCATGGCCTGGATAATCCTTGAGTTCTAGGCAAGAGAAGTGGTGGAGGGTCTGAGATGTGCTGGACTCTGTGAACTTTAGTGTGTGCCAGGGACTGCCCTGAGGACTGGACAACTGGAAGCTGTCTACCTCTGAGAACTGGACAAGGACCTGGGACCTGTCTGCCCCTAAATGCCAGCTGACTGTTTGGTGGATTCAGGAGGGAGCTGGGACCATGGAAGGGAATCCAGCGAATCAGAGAGACCACCCAGA
>CM053585.1:545611458-545713182 GCA_028646515.1 Pseudochirops corinnae
AGATAGATAGATAGAGATAAAAGGGCCTGATTCCCTCCTAATCTGCCCATTTGCTTCTGCTGGTTTTCAGAGATGGAGCTCGCCTTGTTGCTGGAGGAAGTAGCTTCATTACCTGAGAACAGTTTGAACCCATGTCTAAACACCCACACTGGCTTGTCCATTGGCCACTGAGCTGGCCCCTTACTCATCCGTTCCTTGGCTGCCGTGCCGTGCCGTGCCCAGCCCAGAGAGCTCTTGTCCTTGACAATGCAGTGGCCAATGTGCTGGCTGTCTGCGGCTTAGTTATCAATCAGCCTTGCTTTTAACTGAGGGGCCTGGTCAAACTCTCTGCTCAGCCTGAGCCTCCAGACACAGTCCATCGGCCAAAACAGGATCAGCCAGCCTCACTCCATCAGATTCAACCAACAATAATAAATGTCAAATTCCTAAATTTCTACGCACTCACAGGTGTGAACCACATCAAAATGCACATCCCAAACCAGAATGCCTGGAACCAATGCCCCAAAGATTCCCTGATGCTCAGCCAAACATGGACTTTTGAGAAGCTGCAAAAAGAACCAAAGCTTTAAAAAAAAAAAAATCAACAGAAGAAAATAGTGAATTGGTTTCTACTTGGCTAGAAAGTATAAAATTGGGCCCAAAATGGACTTGGTGTGTCTGAGGTGAATCCTGAGGAAGTACCTACCAAATCCTGGATTCGGTGCTGACCTTCTCCACATTGGTGGGAGGGTGGGAGGAGGGGCGGTTCCTACACCTCCAGCTTCCCTATGATGAGATCATGGTTCCTTCACATGTTCACTTGTGTTCTACACACTGCACTAGGCCTTAAGGATTCAAAAACAAAACAAAACATTCCTTGCTTCTGAGGAATTTCAGGCATTCTACTGGGGGCACAATCACTCAATCAGTAATCAATAAATATTAAGCTCCCACTATGTGCCAGGTGCTGGCACATCATGTTAAGTGCTGGGTTTAGGGTTAAGGACCCATCATGGCCCAGTGGAGAGTGATGAATCTGTTGTCCAGAGGTTCAAATCTGAAACCCAGTTTCTGCCACTTTCTATGTAAAGATGAGTAGGTGATGGGCATCTGAGACTGCTTCCTCACCTGTAAGAAGGGCTTCTGAGGTTAGAAAACTTCTGAGGTCTCTTGGCTCCAAATCAATAATCCTGTGAAAGAAAGATAGATGCCAAACAAACAGAAATAGGGGCAGGTAAGAGTGGGGGGTTGGTTAAGATCAAGCACCATAAGAAACTGTCTCATTGAGAGTTCATCCCAAGACTCCTCTTCCCCCAACATAGTCACGAGATCAAGATGGAAACATACGAATGAAATATTGACTGGACCAACTACATTCCCCATTCTCCAGCCAATAAGCATTTTTTAAATGTTTACTACTATGTGTTGGTCACTATGAGCACTAAGCATGAGGGCTCCAAAGTCTAATGGGGGAGACAAGTCATACCCATACAAGCCAGAGACAGAGTAAACTGGAGATTATCAAGGAGAGAATTCATTAGAGCGATCGGGACCAGCTCGTAGGCACTGATTAGTCATTCCCTAAATTTTTCTTGCTGTTTGGGAGGCAATGGAGAGCAGGGAGTGCCCCTTCCCACAGGAAGCTCATAGCTTGCTTCAGCCTAGAGCTTCCTCTCGGACCATGTGACCCATCTTTTGATGTTGGATGTTCTGGGCCAGGGTAATGATAGGTTGGGTTGCCCATTCGTTGAAGGAAAGCCTGTAGGATGAAAGCTCATACGTGATAGAGATCAAAGCTGCCTTATTTGGCTCCACAGACAGAGCTGTCAAAATACATCCTCCTTCCTCGGGCTCCAATGGAAAGAGTGATCTACAGCCTGGTCTGGAGAGTGGGAGGGTAGCCTGTGTGTTATTTGTGTGACCGCAGCCATGAATCAGAGGGCACCCACTGCCCAAACCCACATCTGCTTCCCGTTGAACCAAGAGGGAGCTGTCCACTGACTCAGCACATTTCTGTCGGGTGAAACAACCACTCTGGTCTTTCGCCTCTTTTCTGATAACGAGATCTGTAAAGGAAGCCAAGAAAGAGCACACACTTGAAATCTGTTGCTGCCCTATCACTGGCCTCTGTTGGTTTTCATTTAAATCAACGCCACTTGAACTCCCATCACGGGCTCTTTGCAGTGATGGCAGAGAAATTGTGTTGGGGTCACACGGCTGACATGAAGTCCAATAAGGGTAGAATGGCGGCCAAGGACTGAAAGCCAAGGACAAAGTCCAGGGGAAATTAAGCTCTGCATTTGCAGTTAATGGAAAAGTGAATCACACAGATTTGCCTTGACAGTGGAAGGGAAACGACCATAATTCCTCAACACCGATTTCGACACTTGTTCCGTTTAAATGTTTGTAAAACTGTGGCCCATGTCAAATTAGAGGGAGAGGTTTGACTGTGTCAGTTAAGAAATGCCAGGGCCTTGGAAGCATCCTCTGGCTGTGTCTGGGTAAATAGTGATCTGGGAAAGACGCCCCTCTTCTCCCGATCTGGAACGAGATGCTGTGCTAGCGCTGGGGCTCTTTCACACGCTCATTCTCTATCGCGTGCAGGTGAGAGTCACGCTGCCTATGCCCTCGCCCCTAGGAGATCCTTCCCTGGACAGTCCCCTCACGCCCCCACAGAGGCCTGACCCTAAGCTCTGGAAGCCTTAGTGGAAAACCCAGTGCACGGCCAAGCTTCCCATAGGTGCTCGCTTATTCCTCCTTAACGTCAGCCCCTCCTCCCTTTCTAGGGGTCTGCATCCTCTGTCTGGAATGTCTCTGAAGCCACTTCTCACACCAAGTCACCACAAGTAAAAGTCAGTACTCGGATCAGAGTCTCGTTTGGAAGCCCGCCCCAACCCTCCCAATTCCAGCACGGTCTCTCCGCTCATTATCTCCCATTTACCCTGCGCAGAGCTTGCGTGGTAGATATCGCTTTGCATGCTGGCTCCCCGTTAGATGGTAAGCTCCGCGAGGGCAAAGCACAATTGGTATTCCCATCGCTTAGCACAGCACTTGCACACAGTAGGCACTTAATCAATGTCCACTGAATTTAATTGATCCTTGTTCAGATCCATCTTCCCCTGAGATCACAATCAGCCTCCGATTCTCTCACACCAGGAACCATGTCTCTGCTCACACGGTTTTAAAATCTCTCTTCACTGAAAGCTTTTGAAGACTTCACCCGCTTCTCCCAATGTATCCCTTTGCCCATTCCTCCCCAAAGAGATTCTTTTATCACAAAGAATAAAAATGCCAAAAAAAAAAAAATGAGAGGACATCAAGAGTCAAAGCTGAAGTCTGACATTCTATGCAGCATTCCACCAGAGTGCTCAGTCTCTGTAAAGAAGCTTTCCACTTACTAATGCTGGTTTATCTGTACAACAGGATTTTCCAGCTGTGATGCCCCAGATCTGCAAACCAGAAGGGCAGCAACCCATGCCATAGAATCCACTTTCATTCTCCAGACCGTCACACTGGCATCATCCAGGCTTACGGACTGTTAGGTGACCTCTCCAGAGGTGCAGATACTTGACCAGATCTAATCTCCTGAACCTCAATGCTGTCAAGTCCACACATCTCCATCTCATCCAAAATAGATCATGAGACCCTTTGCTAGATGTTCTGTTTTGATCTAGGTGTCCCTTATCTTCTGAGGGTAATTAATCAAGTCACTGAACACTGGTCCTTTAACAAAGCTGGACTTCATTCTTGGGCAGAGACACAGTTTGCCTTCCTCTTGTCTGTACAGAGACCAGGAAATGGCCTCTTTTCTCTTTATACCAAGTTTACCGGGGACACAAATGTGAAGTTCATCTTTATGAACAGCATGAGTCTCTTAGTGGAAATGCACTGTCTAAATAAAACATCCCAGCTTTGGAGCCTGGCTGGAGCAGAAGGGTCCTGAGATAGGGCTTCTGGTCTACAAAGGACTCTTCATCTGTTAGAGTGTGGGAGTCTGCAGAGGTGAGGTATCTGTGATGGTCCTTTATTGCTTACAAGGCCAGTGACCCTCCAAAACACATTCACGATGAGTCTGCTCATGTATGACATGTCAGACACCATGCTGGAAGCATCCTCTGGCTGTGTCTGGGTAAATAGTGAAGCCAAGCTTCCCATAGGCGCTCGCTTATTCCTCCTTAATGACAGCCCCTCTTCCCTTTCTAGGGGTCTGCATCCTCTGTCTGGAATGTCTCTGCAGCTGGAGAAGCTGGAGAAGCAAAATCAACAGAGAGGCAGACCCTGCCTTCAGGGAGTTTGTATTCCATAGGACATGCAGAAGTCTAGGCAAAATACACAGAAGATAAATACGACACAAGTTTTGGGCAGGGGGGCAAGAAAGGGGCTCACACAAAAGGTGGCATGCAGCTGAGCTTTGAGGGAAACCAGAGATTCTAAGAGATTCAAATGAGGAAGGAGTGCACTCCAGGCAGGGGCCACAGCCAATGCAAGAGCATAGAGGTGGGGAAGCATACACAACAAGCAACAAGAAGGCCAATTTGGAAGGACTAGAGTGCATGAATGAAAGTAATCTGTAGTAAGGCCAGAAAAGTCACTGGTAGCCTGGTCATGGAGCATTTCCTCTCCCAGATCTTTTGAGGATACACAGAGACCCTTAAGAAATGTTTGTTTAACAGAAGGGAACCTCAGAGAAGTCATGGGACTTGTCCAGACACACACTGGCTCCAGGGTTTGGACACAAACCCAGGTCTTTGGATGTCAAGTTCAGAGCATTTCTTTGTTAGTCTATACTGGCTTCACTTTACTTCCTTCAAGGTTCAACCAAAGCCCAACAGTCTACAATAAGCCTTTCCCAGGCCTCCTCACTCTGAATGCGTTCCACTCTGAAATTATTTACCCTCTGTATGTATATATGTACATACTTATACATAATATTATATATGTACATATTTGTACCATAATATTATATAGTAAATATGGGTGGATATACCATAATGTTATATATTATATATACACTTAGTATATCACTGTTTGCTGGTCCCCTGCCCAATTAGACTGTGAGCTCCTTGAGGGCAGGAACTTTCTTTTACCTTTCTTTGTGCCCCAGAGCTTTTCCCAGGCTTGTAACATAGTAGGCTCTTAATAAGTGTTTCTTACATTGACTTGATTTGACCCTCCTGTCCTTCTGGAAAATATAGTGGAGTAAACAGTGTGATCGCTTCCTTAGAACCAAGAGACAAGACTTGGCCAACAATGTCGGCTTTGCACAATTCCAGCACTCTATCCCGTCAACTTTTTATGTCCAACAATGCTCTTTATTATTGGCATTTATAGAATCACAAAAGGAAAAAGAATTTGGATGTGTGACCTAATCAGAAACAAGGCCAAACCACAACAAAACCTTGTTCCCTACTAAGCTTGGATGCAAACCCAGATAACTCTGGCCTTGATTGAGGAGTCAAGCAACAGCTGGTGTGCCTGCTGTCCGAGGATTCATCCCTTTGAGTGTCCAGAAGCTCCTCCCCAAAGGGCTGGTCATGGCGGGTTTGATGTTTTGGTCAAAGTGAATCCAACCATTGCCACTAATGTAGTGAATGGGCTACAGTGGGCATTTATGAAGATGCCCCTGCCTCGGTGTCCTGGTCTATCCATTACCAGGGAAACTTCAGATCCTTGGCCCAAGATGATGGAAACATAAGTGAGGTCACAAACCATCCAGAAAGTGTGTCTTCGATTAGGAGCATCCATGTCACACCATAAAACCAATAGAGTTCAGCTCATTCCTTCCAAACGTCCTTTACTGACATCACAGAACGCCTGCTGTATTGTGGCTTTCCAAGACCCCGGAACTGGATGACACAAATGTATGGAAATAGCCATTGCTCACATTCACCCTTTAAGCATGTGTCCACCTGCAGAGAAAGAAGTGGGGCACTCGGAGCATGGTTGAAATAGAGTTTTCTCATTTTCTTTATTTTTTTGAGTGACGTGGCAAGGAAACCTTTTTACGGATTTCATATATTTTGTTAATATCAAATTGCTTGCCTGCTCAGTGTGTGTGTGTGTGTGGGGGGGAATGGGAACTCAAAATTAAAAAAAAATGTTAAAAATAAATACTAAAATTTATAAACTACTTTACGATTTACAAAGTGTTTCACATGTATGCGTCAAAATATACACGTGTGAATTATATACGCGTGTTGTCTCATTTGATCTTCACAAACCACCCCCTGAGGTAGGTGCTGTTATCACCCCCACTTGATGGATGAGGAGACTGAGACGGGGTTAATCGAATCGGCCGAGATCCCACAGCTGGGATGCGTCTGAGGGAGGGTTCAAGCTGGGGTCTTCCTGCCTTGCCCTCCCACACACTCTCTATGTGCCTGACGGTCCAGCTGGAGTGGAGGCTCAGAGCAGCAGGTGGTCCGGCGGCCACAGCGCTGACCGAGCTCCGGTTCTGACGCCTGCTAGCTTAGCTGGGGGAGTGGGGGTAAATGGTTGATCTTCGTCCGTAAAATAGAGAAGATAGCACCCGCAGCTTCTACCTCCTAGGGTTCTTCTAAGCCCAGATGAGATCATGCGCGGACAGGAAGGGCCGAGCAAATGCAGCTCATAACTGTTAGGGTTATCACCCTTCGTCTTTCTCAAGGTCACAGGCCTGAGGGGAAGCCAGGCAGTCGCATTAAGGGTCCGACTGTGTGCCTTTAGGAAACAATCCATAGAATGTGGGGAGGGGATTTTCTACTGGAAGAATAATGAACGAGAGCGGAGTCTGCCAGATGCCACACCTCCTCCTTCCCCTTCCCCTTCCCCCCCTTTCCCCCGCGGCAGCCCAGCCGGAGAATTCTTCCTGACCCAGCCCGCTGTGTTCCTCTCACCCTTATTGCGGTGCCGCACGTCCAGTGGCCCAGGTCTCCTCACTGCCTGGGTTGAATATCTTCACCATTCGCCTCCAGAATATTATAGGGTGCCTGCCCTGTGGGTCAGAACTGCTAGCTCAGCTGTACCAGCTGGTCAGTACGGAGGGGCTACAATCTGTGTCAGTGGAGGAACTTTTCCACGCTGCTGGATGTCCAGCTCCTTGCAGCTCTATATTCTTCGCAAAGAGAGAGAGCTCTGGACCTGGTATCTGCCCTTTGGTGAAAGATTACTCAGGGGACCTGTTGTCTTTGCTCACGGCCAGGGAGAAAACCCACTTATGCACGCTTGCATTTTAATCGTTTTTCTGACATTGTTAGTACTGTGAAGAACAAAAAAGCCACGAGCATTTTGCTGTGACTCCGCTCCAGAAGGTCTTAGCGGGAGGCGCTGGGGCGGTGCCAGATTTGGGCTCTGCAGGAAGGTTTGCGATTGTTCCTGTAAGTGCGTGGAGGACGGAGGAGGGGGCTGAGGGGACCTGGAGGAGTGGGGAGGCAGCTGAAAGCTCTCCCTGCGTTTCCAGACTTCTTTGAGATGGGCATCTCCCCGGGGCGCGTAGTGTCCCCGCCCGTTCCCACCAGTGCAGTCCACCCTTCCTCCTGGCAGATTTCTGGGGTCTCCTTTGGGGAACATCTGAGGAAGGGGGAACACTTAGAAGACACACAATTTGTTTTTGGTTCTCTTGAAGGGAGCTAGTGGATAGAGTTCTGGGCTTATGGTCAGGAAAACAGTTCAAATCCAGCTTCATACATTTACTGCCTGCTTGGCGCTGGGCAAGTCACTTAACCTCTGTCTGCCTCAGTGACCTCATTATAAAGAGATAATAATAGACATATATGCCTACAGTTGTCGTGAAGACCAAATGAGGTATGTAGTATGTAGTAGGCACTTAATGTGTCTTCCCTCCCCTTTCTGTTTCATAGCTAACAACAAAGATTTAGGTGCTCTGATTGATAGGAGGCACTCAGGGCCTCATCAAGAGTCAGGATTACAGGTAGAAAACAGGCATTGAATGGCTGTCCCCTGAGAGATCAGTTTTTTGACGTTGGGTCCCACCTGCCTGGTGGCTTTCATCGGACCCATCCCTGCATCCTGCCAGCTGTAAGAATGGGCCTTTGTCACCAGGTCACAGAATCCCAGAAGCTGAGCATTGGAAGGGCCATCTCACTCTTCCCTGAAAATTATTTCCTGAACAATGTACTTCACAAGGCTGTGCTAAAACAGTATGACAGCAGGAAGGAAGCTGTAAGAGACATGGAGACTAAATGTCCCACCAGGACTACTGGCTCTGCCTCCAGCAGGTGACAGTCCTTTAGATACCTGAAGGCAGCTCCTCCTCCCCTTAAATCTCTTTTCCAGCATCCCTGGTGCCTTCACCGGGTCCTCATGGCCAGGACTCATGGTCTTTCCCCACCTTGGCTGTCCTCCTTTGGCCATTCTCCAGCTTACCAAAGTCTTCCCTAAATGGGGGCCTCCAGAAATGAACAGAATGCCCCATACATGTACTATCCAAGGCAAGGTAGCCTGGGTGCCCACCCCACTTTCTGGAAGGCCATGTCCCCCTTCCTGCACTCTCAGATCATTGCCACATCATGCTTAGACTGACATCGACCGGAACCCTTTACTCTTTTCCAAAGATCTGCTGTCCAGTCATGTCTCCTTATCTTGTGTTTGTTTGTTTGTTTTTGATCCTGGCTTGAAAATTTGAATTTATCACTGTGAATCAGCACAGCCATCGACAATCATCTCCCCAGAGTTGAGCTTGTCCTGGACACCCTTGTTGGGCTTTTCTCTCACAATAGAGCGGTTGCCTAGACACCTTGTTATGTTGTCCTTGACAACGTCAGAAAGCAGAATTATTTAAGTGGCCTCTCTCCTAGAAATGATCTAACAAAGATAAAAAATGACCAGTAGGAGCTGCTTTGTGTCCGATGTGGAAAGATCTAGGCCACAAGATTGGCCACAGGTGACGCCATGTGGTGAGACTTTTTGAAGCTTGGTGTTATAGGAAGGAGCCAAGTTTTCTTTTTAAAAGCCCACAAGAATGAAAGAACAAAACAAGACCCATTGCTAATGGGTGGGAGGGGGAGACTCAGGGAAGAGAAGTTCCAATTCAATAAAAATTCTTTTTGAATTTAGAGTTAAGATAATTACTTAAATGCCAGTAAATAGTACTAGTCTTTTAGTCTTTCTTGACAATTCCAGTCAGCAATTATCAAAACAAAACCTTCTGAATTAGATAATCAAAAATTTTCATCATCATTGCTGTTCATGAAGCTTGGAAGAACGTGGCGTGCAGCTGAGTGAGCGGTTCACTGATCAGCACACAGACCAGGGCCAGCACCACTGCTGGACATCAACCTGAACTCAGAGTGGAAGACAATAATCTAGAGTTGGGGTTCCTAGTCTGGGGTCTGGGGATTTGTGTTTTTAAAATATTTTGATAATTACATTTCCAGGATTAGTTTCTCTGGTAACCCCATGTTTTCCATTCGGTGTGGTCACAAACGTGATTCTGAGAAAGGGTCCATACATACTTCCCAAGGGAACAGTTTATCACACACAGAGAGTTAATAATCCTTCTTCTAGAATGTATTTGTGGTGCCCATGACTCAAACCCCAAAGACCGTGATTTCAGGACCATAATTCTCCCAGGGAGACTGCATGATCTCAAGTGTTGGAAGCCTTAAAAAGGACCTAATTCAAGCACTCACTATACAGATGAGTGAATTGAGGGGCAGAAGGGGGAAGTTACTCAGGATCTCGTAGATAGTTCCAGATCCAGGATATGAATTCAAATATTAAGAGCATAGGGACCTCAGAGGACATCTTACCTGGCTTTCTTACTTTACAGATGGGTAAACAGGATTCAGAAAGGGCACTTGCCCAAGATCATGCAGATAGTAAAATCTGGGATGGAGTCCTAGACTGAGAGGTGAATGGAACCCCAACCACTATCTTGGGCTCACCAGGTCATACGGGTAACAAGACCGCAAGGCAGGATTTAAAGCCAGGCATTCTGATTCCACACTTAGCAGTCGGTTCCGGGGGTCTCCGGGCTCCTCCAACGCCATGTCAAAGTGTACCTTATCTAAGCTTGCTTCTAAATCATCAGAGTAGAGACTAGATCTCCAGACTGGACCAATGCTGTCTCCAGGAGTCTTGATAACGTTCTAAAGAATCAGAGCATCCAAAAATCAAATGGCCTACCCTAGAGGGAAGAGGACTTCCCCAGAGGGGAACTTGTTGAAATGGAGGCTGCACAGCCGCTTATCATGAATACTGTAGAGAGAAGAATATCCTGGTAGGGACTGAACTCAGGGTCTCTGAGATTCCTTCCAGTTCTAAGATTCTAGGAATGAATGAGTGAATGAATATGTTCAGTAGGATATGTTTACTTTATATTCTTTTGGACATGACATTGTACCTTTTATTTTTTTTTAGACAAAGGGTAAGAGGTCCAGACCTTGAATATCTGTCTCTTCTCTCCTCTTCACTTTTCTCTTTCTCTTCTTCCTCCTTCTCCTCCTTCCTCTCTCTGTCTCTGTTTCTGTCCCCGTCTCTCTCCCTTCTCTCTCTCCCTCTCTTTCCCTTTAGAAATAAACAAACAGCTCCCATCTCTACAAGCCACCTTATGAAGTCCACTGTTCACAACATCCCTGTGAATCACTGCTGTAGAGGTTTTTTTAAATCCCCATTTTATAAGAAAAGTAAGATGGCCAGATTCACAGAGACGGAATGTGTCAGAGGTGAACCCTGAGCTCAGGTTTTCTTGGCTCCAAGGCTGGCTGTCTCCATTCCACTACGGCACCTTTCATACAGTATACAACGCTGCCATTTCTATAGTCTTTATTACATGCCTGGGGAAGTCAGTTCAGGTCTTAGCCAGCAGAGATAGCTCTGTGTCCCCTGAGAGGCTTCCCAAGCACAGCCTCCTTCACAAGTCTCTACGTGACCTTTCCACTCAGAGCTCTCTCCCTTAAAATGACTGTACTTACTGTGCATGCCTGTTGTATGCCTTCCCCCTATCCCCAGGAGAATGGAACTTCCTGAAAGCCAGAGATTTTGTTTTTTTCTTTTTGAATCCCAAATTCCTGGCACACAGTAGGAGCTTAACAAATGTTTGATTGCCTTGGCTGGAATACTCATAAAAGGTCCTGAAAAATCAGCAGTCTGCTCATTTAAACCACCAAGATTCAGGCCTTGAGAGATTTAGAACAATCCTCACTCGAGTGTCCTGCCCCCTTTCTTCTGGGAAGTTGGCCAATTTTGTGGGGCTCTTTGGACGGACCAGACACACTTATCAGTGAACTTGACAGACACGTGAGGCTGAAAGCAGGACTCTTCCTGGCTTCTCCCATGAACCTGACATCTGGGGAGAGACGGTGCTGCCGGTGCTGGATGTCCTTTTCCTTCTTTTCTGTGGGGCCCAGATGAGGTCGCCTCAGCCTGGCCCCCAGCCCCAGCCAGCCTCCTTAGAAGGAGGAGGTGGAGAAGTAAAGGAGGGAGGAGTGAAAGGAGGAGGGGGGGAGGACGAGGGGGAGGGGAAGAAGGAGGAAGAGGAGAAGGAGGGGAAGGAAGAGGAGGAAGGAGGGGGAGGGGAGGAAAGGGTGAGGAGGGGGAGGAGGGGGAGGGGGAAGAGGAAGGGGAGGAGGGGGAGAAGAAGGAGGAGGGGAGGGGGGTTCGGCCCCCAAACCCCTCCTCCTCTGTCTGGGCCCAGGTGATGGCTGCTGGATCGGCTGTTCCAGGGGCACTTCTGCAATGGTCACTCGGTCCCTGGAGCCCATCTGCTTTTCTCGTTGCCTGCTTTGCTCTCCAGGTGAGCCTGGGCGTCAGGCAGCGTCCATGCCAATCTCAGACCAGCAGCTTGGCCCTGGTATGGCTCACTTCTCTGTAACTCACAGATTCACTTTTTCAGGACAAAACGTGCCTCCCACAAACCACAAAACCCTTGACAATGGTGCACGTTCTTTGTAAACGCCTTTCTTATTCCAACACGAGTTTCTTTACCAACAAACTCTTTCGGGTCTTTCCCACTTTTTCAGTCTTTCTCATTTTAAACCTAAATGAGCAGTTCCCAAACCCACACATTCAGCCTTTGGGGGAGGCGCCTCCGGAGGCTCTCTCTGCCTCTGGGGCCCAGGGGGGGCCGCTATGCTGCTGGCCAGCTGCGTGACTGACTTCGCCCATGGAATTTGTCCTTTTGTAGAATGGAGGTGTTGGGCTTTGAGGCTCAAGAACCGGGTGGAAGGCCAGGATTTGTCACCTGCCCCTGGGGCTCCACCTGCCAAAGGAGTGTTGGACTCGGCGTTCTTAAGGTTGGTGGATTATGGGCTGTGGGTTCATCTTTCTTCTCTGGCTCCAAGTCAGACGTGCAGGGGCCGCACCCTCTGCCCCGCACTGGCTTTTCCCCGCACCCTCTTTCCCAGCATCCTCCTTGCTTCGGTGAGGCTGCTTGACTTTACACGACCTTTTCACCTCCTTGCCAACTGCACAAGGAAGGTCCTGTGGTTCTGTCCATGTTCCGGAAACTCACACAGGATAAGAAGCCCCAGAGGCAGAATGGATGGAGCCCTGGGCTGGGAGTCAGAAAGCGCTGGGTTCGAATGCGGTCTCAGACTCTGTGTGACTCTGTGTGACCCTGGGCAAGGCACTTCACCCCCTTTGCCTCAGTTTCTTCATCTGTCAGATGAGCTGGGGAATGACATAGCCAACCCCTCCAGGATCCCTGCCAAGAAAAGCCCAGATGGGGTCACGGGGAGTCGGACACGGAATGGCTGAACAATGACAGACGCCTCTTCTCGTTCTAAGTCTGTGACACTGTGGAGGTTACAGAACGGATGTTCCCAGAGACAGGAAGCAAACAGCAATCAGCTGTTGTAGCCGGCCCTCTGATGTCCGATCAGTCGGCCTCGCTCTTCCCATCTGTACAATGGGATTAATCATAGCCCTTACCCTTACCTTAGAGCATGGTTGTGAGGATGACAAGAGATCCCGCGTGCACACACTTCGCATTCTAAATCTTTGCATTTCTACATAACTATCAGGAGAAGCAGGCGGGGGGAGTCAAGAGCTGGCAGAGCACAGCAGGGTCATCTCCTGCTCCTCCTCCCTCCCCCACTGACCGCGGCTGCCCCAGTTAGAGGAGATGTGCGGACCGAGGCTCTGCGCAGAAGCCCACAGAAGCCACCCTCCCTAACAGCGACGGCGTCCTTGAGGCTACATTCACGTCGCCGGGCTTGTATAAACCTCCAAACATTAAACACTGGCCTCGACTCTGGGATAGGGAACAGGAAGCGGCAAGAGGTCAGCAGCTTCTGTCCAGTGCCGTTGGCCCAGAGAGAGGCCGCAAGCGGGCTGCGGGTGGCCGGGCATCGCCCCTGGATGTCCCAGGGAGGGCCTGGAGTCCGGGAGCTGAGCTGAGAACAAGCTGAACTCAGACCCAGACTCAGCAATCCCAGTGATAGCTAGAAGCCTGCAGACTTTCCAGGCTAGCCCCCACCCTGCCTCTCATCAACGTCCTCACCTTACAGATGGGGAGACTGAGGCTCAGAGAATTCACTTGGCTTTCTCAAGGTTGCACAGCTGGTCACTGGAAGAGCTTGGCCTTCCTAGACCCAAAGGGCTGGAGACAGCCCCTTTCTAGAGGTGAGAGGAGGCCTGGGGACCACCCTAGGGAGAAGACCCTGGGGCCTTGCTGGGAATACCAAATGGGAGAAGGACCGAAGGGCAGGACAGGCGGCCCTCAAGAAGACAAAACGTTAGTGGGCAAAGGACGTTGTGTCTGAACCAGAAAAGCCTTTGGCAGAGCCGTCTGAGAGGCTGCGGGGTCTGTGGGTGGCGCGCTTTGTCTGAAAGGCAGTCACGTCTGCTCCTTGTTTTCTGGTGGTGCCAGAAAACTATTTCAGGGGTGACTACTGTTTGCAAAGAAAAAACTCCTTCATTGCTTTCTCTGGGGATCCTGAAATTTTGTCTCTTTCCTCTCAAATCCGGTCTGACATTGAGTAGCTGTGTGACAGAAGGGGCTTAGTTATACCACCTCTGCTTGCCTCAGTTTCCCCATCTGTAAAGTGGGGAGAATAACAGCATGGGATTCCCCCAGGGTTGTTGCGAGGATCAAAGGAGGTAAAATATGTAAGGAGCCTAACAGGGTCTGGTGCACAGTAGGTGCTCTGTCAATGGCCTGCACTTGGGAGGTCTGATGCAGGGGGTGCCATGATCTCTGCCCTCCTGCCTAGAAGACTCCCTGGGTGGTCTCTGGGCCATGCCGGACAAGTGCAGTGACTACCTCCGGGGCCAGGCTTTTCTGTCTGGACCCCATCCCAGATATCACAGGCTTCTGGTGGCTTTTGCGAGGACCCCGCCTGGCAAAACTCCCTTGCCATAGTTTGGATTTCTGTATCCTTTCTGCATCTGGCGCTTTCATATTTTTGATCCTTGTTGTAGGTCCAAGAAAGCTGAACTGCCTTGTCCTTGGGCTCTGCCATCTTGAGGATGAGGCTGTGTGCTTCTTGGCAGCTGCCAAACTGTTATCACTAAAAGTATAGGGCTGATCACTGTGCTCCCTCAAGGTTTGCTCGCTCCCTATTGCCTCCAGGATAAAATAAAATTCCTGTTTGCATGTGAAGGTTTGTGTTCTCTCTCCTGATTGACTTCCTATTCCCTCCCACCCAATCACCCCCCTTGCTGTTCACTGTGGGTGGCATCACGTGACTAGCCCCCTCAGAGCCCCTTCCTGGACACGGGAGCTTTTTCAGGTGACACTTGGTTGTTAGCCGTGGATGTCTCGGATATTTCTTTGTGTTTTCCAGTTTATCTGTGTACGTGTTGTTTATTCCACGGAAAAGTGGGCTTCTTGGGGGTGGGGAGCATTTTGTTGCTGTCTGTGTCCCCAGAACCAATGATGGTTCTTGGCCCATCAAAGGCCCTTTCACGGTGCTTTCTGAATTAAGTCTGGAGCCAGCCTCTAAACAAGGTGCCTCAGAAACACATTAAAGATAAACTTGTGCTTTAAGTCTGCATTGGCTTCACACTGCCTGAGATGTGTCTGCCCACTGAAGTCTCTGCCTTACGTTGGTAGCTTGAGGATGCTCAGCTCAGCTGGTCCTTGGCAGGAGACACATGGCCCAGCACCAAGCCCACCACACCCAAATCCGAGCTAGCTCAGCACTACCAGGGCGAGTTCAGACTCTTCTAAAAGCGCTATTGAGAACGGAAGGTGACCACCCTGGGATGATGGGGGTCAGAACTAGGAGGATGAGTATTAGTGACAGCCAGTTAAGGTGACAGAGAGTGACCCCAGCTCCTAGAACCTGGAAGGGCCCACGGAGGCCATCTGGTTCAGTCTTATCAGAAAGAAGGAAAGTTCCCAAGGTTACTCAGGGTCACCCAGCTAGCATGTCTAAAGTAGGATTTGAACTCAGGTCTTCCTGCTCCAGGCTCATTGCTCTGGGAACTTCCTCTGGTTACTATCCTAGTTCCAATGGTTAATACTTGTCTGGATTATTGCATCAACAGCCTCCTAATCAGTCTCCTTTCTAACCTATCCCCTTCCCAAACCAAACTCACCCATTCCCAAAGTTGCTAAATTAATATTCCTAACCCCCCAGGTCTGACTGCTGTTCTCCCCTGCTCAAAAATCTTAGGTGGCCTCCTGCGGCCCATAGAATAAAGCACAAATGCCCCATGTTGGCATTTACCACCCCCCACCATCTGCCTCTGTCCCGCCCCTTCCCAGACTTAGGCCACCTCCCCCACTTCATTCACTCAGCATTCCAGCCAGACTGCTTTCCAGCTGCTCTTCAAAGCAGACATTCCACTTCCCACCTCTGTGCTTTTGCACAGGCTGTAGCCAGTGCCTGGAATGCCCTCCCTCCTCTGCCTCTCAGAATCCTGAACTTCCTGCAAGGTTCAGCTCAGGTTACCTCCTAAGTGAATCCTTTCCTTATGCCCGCACTTTCTTAGGTTCACTTCATCAAATGAGCATCTTTACTTATAAATGTGCACTTTATATCAGTTCTATTTTTTTTTTCCTCATGGCTCCAGAGCTGAGGATAGAGGCTTGTACACAGGAGGGGCTTCATACCCACTGAACTGAATCGACGAAATAGATTAGATCTTTTAAATGCTGCCACAGCCTGAATGGCACATGTTGTTTCCACTTGGCAGGTGAGAACTGAAGGGGGGGACTGGGGGATTCCCCCTGACCCCCTTGAAAAGAGAGCATTGCACAAACACGAATACTCTTGAAAACCACTCAAGGAATTGTGCTGAACGCTGCTTTGCCCAGCATTTAGGCAAGTCCCAGCTTTCTCACCCCAGGAGCAGAGCGAGTTTGTGTCTTCCTGATTTAATAACACAGATCAAGTGTTCTACACACCCATTTATAAGCAGAAGCTGGAATTCAGCATGAGATACTGGGCTTTCCCGCTAAGAGTCCACGCCAAAGAACAAGCCACTGAGACCCAGGAGGGACTTGGCGATTATTTTATTACCATATATTATCACGTACAAGCTTTGCTTGAAGGGAAATAACATGACAAACCATATATTAAATATGAAATTACTTGACGGTATGTATAAGCCACAGCAAACAGGTCATAAAGACACTACCGAAAGTGCAGTAATACTGAACGACACTAGCTTAAGCATTCTATAACTGGAGCTCTGCCTTAGAGAGGCTCGGGGGGGCTGGAAAGCAGCTCTGTGTAGCAAGAGAGAAAATTGGGTATACTAATGCAATTCTGTATTCATCACAGGCTCAGCTAATGCAAAAATGCTAAATAAATCCCCTACAAAGCAGCTTACTAGGCGTGACTGCTTCCTTTGGCACTTAGCGACACAGACAAGGTGCATTTATTTGGTGTGACTATGTTTATTAATCTCAGCAAGATAAATTTAATAGTTTTATCGATAAAAATACACAATATCCCTTTTACTTTTTGGTTTTACATTATCCATATAATAGCTGATTGTCACATTCATAATTTCATTGAAAATCTAGTTTCTTCCATTAAATATATGTTTCCAAAAACGGAAGATTCTACAGAAAGTGGTTATGTTAAGACTTTTAATGAAAATTTTATATGGAAAAATAAAATAAAAATTCAGATCACTGGTCTGAATTGTAATGATACCTCATGTTGAAAGACTTATGAAATGTTTTTGACAGTCCAACTGTGTGCTTAAAACTTACGTAACATTCTGCAGATTTTTTTTCCTGAAAATGGATAGATTGACAAATGAAATTCATTTTTGGCTTTTTTATATGTGTTAATTTACCGTAAAAGTGACTGTAAAGAATGTTTTCTGCTACATCTCCATTTGAGATTTCAGTGGAGGTCGTCCAACAGGGATTCTGCCCTTCAAAGATCACAATTCAAATACATCATGAGGGGCCAGACCCTCAGTGGCACTGGGCTTGGGAATTGTTTCCCTGGGTCTGGCGCTGTGGGACGAATGAGCCTTTTTCTTTGTTGATCATAAAAGTTCCATCCTGATACCTGATGACTGCAGATAATGAGTGGTTGTCTCTTATCAATACAGGACACCAACCTAAGCATATTTGGGTTTGTTATTTTATTTTTTAAAGACATAATTAACTGACATATACAGAGCTCAATTTTATGATAGCTATATGTATTTAGATATGACTCATAATATTTCAAAATGGAATATTTTAACTACTATACAAAGGGCAGTTTTCTTCATTCCATCGACAAGATGCTGTGCCACCTGTGAGACAATTGTGAATTTCCCTTGGAACAACACTCCGCACCAAACATTGGCGGCTTCATTTCTAACAATCCTCAAATACGAGAAAAAAATCATTCTCACTGCTTTAAAACTGAAATTTGTTCAGACAACCCAGTTTATCTGAACACACTGAGGACATTGGGAGTTCTCTCAATGAGGTCCAAAGTAACTGTGGACCAACAGGCAGCTCTCCCCTCCCACACCCCAACAAGCCCGGCCTCACCGAGCCCCTCTGGAAAGTCAAAAGTGCAGCCCAGCAAAAGGCATCCAATCAGAGCAACCTTTAACATCCTCTTTATCCCAATGATCTCTGCTGAAGATAGGGGCCCCAATTTAAATGCTGCTCATTTAATATAAATTTCATGATTAATTATTTGGAAAGAACAGACGAGTTTTGCTTCCTTAAGAGGACTGTATTTCAATAAAAGATAAGGCACACTGCAAACATTTTAAAGTCTCAAAGTAAACAGTAATATAATCAATTATTTTCTTTTAAATAAATATCTTCGTTTAACCTTCCATTACCTGAAGAAAAGCAGGGATGTCCACCACAGGTAACACAGAGCTGGACCAAGTGTCTATTTTTTAAAAGTCCAAATGACAGAACGAAGTGGGGAGAGGCTGAAATCCACACATCATTCAAAAGGAAATCGTCCTTACTATCCCAAATCCCTGCGCTCCCAGAGGCACTTGGGGGACATGGAGGAGGCACATACGGCAAAAGGGATGGGCAGGATGTGTCAGGCTGGACACCCGCGGCCCAAGCCACATGCTCAGGAGCAGCTTGTGACTACCCCAAGAGCCGCAGCTGCAGCCAGAGCTGGAAGGAGAAGGGCCGGCCCCGCCGAGCTCCAGCCCCCCAGAGCAGGAAGGGGCATTCCTGCTTGGCTCTGCTTACAGACCCTCCCGCAGGCTTCCTGTCAGTGCAGCGGGCTGTCTGGCCCGTGGTCCAGTCTGGGCAGAACCTCGTCTGGATGGGTAAGTACTGGATGCTTCTGCTTGGTTGGTTGTCTCTGGCAGTGCCCCTGCCTGAGGCTCCTCTCCATCCTTCCAAGCCATGTCTACCTGGCCAGGTGAGCGGGCTGGGACAGGCATCATAGGAACCCAGTGGATGGCAAGTCTGGGAAGGGTCTGGCTTCTGCTTGGTGGAGACAGGCAGTAGCCGGAGGGTCATTCAGGCCATCCAACTGAGCTGAGTAGGCTTCATTTAACATGCCTCCATTGAAGCCATTCTGAAACTGGAAGAAAGAGCCGTGAGCGTAGTAATGATAAAGAAAAACAATAATGATACTATTTGACAGCTACATACAGCACTGAAAAATTTGCACGATGATTTACAGGTAGGATCTCATCCAATCCGCACAACAACCCTGGGAGGAAACTGAAGCAGTCAGTTTAAGTGACCTGCCCAAGGTCACCCTGCTGGGACATGGCTGACACTGAATTTGAACTCAGATCTTCATGACTCCAAGTTCAAGAATTCTATCCACTGCACCACCTGGCTGTCTATGATCATGAGCATTTAAACCGGAAAAGGCATCAATAGACACTTCACTGAAGAAAAATTAGCCTTGAAATGGTATTAGAACACCACACACTTCTCATTTAGCTTGTTTTCATCATCCTTTGATATACTCAGGGAGGACGAAGAAACCCACAAAGCTGGAGGGCAAGATGGGAAGGGGCTAGAGTGGGGTCTGGGGGCTGAGAAGGCTGGAATTTTTACTTTTATTTAAGAATATGGGGCAGCTAGGTGGTGCAGTGAATAGGGCCCTTGTCTTGGAGGCAGGAGGACCTGAGTTCAAATCTGAGCTCAGACACTTTGACACACTTACTAGCTGTGTGACATTGGGCAAGTCACTTAACCCCAACTGTCTTGCCTTCCCCTCTCCAGAGGCCTCTCATAAAATGGGAGTAATCTTTAAATATCAGTAGGTGAAATTTTTCTGTCACCCTCCCCATCAACGCTGGCTCCTTCCCCCTCAAAATTACTTTGTGTGTATTTTTTTAAACAAGTGAGAAGGGGGACCCCTCCTTAATCCAGGTTATGGACACTGATAGCTGTGGGTGCTTGGCAAACTTCCTGACACCCGCAGGCCCCCAAAGGTCTATGTTGTGGATTTCCTAGAACTCTATCTGAAGGGAGCTGCAGGCGGGACTTTCACTCCCGGCAGAAAGCACGCACACAGTAGGTGCTCCACAGACATTTAGGAACGGAGTGAGGAGGAACTGGGGTTAGAAAAGTGTATCAATCAGTTATTTAAAATGACAAACTCAATGGGGAAGAGAGCTGACTTTTTAGAAGCCAAGGAGGAAACTGAGTCTGTATTTGCCAAACATCCATCTTCTAGGCCTGAGGACTCACAAGAGACAGTCTGAGCTGTAGAACCAGCCCCTGCTGCTCCATTAAGTGAAACTCAGGCCTTTTCTCAAGCCATCTCTTGGAATTCCCAAAGACAGGATGCTACTTAAAAGCTGCAGTCCAGTCTGGGAATACGAAGGGCACACTCATGCTGCCCACTGCCCCAACTGCCAAAGAAATGGATTTTCCTGACACATGAGGAATCTGGCGGCTCTGACAGACTGAACCGGAGGCCTGTCCAGAAAACAGAGGGCCATGCAGGCAGGAGCAGGCCCTGCCTCAGGGAATACCAACACCTAGGTCCTCCCTGACCTGCATCTTTTCCAACAGTCATTGAGGATCGGGTCCATAACTGAAGGAATGGAATCTTTGGTCTCATTTCTCACAAAAACCAAACACAGACTTCCTGAAGAGAAGCTCTGAGTCAGGACACAATTTACCTTGTCTAACACCATGTTCTGGCCCGAGGCTGTAGGGTCATACTGCATCAGGTCCTCGCTGGGAGCCTGGCCTTCGGGCTGGCACTGAAACATGGAGACAGCCCCTGCGTAGCATGGTGGAGGGGCGGCCAGGGTGGGCTGGCCACGGCCCCCATAGCCTGCCTCTTCCGGGGGTTGCTGTAAACAGCTGGCAAAGTCTCCTAAGTGAGATACTGGGTACGGTGACTGTTCAAAATCTCCTATGGGAAAGTCTAGGTGGCTCATGGTGGACGGCTGGGGGAACAGCAAGCTCGGGGCGCAGGGCAGAGTGCTGAATTCAGACTTGTATGGGAACTCGGGATTGGCAAAGATGTTGTAGGACTGTGGTTCTGGCTGGGCACAAGGGAAGGGTCCGGGGTCGCCCGGCCTCCAGTCTGCCAACACCCCGCCCACCTGCAGGTGCTTCATCTTCTGACAAAGATGCTGTTGCTGCTGCCGCCGCCGCTGCTCCAACTGTTCTTGGACCATGCAGCTGGAGCTGGGGACAAGAGGGGCCCCCTGTGGCGGCTGCTGCAGAGGAGGCTGGAGCTGTAGAGGATGCTGGGAATGCAGGGGAGGCTGGGGCTGCAGAGAAGGCTGGGGATGCAGAGGAGGTTGGGGCTGCAGAGAAGCCTGAGGCTGCAGAGAAAGCTGGTGATGAAGGGGATACTGGGGCTGCAGGGGGGGCTGGGGCTGCAGAGGAGGCTGGGTCTGTAAAGGAAGCTGGGGCTGCAGAGGAGGCTGGGCCTGTAAAGGAAGCTGGGGCTGCAGAGAAGGCTGGGAATGCAGGGGATACTGCTGCTGCAGGGGAGGCTGGGGCTGGGGACCTGAATGGGAGAGGCTGGACTTGTTTAAGGAAGTCTGCACATAGGTCAGGATTTCATCCGTGAGATCGATGTCTCTGATATCATCCCCCCCAGAAAAGTCCGTTCTGAAGAACTCCTCCTGCTGCATACGCCTGATGTCTTCAAAGTCAATGCCCAGGCTTTTCATGATGCTATGCAGCTCGCTGTTGCGATTATTGGCAAAGGCACCCGTGTGATCCATGTGAGATCCTGTGTGATCTCCGTGCGAGAGCAGCCCCTGATCCTGCTGCAGCGTGTCCTCACTACCCAAGGGCAGGAGACTTTCCTGCCAGTCACCGGCCATGATGCCACTCAGCTCCTCTGCCGCCTCACTGCCGAAGCCCCTCTGCAGGGGCCCGGGGCGAGGCGCGGGGGGACACAGATACACAGATTCATCTTGCTGCAGCATGGCACTCAGAAGTGAACTGGGGTGAAACGTCTCTTGGCTCCGAGGGAGTTTGGGGGCACTGTCTTTCCCAGCCCTGGGGCCCTTTGTCCTTGCCAGTGTGGGGTCCATCAGTGCAGGGAGAGAGAGGGTGACCTCATACAACACGGCCTCTCCTGTGGCAAACATGAAAGGCAACTTCATGTTGCGTTTCTGTAAGTGTTCGGTCCCTTCTTCATCACTGAAATCAAAGAGGAGAATCTCTCAGAAACTGGAGGGGACCCCCCTGCTTTAGAAAGGCAATCAAGAGAAGTCATTAGCCAGAGAGAGCCCTCCATGAACCTGGAGGCTGCAAATGGGGCCAACAGGGTATTTTAAATGGAAATCCTTCTGTGGACACAGACATCCCGGGATGCCATCACAGTGTCCTCGACTGACGCCTTGGGATCTGCTAGAAAACCAAGGCACCATTTAGAGGATATGTTTATTTAAATTCCACAAAAGGACAACGATTCAGACTCTCCCAGAGGGAGGAGGGACCACACAGCACTGCACCCATCTGTCCTCACAAGAGTCTGCTGCTTACTACTGGGCCAACACTTCTGTGCCTTCCAGCAGTCACTGCTCACGTGACTATTGGCCACAAAGGAAGGAAGGAGACAAGGAAGGACCTGGCCTTTTTCAGGAAATGCTTTCTGTTCACTCAGATCACCACTGGACAATGAGCCCATGAGGTCAGCTTGTGTTCACAAGCAGACTCTTTTGAGTCTTTGCAATGAAGGATCCTTGACTAAGTATTTTCCTGAGAGTCTCTCCATGGAAGTGACTCTCTCATCAGGCCTTTGTCGGGTGGGGTCTGAGAGAAGAGAAGAAACAGCTAACCTGAGCTGGAGGAGGGGCTTCAGGAGGTCCATGCTGCCATGGGGCAACTCCTCCCACCTAACCTAAATGGCAGCTGTAAAGAGGCCCAAAAGGGCATCTCTATTTTGGGGTCGAGGTACCGTGTATCTCACCGTGGCTGATCAGCCCAATGCAACCTCAGAGGCTCTCCCCGAGGTGGAGCACAAACAGAACCCCCGAGCACTTGGAGGGGACACGTCTCTAAATCTGCACATCTCACATGTCTTTTGAGTTATTGCAATTATGTTTTGCTCACAGAGCACAATGCCTTCCGTGATGTGGGCGTGCCATGCTGGGTGACCCGGTCCCTTTGCCAGTGTTTCCCATGGTACACTATCTATTCCAAGTTCACCCCACATATTCTAATACATCCAATAAGAAAAAAACCAACCTGATGGTCCCAACACCAACCTCGGGCATTCAGCACACAACAAAACCTAAGAGAATGGAGGAATGGAATAGGAACCACACGAACAGAACATTTTCCTCTGGTCTCTACTGGACCTAAACACAGTAGCTCAACATCCAAATACCAACTTTTCCATTTATAGTTCAATTCTGACTGGAGAAGATAATTTACTTCCCTAAAGCTAAAGTCTACATGACATTGCATAATTTCACTGACATGTACTACATGTGTATGCTTACGTGAGTGGTCTCTGTGTTGCAATGATATAATCTGGTCTTCCATTCTTATATACTAAACGGGCATTGGATTGAACCCAGGTCCAGCGATTTTCCTTGGTGAGAAGCCTAAACACTGTCATGCCACTTTCTCCAGTTTTAATCACTAGAATGAAGGAAAAATCAAAAGTCTTAATTACTAAGTTGCAAAATTCAAGACAATAAAAATAAACATTTCCCATGATCAATTCTCTTCATATTTTAAAATACTTTATTAATTAAAGATATGAACAGTCCTTGCTTTAGGTAAGTCAATAGTTCCACAGACCTTTGTGTAAAGTGATTTTTATACAATGTGAATTTGCCATCAAATGTGGGGAGATGGAGGAGGGAAGAAAGGGGCCATGTGCCTGTGGATGGAAGGGGCTGGCACATGGTACACAGACATGTGGGGGCCAGGGACAGATAAGTGAGAACAGAAGGAGGAACATGTGGGGTGCACAGACACATGGGCTAACAGACAGGCAGGGGCAGACATGTGGGCAGGTGGGCAGAGCAAGGCAAAGATCTCTGTCAGGCACTGAGATCTTAAGCCAAGCCCCCAGCAGAAGCCGTGGAGATCTCTCCAAATTGGCCTGTTCTGCTTTCACTTGGAGGTTTTTTTGTACAGCACCCCACCCCCCTATCCCCAGTTTTCCTTCTCTCTTTTTCTTTTTTGGTGGGGGAAGTAGTGGGTGGGATGTCATGGAGCCAAGGGGTAGGAACAGAGAGAGTGAGCACAGTACTGGCCAGCAAAGCTCACATTGGAGCTTTTTGGAATGCAGATTTCTTTCAAAATTCTTCACATAAAGCTGAATTTGTATCATGTGAATTTATGTAAAGTGAGAATTGTCTGTAATTAAATAATATTTAATAATGTCATGTTAACACGATGTCACTATCTTAATATTATAGATAGATACATTATAGAAATGTATTTTAAGTATCTTTTGTATCAAACTAAATTTTTTAATTCTTCTATTGATTTTTAAAAATAATATTAAATAAGATTCTAGTAATGCATGTGGATATTTCAAGGGAACTACAGCATGAAAAGTACTGAGACACAACAAAAAACTATAATCAAGATTCAATCAAAAGGGTAAAACGTTTACTTATTAAAAGGAAACTTATTTTGAGTGCAACATTAGAAGCAAAATTCTCATCAACGACAGAACAGAGACATGGGGAGATTAGAAATGAAAGTTATCTTGTCTCTACAAGTAAGAGGATTTTATTACAAATATTTAAAACGTTCAAGTTCACAGGCTCTCAACTTTGGCAGGGCCTCGCTGACCAAGCTGGACACGCTACAGCTGACAAGTGAATCTGTTCTTTCCCTATAAGGTTCCTCTGCCTCCACTTCAAGACAGCCACCAACAAGAACCTCTCGAGATAACAGAAACCTACTGACAGTGCCTGCATACAAATGCCTGAGAAGAATGTTGGGTTCTGGACAAGCTTGGGCCTCTCTGGCCCAAGGGAGCCCCAAATGGGGGCAGCTCCTCATTCCACAACTAGATTCTCATATAAGTCCTGTCTCCACGCACCCCCAAAAGGGCATCCTAAGAGACTCCTGGGAGACCACTAGTCCTGCTGAAATTCAAATATTCCATGTCACAGGGTCACTGGTTGGAGATGGAATGGATCTGAGAAGTCGTCTAATCCAGTCCCTTGTTTACAGAGGGGGACACTGAGACTCCTGGGGCGGGGGTGGGGAGGGGCGGGGAAGGACCTGCCATTGGTCACAGTGACAGGTCCTTGGGATCATATCCTTGGTCTATGGCATTTCCTCATCTCTCCATTAGCCCAGTGGGGCCTGTTCTCAATGAAGCCAGAACGACTCTGTGATGCCATCTCTAAATGCTCATAGAGCCCAACTTGGCCAATGCGTCCAAGAATTTTGCAAGTCTTGAAAACCAAGCTTGGGAGCTGTAGACCAAAGAACCTATGCTGTGCCCCCTTCAGAAGTCAGGATGGTATCTATCAGCAGCCAGGCCTGTTCCCTGGCTCCCGTCTCGATGCCTGTCAAAGATCGGTTTTATGTGGCTTTGGGGCCTCAGGAAGAATTGCTTAGATGTGAGCATGCATCATAGAACAGACCTCAAGGGGGATGTATTTCCAATCTGCCACTAAGTAACAGTGGCAGAAACCATACCTGCCTGCTCCTCTGCTTGTCTATGAAAACTGAAGGCAGGGTTGTTCTGGCTAAGTTGCTAATGGCCCTTCTAATCCAGATTCAGTTTCCAAATCTGACTGGGCTTCTCACACGCTCCTGGAAATATCCAGAGCAACATGGGACTGACAGCCCCCTGCTTCCTGACTGGACCACCTGTGGCTGGCATGAAGCCCCACAGGGCTGGGAAGCGTCCTTGCCCTCAGTGCTTTGTGTACATCCTTGAAAAACGCCATCTCGTACAATCCAACCCAACGTCTCCAGCAGACACCATCTTTCAAGGGGAGAGTGCCATGCTGGTGAGACCCACTTACTGCGGAGATGATTGTCTGCACAGTATAACATGTCAGCAGCATGGATGAACTGGTAGCCGGATCCTCTCATGCACAGCTCTGCCTCAGTGTACCCTAAAACAAGTGTTCCTCTGTAAGACAAAAGGCATGAGAATCAAAACACAGCTATAACCAAGAGAGAAGCAACGTGGTCTTATTGAAACCAAGTTCTAAAGACAGGATAGAACTTGAAATGATCTCATCTTCCTCCTGACTGCCCAATAGCAAGCAGAATTGCAACTGGGCTGCTGGTTCTTTCCTTGGGCAGAGTTCCAAGTTTAAAGCTTCATACTTGTTCTTCCTTCCACCTTGAATGCAAGTTTAAATTATAAAACAGCCAAGTGAACTGGGAAGTGGCCCAAGGTCAGCTGTGCTAGCAGAAAACCAGCCCTCTGCCCCAAAAGCCAAGCTTTGGGCAACCCTACTTCTAGTGTATCTAAGTTACTGATTCTCAAGCTGCGGCCCCCCCCCCCCCCCCAATTGCTGCTTCCATACAGACTCCTAGGTTGAGACAGGGAGGAAAAAATGTAGCCACAGATGGCAGGTTTACAAGCAGGCCTTGAGAGAGATAGACCTGGGAACTCAAAACACACACAAAGTGCCCCCATTCACCACCCAGGACCTTCCACCCAAAGCTCCTGGTCCTTCTCAGAGTTGGCTCATCACCTTCTGAATGATCGGTACAGAAAAGGACCGCACTGTGACTGAATGACTGAGGAGCATTAACCCACATTCAACACATCTTAAAAGGTCTGACAGAGACTGGAGCAAGGACACCATTTTCAAGTCCACAAAGTCTTCCTTATCACTTCAACACCAAGTGCCAGGAGCTGGGATGAATTTGGGGCTACAAAGGCAGGGGCCACGGGGGCTGCCTCCAAGCCCTCCCAGGCTGGCAGGGGGCACCGCATACATACGGGCAGCTCCTTGGCAGACCTCTGACTTACTTGGCATCGCAGCCTGTAGGAGTGAAGTCTAGCTTGTGCTTGGTTCTGAAGATGAAGTTCTTGGTCCGGATCTCCAGGATGGATGGAGGCTGCAGTGGTGTGGCCACCGCAAACAGGGCCAGCTGTGGAGCCAGGAGGCCCCCATCTTTCGCCTTCTTGTTCTGGCCATGAAGGAATTTGAGCCGCCCTTGAAAGTTCATGGCCTTCCAAAAAGAACATAATTCACAACAGAAAAGTGATCTGGAAATTAACACCCTCATGCAAAGAAGAGAAGGGAAATTACTGTGAATGTGATTCCTATTACCTTTACAAGGTGAGACGCTTGGGGTAGGCCCCGGGCATGCAAGGCAAAAATAAAAGGAAAAAATTCCTGCCCCTTTAAGGGCTTACATTTTTAGACAAAAGAGAGAATAATGGACGAGGAAATCAACAGAAAGTTTACACTTTTCCCAAAGAATTGAAAGTAATAATTCCTATTTATATCTATGGCCCTTTCTAATTTCAAAAATGCTTTATTCACAACTACCCTATGAAGCAGGCCGTACAACAAGGCTGCTAACTCTCACTGGACAAATGAACAAAATGAAGCCCTAAGGAGTTAAATGGATTATTTATTGTCTGTGGTCTGAGTCTACATCCAAGACTCAGTCTCTCTAAAGACACCTCACACAGGATGGCGGAAGACCAAGCCCTTGGGACGTCCCCCGGGGTAAGCCCAGGTCTCTTCAGGGTGCGGCCATTCCAAAGCCACGAGCACTTTGCTCTGACAGAGGAGATGGGGAAGTCTGGACCTTGAGGGAGCTTGGCTATACTTCATACAACACCTATGACTGCATCTGTGAAAGGAAGGCTTTTGGAGGAATTTTCTGAAACAATGAAGTTTTCAAAGCTGACAGTTGTGATTATTTTAAAAGATCTCTTTCCTTTATCAAACTCCTTTGCTGGTGCTCATTTTCCCTAAGGTAACACCACACACACAGGCAACCCCATGACTTCTGCAAGGCCTTCCTTTTTCAGCCTTTAATGTAGTAAAAACTCCATCATCTGAAGAATTCCATCTTACCAAGAAGCCAGATGAGTTATCCAAGAGACACCGGAGGCGGCAGATGAAGCATCTCTCCAGGAAAGGGGAGTTTTCGGGAGGAAGCTGCTCTTGACTATAATAGTCTGAGGGCTGGGACAGGCCATGGCCTTCTGCAGAAACCCAAAGACAGAAAGACAAAGCAAGGTCAAAGCCCTCCCTGGCTCCCTGTAATCAAGGGTTGAACAGCTGAGGTCAGGAAATCTTGCCCCCGAAAGGGGAAAGCTGGCTCTTTGGCCATCAAAAAAGGGAGGAAAATAGTGAATTACCTACTCACAAAAAAAATCCTACTTTTAAATTAGGAAAGTGATTTTTTGTAGATTTCTTTCACAAATAGAGAATCCTCACAAGTTGAAAGGCTGATGATTAGCAATAAAAGAGCTCTCTGATAAGGCATCTGAGCATCAGTTCTGTGCTAAGCAAAGAACCCCCTATCTGGGAAGCAGCCCCCGCCGTGCTCCAGAAGTCTTCTGTGAGGCCCGGGCGGACACTCTCCACCCTTTTGTTCCTGCCCTTCTTGTCACTCCGCCCTTCCCTGTTTTCAGGTGCCAGCTCTGGTGCTTTCCTCTGGGCACAGGTAGAGTCTCATCTGAAGAGACAAACAGCAAAGTTCTTTGGTTCCTGTGCGGTCTAGACTCAGAGTTCAGGGTTCTCAGAATGGCTGCGCTGATCCTGGGGTAGTTACCCAACCTAGACATGGTCAGCAGGTCAGAGACAACTGACAATGCCATGTATCTCACTAATGGGCCCAGAACTCATTTCAAGCCAAAAGGGATTTCTGCGTGCCTGAGAACACTGGGCTCCCAGTCGAGTTCCCAGCCCCCCACAGCCATCCCTTCTCTGAATCAGCCCAGCCACAGCAACACTTGGGAAGCCGAGTCACCTGGTCCTTGGGGTGCTGAGTCTGTAGCCTGGCCGGGCTTTAATGTCCAGTGCAGCTGACGTTGGAATTCCGCTCTGTCTTCAGTGTGGATGAGCTCAAACACACTCTGATGGATGATGTCAGACTGAGGACAAAGCCAAGGCAAAGCTATTAGCCCCACTGCAAAGCCCTTCCTGGAGCATGCGGAAATGCTCCGCGCTCTTCGTGAGCGGGCAATGTGGGGCCAGTAACTAAAGGGGAAGCAAAGGAGGAAGACAGTTTCCTGGGGGGTGGGAGATGCAGGTGCTCAGACCAAAGGCCACTGAGCCAACTCCCAGGGGGAAAGAAAGACTTCTATACGATTCCCAGCCAGTGGCCGTGCCACCTTGGCTCCAAACCTCCAGGGAAGGGAGGGTGGCTCACTCTGCTGAGAGATCTCCCTGAGAGAAGTTTCTCCTCAAGTGGAATCTTGGGAGGCTCCCAGCCTACCTCGGGCCTCTCTCTCCACCCTTGGGGGCTGAAGAGAGCCTGTCACCCAGGCTTACCTGGCCCCACGTGGGCCAGCCCTTCAAATATTTGCACAGCTAGCCCCTTCTGCTCCTCCACAAGGGTCACCCAGCCGTCCCTGGAAGTCCCTCGGGAAGGTGAACTTTTTACCTTCGAGGGCAGCCCTCCCTTTTTCAGGTGACTCTCATGGTTCCAGTACATTCCTATGCTCCTGGTATTGGCCTCTGGGCCCAGCAGAACCAACCCAACCCTCTTATACGTGACAGGCCTTCAAAAGCTTTCTGAGAACAATCTTGCCTCTCTTGGTTTTCTCTCCTCAGGGCTAAGCCAGAGGCCCTGTGCCCTCATCACCTACACCAATTTTCTTTTTAAACAGTCAGCCAAGACAGATGAGGCCTCCTCTCCATGTGAAACATATCTCATTCTTTCACCCCATTTAAACCTAGCATAAATCTGAGGTCTCTCACCGTGTGGTCAGCCAAAATCCTTCCCAAAGGCCCTGGCCTCTAGAACCAAACACTGGACTCTGGCTATGGTCCAACCCAGGCCGAGCAAAGAAAATCAGGGCCATTTATTTACTGCCACCCAGGTCCAGGGCACCATGCTTTGTCAGTTGCCATGTCCCCGGAACGATTCATCTGGAGCTTCACTCCCATCAGACCTTTCTTTCAGAGTAAACGGTGCCTCGTCACGTCTCCCCATCTTGTACTTTTCAAGCTGCTTCTTGAATGCAAGGATAAGATTTTTCTATTTACCCTGCTTAAATTCTCTCTTACTGGAATCATCCACATGCTCTAGTCTGTCAACATCTTTTAGAATTCTCCCATTCAGCATGCTGGCTAGCTCTCCTACCTTTGGGTCACCTGTCACTTTGAGAAGCATTTCAGCTCTGTTCCAGGCCCTGTGTTGAGGAGCTTCTGAAAGCCACCATCAATGTGCCTTCCCCAGGGTCACTGGTACACAGCCATGCTCTTCCTCCACCTCTATGCCCCCGTTGGTGACACCAGGCTTGTGATGGGTAAGCTCTGGGGACACTGAGCTGGACCCAGCACCACTGTGCCCACGTTCTGATCTGTTTCTCGAGTTGTCACCATGATGTCATGCACCTGCTACCCTTGCTAAACTCTACTTAAAAATCTGTAATCTACTTCTTGGAAGAAGGAATCAAGTCAACACACTCCCACAACACTCCTCCTTGGCCACGACTGCCCTCAATTTCTTCTAGGATGAAAATGAGGTCTGAGGCCAGGGTATGTTGGCTTGTTTGTGTCCTGACTGCAATGCCTCGATCCCTGGGCTGAGCACACAGGAGGCCTCCACCCTCATTCAACTCCTCTGTGACTCTCCAACGGTCCCGCCATTGGAGGTAATCGGAAAGTCACCTTGGAGCACCGGGTGCGGCCCAGTGCTGTTCTGCTCTGCCACAAGAGGAGCATTAGAGACCTTTCCAAATGAGCTGCTGGAGTCGAAGTGAAACATCCCCAGCCAGTGCCCTCTGTCAGGAAGCAGAGGGCGGGGTGGCCTCTGTTGGCTTTTCTAGGCCTGCGCTAAGCACTTCTCTAGCAGGTCGGGAATTCTGGCAGGAACGCCAGTGTAGTGCCTCAATTTCAGGAGCTTGATTCTCTCCAGGCCCCGCCACCCCTTTCTAAAATCACGGCGTTTTTCCTGTTCCCGTTCAAGAGAGACTGTCTTTGTCACTGTCTTTCAGACACCCCCACCGACTCTGGTCCAGGAGTCACACAACTGGTTTGTTAAGGAAGCCCCTGGATCAGGCGCCTTAGAGTCCTCAGAGACAGGCAGGTTCTTCCTTTCCCTCATCTCGCTCCCCTGGGGATCCCATTCTCTCATTTCAGCCTGGAGAGGGACCAGACCCAAAGATACGGAAACACAGTCTGTGGCAGCCCTGAACAGGCCCGCCCGGAGGCTTCATACCCTCCCACCGGCCTAGCGCAGGCCCCCGCCACCAGGAGCTTGGGGGCTCTCCAGGCAGGCTCGGCTTCGCCAGTGGCTCCATCTGAAGCGGCCCGACCCTGGCAGACGAGCTTGTGTGGCCTGGCCCCTCTCTCTGGCTCCTCGGAGCCTCCTGCACGCGCCATCCTCGGGCGTGGGGCAGCCGTGGCCAGCCCGCTGCCCTCGTCCACTCTCCTCATTAATGCCCGGCTGCGGAGGCCTGAACCTGGCAGAAGGCTCGGCTGCCATCCATCTTCCGCCCGCCCATCGGGCGGCAGCCCTCGATCCAGACCCCGCCTGAGCCCCAGGAGCCCCTCCCCGCAACCCTCCAGCCCCGCCCCCATGCAGTCTCCCCCCCCCACCCGCCCCCCCACCCCTGGGGTCAGCCAGCCAATGCTCCCCTGGGCACCATACTCCCACTCCCCCGCCCCCTGTGACCAGGGAGGGGGCCGAAGGCACTGACCTGCTGGAAGCCCAGGTAGTCCTGGATGGTGGAGGAGGCATAGAAGACGAGCGCGTCCGTGGTGACCACCAGCACGAAGCCGTTGAGCGCCTAGGACAGAGCACAGGCTTAGAGGACATGAGCTGCCCCTCCAGCTGCGAGGAGGGACAAGCACTGACCGCAAGAGGCCAGTGGCCGGGCTCGGGGCTGCCCCGGACAGGAGCCTGAGCCCTCCAGGGCGGCTGATGGCTGGAGCCCGTGGCCGGAGCCAGTGGCCAGAGCTCGTGGCCGGAGCCCGTCCGGGGGCCCTCTCCTCCCGGACCGCTCCTCACTTGGGATGCCCTGCAACCGCACGGAAGGTCTCCAGAAAAGAGACCTGGTGGAAAACAACAGAGGCACTGAGGCAGGGGAATCCCATCCTTGGTTCCTGCAGCCCCCGCCGAGCACTCCATGGGCTCTGCAGCACACAGGCTAGTGACCTCCAGAGGCCTGTCCGGGGCGGGGGGAAGAGCCCCACTTTGCCACCATCAGAACTAGGTTCAAACTCACCACCTACCTATGACCAGCAAGGGGACTTGGGTTAATCTCAGAACCTCTTAAGCTCCTCACTGATGAAGACTTAAAAGATGATTAGACAGATTCTCAACACGTCATTTTATAAACTAAAATTCTCCCCTAAGTTTCTTACTGACTCAAATCATCTTGGAAGGGGATGGGAGGTCGAATCTTAAATAAATATGAATTTGGTTTCGGCTAATTCAAATACAGCAAAAGATAGTGCTCCACCAAAGAAATTCTGATAGGCTGCTTGAAAGCAATGAGGACATTCAAAAGACATTTGTAACTTTTTTAAAAAGCTGGTCTTTTAACTCTAGCAGCTCTTATTATTACAATATTGTTATCCATTAGTAAAATGCTTTCACTAAGTACCTGAACAGCTTATAATCTTTGCCTGTAAATTGAAATGAGGATGTCTAATGCTTTTAGACAAGCATTATATGAAACTAATTCTCAAACCTGCATCTCTAATCCTGTTCCACCTGCACACGTTTCAAGCCTAGATTTCCAATTGCTTACACTTCATACCTAGAGACCTCACAGCATCACAGGTAACTTTATTATGTGGGATAATCCGACCACAACCACAGCTGAGATACATTTAGTGTAGATCCAAAGAGGGAGGAGCATGAAGAGAACATACACACCAGTGTCACTTCATTTCTCCCTTTATAAAATCAGGTCCTAGGAACCAAAGTCTTTGCTCAGACCTGCCGAGGGCTGATCGTGCCTGCAGCACCCAGTCCTGTGGGGCTGGTCCAACAAAGATGATGGGAAAGCCACGTGAGATTCACGTTGTGAGAACTGAAATGCATGAGGGAACAAATGTCTCAGGGCTGTTTTTCAGTTTCTTTTTGACCCTGGAGCCCATGTAAGTTGGAGCCCCGTCCAATGTCCCATTGGCAATGAGCAACAGAGCAGACATTTGAGCACAGAGCTGCAGACCCTCAAACCTTTCCACTGTCATGGCATTGTGAATGGTCTGAAAGAGGAGCTGGGGGGGTGGCAGGCAGAGCAGCCACCAAATACATGAGAGACACAGAAAAAGAGTCTACTTTAACAGAAAAGGAACAGCTGGATGCAGATGTGGGAACCACTTCTGAAGCAGGTCTCTGCACAGCCCTGCCAGGGCAAACCCAAATTAACACCAAACGACAAGGGCTAATCACTAGGAGTGGCATGGTAAGTCACTGAGGCAGCTCTAACCTGCACACATTTAAAGAAGGCAGTGATAGCAACAAAAGGGGATGTGGATAAAAGAGCTCATCACCTCTTCCAACAGAAGTGTATTCTGAGGGGCCTCCATGAGGAGCAGGAGCAGACAGGATCTCCCAGCTGAGAAGCAAGACATGGAAACCATATCTGGGCACACATACACATATATGCACACTTGTGTCAGTGCATGCAATAAAAATACTAATTTTAAACTCTTATAGAATGTGACAGAAAAGTGGGACTACTGTCTCATGAAGTAAAGAGAAGCAGTGCAAGGAAAAACGCATTTACTGAAATCTTGTGGAGAAGAGTCATCCCCCGGGCACTGAAGTGAGAACTACAAGAAAGGCGATGAACAGCCGGAAACAGGATTGGTCAAGATTTCTGTAATAAATTATCTTCCTCATCGAGGCTACTGGAGTCACGCCATTTAAACTCAGGCATCACAATCCACCTTCTTACAGATCTAAGGGATTGTCCATTATGGGTCATCCCTTGCCCTCGTTACAGGACAGGCCCACTTCCTTTTCTGATAATACTTCTTTGTGATATTTTCCTTTATGCTGAATTTGAAGATCTTCCATACCCCGTGTATCGGCAAGCAAACGGATCCTCAGCACCTTGTTTCAAGTTCATGATTGTGTCAGGTATGAACAGAACATGGAGGAGCTAATATCACATAAAAGGAAAAGCCCAAGCTGAGAGAAGCCAGAACTGCTGGGAGTGAGCATATGGAGGCTGAACAACTACTGTTGGAGAGAGAGAAGAGAACTGAGAATTGAGAATTTCTGAGAGCCAGCCAGAGTTGCCGAGAACTGAGAAGAGAATTGAGAACTGAAAAATGAGGAGAGAGGAGAACTCGGAGGACGCATGACTATGATGCTGGTACTTTGTGTGTTGGTTTTGATGTTACTTTGTCAAATTCATCTGCTGATAGAGGATGGTGATGTTGTTATAGAAGTCCTGGGACCTTGCTGCTGGTTCAGAAGCCCTGAATGAGGATTTTCTTGTTGTTTGTTTACAGAAATCCTGGAGGTGGGCTTTGCTGACGTTCTCAGAGGTCCTGGGACTATACTGATGATTTGTGTTGATTCCTCAGACCTTGTTATAGGGTCTATGTTGATTTCACAGGCAGAAAGTGAATTGATGAGGATGCCCGCAATGTGATGAATGTTACTGTGGCTTTTTTAAACTTCGTCTTCCCAGGAACAGGAACTGTGAAGGACTTGAGGTGCACTAGACACTGTGAGCTTCAATATGGAACAGGAACTGGACAAGGAGCTGGATAACAAGAAGCTGGCAGGAGCTGGGACCATGGAAGAGGAACCATGGAAGCTGAGAGCCTGCCTTGAGTCAAGATGAAAAGACCTCTCCTTGAGTATTTAATACAAACCTAGAAGATCAGAATTTACTGTGGCCTAGGGGTAGAGGACTTTGACCTTTATATTTAAATGACTGATTTAAGGACTTACTAATTAAGGATGATTGGAAACTAATCTTCAATTAAGAAGACTTTTTGACTGAAGAGATTAAGACAATGTGACCTAGGGGTGGAGAACTTTTGACCTTTGTATTTTGCGTCAATTAAGGAGGCTTGCCTCCTTAAGGATGATTGAGTTAAGTTCTTACTAAATGATTGTACTTTGTTTAAAATTATAGGTCTACTTTGGTGAAAACTACATGGCTATTTTAGTGATAATTTGTTATGCCACAACATTGTGAATGCTGTACTTTGATTCCTGTCAATGTTTTGTCTTAGTTTGTTACTGAATAAATAGAGTTGTGTGTAATAAGAACCTTGAAGCTGTCTGCAGCAGCAGTCCTCTGGAAAGCTGCTTATGCTTGGCTTTACATGCTGGTATCTCTTATTAATTTATTTGTTAGTAATACATTGTAGCTGGCTCAGATCCATTAAAGGCCTCCCTTTTGCTCACCAACCTATAGTTTATTCTTAAAAGCCTATTTTACTTTTTTAATGAGCAAAACTTTGCCTTTTTTCTCACCCCCTCCAGCCAGCCCCCCTCAATTGCCCCAAGGTATAAATGTTTAGTTAAGCAAAATATTTCTGCAGCGTCTACGTCCAAAACCAAACCAAACCAAACATCTCATTCAGCACTTTCCACCTGGAAACAGGTAGGACATTTCATCAACAGTCCTCTGGAGTTGTGGTTGGTCATTGTGATGGTGAAAGTCTCTAATTCTTTCAAAGTTGTTATTATTTACCCACTGTTGTCAATGTATAAATCATTCTCCTGCTTCTATTCACTTCACTTTATATCAGTTCATACAAATCTTTCCAAGTTTCTCTGAAACCATCCCCTTCGTCATCATATAGCACTTCACTATTCCATCACTGTTGTGCCATCTTTTGCTTAGCACTGCCCATTTTATGGGCACTCCTTCTGATTCCCACTCTTTGCCATCTCAAAAAAGAGCTATAACTATTTTTGTATATCCTTAGAGTTGTTTTTATTGTTGTTTAGAAATAATCCTTCTAATTCTCTCTTATCTCTTTCTCCCCTTTTCCCCCTGCTGAATTTCCAGTTGAATGAAATGCTTTTCTCTACCTCTTTGTGTGAACACGTGTGCATGTGTGTCATCTTACCAGTTCTACCTTATTGTACTTCCCCACCTAGTATTTTCCTCTTCCCTTTTCTTTCTATTCTCTTAAACCTCCACAGCCTTACCCAATTATACTTCCTCTACCACTATTAGGAGGGGATATGTGCATCCTTACCCCATATTTGATAAACAGTTTATCCTTTTGGAGTCTCTATATTTGAGCCTCAAAGTTTGTAGGTAGCTCTGGTCTTTTCTTCTGGAAAGCTGAGACAGAAATCCTCTATGTATCAAAGGTTCCATTTTTCCCCCTTGTATGATTATACTAAGTTGCTCTGCATAAATTATTCGTGGTATGAGGCTGATCTTTGCCTTCTGGCCTCCGGTATTGTAAGCCCCTGTGCCTTCAGAGTGGTGGTGCCTGCTAACCAGGGTGTGATCCTATTGTACTTGCAATTTTTTCTTTCTAGAAGCCAGCGGTGTTTTTATCTTTGATATGGAAGTTCTGGATCCTAGCCATCACATTCCTGGGAGTTTTCACTTCAGGGTTTCTTAGAAGCGACCAGTGTACTCTTTCTATTCCACTTTGCCAGCTGGTTCCAAGAAACATGGGCAATTTTCTTGAAATATGATGTTGAGGCTCTTTGGGGGGGCATGGCATTCAGATAGTTCAGAGATTCCTAAATCTTTTCTCCTCTGTTTTCTTGGTCAGTTGTTTTTGCTATGAAATACATTTGCTTCTATTTTTTTCAGTCTTCTCACTGTTTTGATATTTCGTGTTGTCTCATTGGCTTCTATTTCATCCATTCTAATTTTCAGGGAGTTTACTGCATAAGCGAGGCTTTGTTCCCCCTGTGCCAAGTTCTTTTCTCATTCCTTTTTCATTTTTCTTCTTCTACTACTCACAGTTCATTGATTTAAAAGCTTTTCAACTTTTTTTTTTTTGCTTCCTTTCCTCCAGGAATTCTGGTTGAATTTGTGCCCAAGCTGTGTTTTTCTTTGAGGCTGTGCTTGTATATGGTTTGGGGTACTTCTTTTCTCCTGTCTTTAGCATCCTTGTCACCATAATAGTTGTTTATGGTGAAATTCTGTTTTTGGCTTGTTCATTCTTCCAGGCTATTTCCTGACTTCAGAAATGATACTGGGGTCACACTCGATACACTTTTGTAGCAAAGGTCTGACTGGTCCTGTTAATGCTTTCATAGGGTTGAGTTCTCTCAGGGACAGCTCAGGCCAAGGAGCTGAAAACTTTTGGTGCCACCAAAGTGCTCTGGTCCAGGGTATAGTCTGATTTCTGTCCCTGGTCTGAGTACCACTAGAGACTGATGGACTTGGTCCTCATCAGGCAGATGGGAAGTTCTCGTGCTTACGAACCTGGGCAAGAGGAGGATACAGTTCAACACCAGAGCTCTGTCTCATGCCAACTGGCAGCTCTATTGCCCACTGCCCTGTTTTAAGTCCCAAAGGATACTAAGAAGGGAATATAGGCCCAGGGTGGATTCTGAGGTAGGCAGTGGCCACAGGTCCTGGGCCGTGTTCATAGCAAAGAGGAAATTCAGAAGCAAACAGTGCTACTGGATCCAGAAGCAGAGCAGGGTCTCAGTTCCAGTTTTTACAAAGGAATGACTATAGCAGAAATCTCAGCCCAGAAGATGTTTTCTAGATTTGTGTAGAGGAAATTTTCTGGGGGGAGGAGGGGAGAGCACTATCAGGACTCTGCAATATTCCAGGGCCTAGTGTAATGTGCGCAATGCTGATCCACAAAGAGGAGCAACTGGAAGATCCCATCACCTACGGTAAATCTTCTGTCTGGACTCTGGCCTAGACTACCTCAAGTCAAGCTAAACTGGCATTTATCGAGTGGGTGATAAGGATACCAAAAAAAAAAAAAAAACAGTCCTTGCTCTTAAGAGTTGGAGTATGAGATATATTATCAAAAATTAAATATGCTCTTTTCCATAACTGAAATGATGTAAGAAACAAGTAGCTTAAATAAAGAAAGGCTGAAATATCACTACATCTTTTAAAGATCCGCATTCAAACAAAACTGCAGTCAGCAAGGGAAACGGAAATAAAGAGCTCAGACTCAAAATGGGAATGATATAAGCCAATCATGCAGCATGAGCGGGTCAAACAACAAACACTTATGTCACAGGAAATGGCTTGAGGAAATCTGGTCTGGTGGACCAAAAGGCAGCCTTGGCGTCAGGAAGAGCTGGACTCCAGGGCCACCTCAGACACTGACAGTCTCCTGGGCAGGTCCCAAAAAAACACCTCCCTGGGTCTGAGGCAACTCTCTAAGAAGAGACATCTTAGAACGGAGCTGTCTGCATCTGAAGGGCCCTACACCAAAGAAGTCACAGAGGCAGATGGAAAAAAGGGAAATGATAACGAGACAACATATAAACATTTGTATGATTCAGTTCAAGTGGTCCTTGGGAGGTGGGCCCAGGAGTGAAAAGAGAAGAAGAAAGAACATCTGAATGAAGCACAATGCTGGTTAAATCCACTTAGGGGAGAAGTTTTTATCTCCAAAACTCCTATCACCAAAAAACATCAAAGGCTTAAAGCACTTGATTAAAAAAAATTAAACACTGGGACACCAATTAATGAACAATCTACAAACCAGTCAGTACAAAAGTAAAAATCCTGAGAAGTAAAACAAAAATACTATTAAATAAACTGACAAAAATACTTGAAGAAAAGTTAATGACAAATGGAGAAGAAGTCAAGTAAGCTGTGTGACGCCTATCCCAGATTATACCCTTCTCATCCTTCACTCCTTCCTCCACCTCCCAAACGCGCCTCAGGCCTGGCTCTCCCCAACCCCACATCCAAATGCTCCCCCTCCTCCTCTCTCTCCCTGGCTTCCTTCCCCACCTTCTGCAGGAGACCTTTCCCTCTCCTCCGCCCAACGCCCACTGCTAGCTGCCTCCCTCGGCGACTATCTCCTCCTTGGGCCTTCTACATCTTCTGTATGTTTTCCCCTTAGACAGCAGAGAGCGTGCCATGAGAACATAAGTTCCTTGAGGGCAGGGCTCTCCTTTCTTTGTGTCCTCTTGCTTAGCACAGTGCCTGGAAAAGAGTAATTGCCCAATAAATGGTCACTGATGAGGAGGAGGTCTGGCTATGTGGGGTGAGACTGAGAAGTCCAGGCTGACCCTACGGCTTCTGAGCTAGAAGATGGGAAGGATGGTGGCGTTCTCAAGAGAAAGTGGGCAGCTCAGAAGAGGGTAATGACAGGTAATGAGTTCTCTTTGGGACATGCTGTGTCTGAGATACAGAAATCCCTAACTGATGGCTGACCCAATGGGCACGGACAGAGCCCAAGGAAAACACAGGTAAAACAGTAAAGGAATGAGTCATTCTTCATTCAAGTGCTTTGAGAGATAAGATAAACCCAGCCAATCCTTTCACTGCATCATTCCAATTACAGAGCTCCATTTTGTGCAGGTGAGAGCTGGGGGCAGGCAGCCTCACCAACAGGGTGGGCCTGGGGGGTCATGCAGCCTGTGCATGAAGACTTCTCCAGGGACTTGGGAACAGGGTCAGAGGAAGTGTTTCCTTAGCACAGACCTATATCTGTATTCTGAAACTTCCTTCTATCACATGTGGATCTGCCCTTTGAGACAAGCAGACCAAGCCTAATCCCTCTGACACGAGATAAGCCTGCCAACGACTTCCCCTGCTCTACTGCTTACGCCACTCTGCCTGGCTCCCTTCACCTGGTGCTTCCTAGCTTATACTCCAAAGCTAGTCTGACTATGGTAGCATGTACCATCTATGCAAGCTTATGCCCCTTGCCATCCCCTGCCCCACCCCAAGATCTTTCTGGATCCTGACTTTGCCAGACAGCATGTAAACTATCCCAGTGCTGAGCCATCTGTAGCTCTGACCAGCAGGCCATTTGTCTAGGATAGAACCTTGGGCCTTCCAGAAGAGGGGCCTTCACTCTCCTTTAGACCCCTACCCCATACACACCCTTCAAAGTTGTCAATGTCATTGATTTGGTCAAATAGCAACTATAACAAATTTCTACGTTTGAAAACAAGGCCATTCCTAGGATGTGCTTTAGAACACAACACATTTGGACACAGTAAGTGGGAGAGCATTACTGGATGCAGACAGTGAGCCAAATGGCAGGAACACAAAAAAGGCAAAAGCCCTGCACGTCCCTGGTCTCCAGGTGCTCCTCTAACAGGGAAGCAACATGCCAGGGGGGACACACAGACAAATGAGAAACAGAAAAGCACAAGTCTCTCTCAGGGATGGTGCCAGCAGCTAGGAGTGCTCTCACAGGTCAGCTCTGAGCCACGGCCGGACGGAAGCCAGAGAAGCGAAGAGCCATTGGGGAGGAGGGAGAACCCTGGGAGTGTGGGGATACCCAGGGATGGGAGGCCAGCAGATGGAGGCATCCCAGATGCTCCAGTCCATGGACACCAGGTGAGTCTAAGGAAACTGGAAGGCTGGGCAGGACTCTAAGGCCAAAAGGGACTTCAGATTTAATCCTGGGGTAAAGGGGAGTTTACAGCGAGGGTAAACCTCTTGCGCAGCCAGAGGGGACTGAAGAGGGGCTGGGAGCCAGGCCCACACAAAAGGCTCTTGTCCTAGTCAAGGCAAGCAGGGATGCCAGTGGAACTGGGAGGAAGGAGGAGCGGCCAGGGAGAAAAGTGTAGGAGGCAGGAGGGTCCTGGGGGGCAGAAAGTGAATTTTGTAATGGGGATACTGAGTTAATGACATCCCTAAGTTTCCCTTTAAGTAAAATTCTAACACACTCTCATTCTTGATAGTGGAAGATAACATTCAAGTTCCAAAAACTGATAGCACAAAAAAGATGACAACTCTATCGTATAAGCTATGTGATGAGAACTTATTCTTTGGGAAACTGTCAAAGTAGTTTATCTGTTAATTATGCTAAATATTGGGTCTAGCTGACAGATAACTGATTTGTCTTAACTGTGTGAGGTACAACCCAAAGATATCTCTTCATTCTTGTTTAGAAACACGAAGAAAAACTACGAGTTATTTCGGACTTGTCTGAGGCAGAGACAGAGCCAAGATGGTGGAGGAGAGAAGCAGTCAGTCAAGTTCTCCCAAATGCCCCTCCAAACAGCACTACAGTAATGCCTCAAAGCAATTCTTGTGTGAATGAACCGACAAAAACTGGGTGAAACAATTTTCTGGTCCCATACAACTTGGGGGGTCTGCAGTAAAGGTCTATCTCATGGTGTGGTAGTGGGACCCCAAAGAGAAGCACAGGACACGACATAGGGGCAGCTGCATGGACAGTGAGTATAGGGTGGGGCCAACCACTAGGCGGAAGGAGAATGCAAGGGGAGCTGGGTTCAGGACACTGTTGCTTTGCTCCAAATATACAGTTAAATATAGATACATAAATAAACATTAATATAAATAAATATAAACTTATTAAATACAAACAAATATATTTATATAGATATAAATTTATATAATAAATGTAAATAAATGTATTTCTATAAGTTTATATAAATGTCAATACAGTTCTAAATATACAGCCTACAGACAAAGTTTTAGGTCACAGAGCAAAAAGGTCTAAATGTGCACAGGCCAGGAGCACGGTGACTCTCCTTAGATCATACTCTGGACGCACCAAAAACCTACAGACCCCCAGAGCTAGCGCTGAAGTCAGCTGCTAGAAAGGCTTGGAGTCTGGGACAGTACTCTCTCTCCACAAATAAAGTCAGATCTAAACAACTGGACAAATATTCATTGCTCATGGGTAGGTGGAGCTACTATCATAAAGAAAGACTATTCTACATAAATTGATTTATTCATTCAGTGCCATACCAAATTACAAAGATACTACAGAGTTAGAAAAACATCACAACAAAATTCATCTAGAAGAACAAAAGTTCAGGAATATCTAGGTAACCGATGAGGAAAAAACAATGTGGGGGAAGGTGGAAGTAGTACCAGATCTCAAATTGCATTGCAAAGTGGTAATCATTAAAACAAGCTGGTAGTGGCTAAAAAACAGAGTGATGGATCACTGGAACAGATCAGGTACACTATATACAGTAGTAAATGACCATAGTCATCTAGTGATTCACAAATCCCCAAATTCAATATTTGGGGACAAGAAATCACTATATGACAAAAATTGCTGGGCAAACTGGAAAGTAGTTTGGCAAAAACTAGGTATAGACCAGCATTTTATAAGGTTCAGTGAAATAAGATAAAAATGAGCACATAATTGAGACATAAAGGGTGCTGGGAGTAAATGAGGGTAGCATGGGATATTTTAACTGTCAGATTTATAGATAAGAGGAGAATTTATGACCAAAGAAGAGGTAGAGAGCACTATGGGAAATAAAATGGATAATTTTGATTAGATTAAATTAAAAAAGATTTTGCACAAACAAAACCACAGCAGCCATGATTAATAGGAAAGCAGGAAACTGGGAAAAAATTTATAGCAAGTTTCTTTGACAAAGACCTTATTTCTTAAATATATAAAGAACTGATTCAAATTTATAAGAATATGAGTCCATTCCCTAATTGATAAATAGTCAAAGGATATAAAGAGGAAATGTTCAGAAGAAATCAAAGCTATATATAGTCATATGAAATAATGCCCTAATTCACTATTGAGTAGAGAAACACAAATTAAAACAACTCTGAGGTACTACCTCATACCCATCAGATTGGCTAATATGACAGAAAAGGAAAATGATAAATATTGGAGAAGATGTGGGAAAATTGAAACACTAATACATTGTTGGTGGAGTTGTGAACTAATCCAACCACTCTGGAAAACAATTTGGAACTATGCCCAAAGGGCTTAAAACTGTGATCCAGCAAATACCACTACTAGGTCTGTACCCCAAAGAGATCAAAGGAAAAGGCTCTATATATCCTTACAGCAATACTTTTTGTGGTAGAAAAAAGTTAGAAATTGTGGGGATGCCCATCAGCTGAGGAAAGGCTAAATGAGTTACAGTTACAGTATATAATTGTGAGGAATACAATTCACTTACAAGAAATAATGAACCAGATGCTTTCAGAAAAACCTGCAAAGACACATATGAACTGCAACAAAGTGAAGTGAGCAGAACCAGAAGAACACTGTATACAGTAACAATCACATTGTAAAAGACTTAGCTATTTTCAGCAATATAATGATACAGGACGATTCTACAGGACTTTATGATGAAAAATGCTCTCTGTCTCCAGAGAGAGAACTGAAGGCAGATGAACGCAGACAGACGCACATTATTCTTTTACTTTCTTTTTTTCAGTCTCAGTTTTCTTTTGCAACACAGCTAACATGGAAGTGTTTTGTATGGCTACATATGTGTAATCTATTTCAAAATGCTTTCCTTCTCAAGGGTGGGGCGAAAGAGGGGGAGAGAGAATTTGGAACTCAAAATTTTAAAAAAAGAATGTTAATTTTTTTTTGTTCACAAGTAATTGAGAAAAAAAAATGAAAATTAAATGAAAAAAAATAGGGTGGTACAGTTTACAAAAAAAGTTTGAGGCTTGATTATGACTGAAGCTTCATTTGACCCCCTTATAAGAGTCAGAGCCCTACAGGAAAGATGACACGGCCCATGTGAGGTAGTGAGGCCGTCCCAGCTGGCCCCCGACTGGCCATTCGAAGGGGCAGACCAGATGTGCGGGACCACACGGTGTGCTGCTGTGTGGGGGGCTCTCGTTTTTTGCCATATGTAAAACAGTGTGGTGGAAGAGCTCTCAGAGAAGGAGGACACCAGGGTTCAATTCCCAGCTCAGGCACCAATTATCAGGGAGCTGCAATAACTGTTTCCCTTGCATACAATCACACATGACTGTGTGAAAATACAAGTAGTGAGTCATCAATGAAGTCAGATCATTACAGGGTTTTAAAATAAGAAAGGATGGAAGGCAGTCCATGGTGGTCAACCTGCCCATGGAATTGTCCCCCCCTCCCCCCACAATCTAAGTCACCTTGCTCCTGTGCCAGGAACACTGCCCCCCCCCCCCCGCCCCTGCCTCACCTGCAGAAGGAGCTCCCCTTCCTGCAAGCGCAGGCTGTCCTGGAGTTGGCCTCCACCGCTCTCCCGACTCCCACTCGGGTCAGCCTGGGAAGACTTTAATGCAACTGTGAAAAAGGGGAGAAAAAGAACATTCAGGAGTTTGGTTCTTATATGAGTTTTGAAACACTGCCAGTCAATGAGCTGTGGATTGGCTGTGGGGGGGGGGGGTAGGGAGCAGAGGACCTTCTCCCACATCTCCTCCCCTTTGAGTTACCATGATGACCCCCCCCCTCCAACCAAGGCCAGTCAGGAAGACCTAAGGTCAAACTCAGTCTCTGTCACCCACTAGCTGTGAGATCATGGGCAAGCCATACCACCTGTCTGCCTCAGTCCTTACCTGTAAAATGGAGATGACACACCTCCTGTGGAAGGGCTGTTGTGAGAACGACATGGGATAACATCTGTAATGTGCCCAGCAGAGTGCCCGGCCCACAGTGAGAATTATCTCAATGCTGGCTGTGATCATTATTAACCATCTTCCTCCTGGGCCACATGAGCAGCCCCCTCCCAGGTCCTAAGATCCAGGCCGTGCCATGTGGGACACGTGGGCAGAGGAAGCCCTCCGATGCGGGGTGTTCTCATTTCTCCTCTCCACGCTGTCTCGGTGACTTCGTCAGCTTCCACGAATTATGACAGCAAAGCAGCTCTGCTCATCAGCCCTGATCTTTCTCCTGGAGGCCAGCCTTGCCAACTGCCTCATGGACATTTTCCCTGAAGTCTGCTCAGCATGTCCCAAGCAGATGCCACAAGGCCCCGTTACATGGCCTTGGACTTATCTGTCACCCACACTCCCAAGAGCACTCAAGTCTCACCACCTAGACTTCCACCAACATTCCTCCTACCCATTTAGCCCACAGTGGCTGGAGGGCAGGGCCTGACTCATTCTGTCTTTCCAAGGCTAGAACATGTCTCACCACCTCCCACAAGAGGCGATGCTGAGGCTGCCTTCTTCTGGGAAACTGTCATAATGCTCATGGAATTCCTACTTCAAGGCATCTGAATTAATGAAATGTGACCACACAAAATGCCCCACAGCAGACTTGGGACAATGCAACTAACAAGTAGCCTCTAGCCAAGCTCCGCTTTCCAGAACAATCACAAAATCAGGAGCCAGAAAAATGGCCCTGTTCAAGAAAACCAGCTGATGTGAGGTCGCCTGCCCCCAGGGCACAGGGGAAATGCATGCTAAGACTGGACAAGGTTCCTTGATGGTTGCTACCTCGGAGGTCACTCTTTCCAAAGCAGATACTGATTGTCCACCTCAGAGGAGGTGTGGACTATGCCTCCACTGATCTAGCCACTCTGAGGTCTGCAGAGCTGTGTGTTCAGAGTCGAGTGGCAATGAAGTCACAGGAGGCCATGAGGGAAGCACTGACAGGAACACCGCAGATTCACGGCGTGTTTGATTTTTAATTCATTTTTGATCACTGTGTGTTCAGAAACCTTTTACTGTTGCCAAGTTTTTCACAAGCCCATTTGGGCCGTGACCCAGCATTTAAAACACACTGCTCTACAACATCTGATCACTCCCGCCCATCATCTCAGACACTTAACTTAGTCCAAGTTCTCAATTACGTGTGACCAGAATATCCATGATCGCCATCACATCACTTCCACAATCCCCACTGGCCTCATGGCACTATTCCGTACAGGAGGTCCCCTGCTTCAGCAGAAGGACCCAGGCACCGACTACAAATGCAGAACACAAGATTCTTGCTGACGCCGGCCATGTGACTTCAGACAAGCACTCTGCCCTCTCTGGGCCTTCACTCTCCTAAGAATGTACAGTAACTACAAGCTTAGTGAGTTGCCATGATCGAAGGTGTCGCCTCCTGCCCCATGAAAAGTGCATTTCACAATGGGAAGAGAAATTCTAAAAGAATCTAAGAGAGGATTTGTCGGTACAGTTTATATAAAACATATTCCACTGACACACTCATTCTGATTATTTAAAGGGCTTTGTAAAGACATTTACAAACAAAGAAGTTTATTTTTCTTGTTTTATGTAAGAAGTTAAGGCAAGCTAACTCAGAAAAGCACTAATTCGCCTATTAGCACTTCCCCTGAGAAGCAGGACCAGGCAAACACACTGTCCAAGGACTGAAAACAACAAAGGAAATGCAGTGCTCTCAGGCCCCGAGCATGGAAGGCCAGGACACAAAGAGGCAAAGTCAGGAGAGAGGTGAATTTGCAGAGGGAGCTGAACCTGTGCGAGCCGCAGAGATCACTAAGCAGAGTGCAGGAGGAGAAGAGAAGAGGGCCAAGCACTGGGCCAGGGAGGACATCCTCTGCCAGCAGCCATGACCTGGATGAAGAGGGAGCAAAGGCAACCGAGAAGCGGTCAGGCATGTAGGAGGAGAAGCAGGAGAGGGAGGTGTCCGGAAATCCTAGAGAGGACTGACAGCGGACAAGTCCACAGAGAGGTCAAGGGGAATGAGGGCTGTAGACCACTAAGAGATCACTCATGACCCTGGAAAGAGCAGTTTTGGAGGAATGAGGAGGTCTGGAGCTGTACTACAAGCAGGATCCCAAAGAAAAAGCAGGAAACTATGAGTGTGGTACATCTTCACATAAGATACTACAGATGGTTGTGGAGTGGACTGCTTACTCAATGAAACTATGAGTTATGCTATGCCCGGTTACCCAAGGTGGATAGGTCATAGTGAAATCAGATGAAAGGTGATCAATGGAAAACCACTGCAGTGTCTTTGCCAAGAAAACCCCATAGACGGTACCAAACAACAGAAGATGAGCCCCTCAGGTGAGAAGGGGTCCGATACACTACTGGGCATGTAGCTCCGATACTAATGAGAGAGTGGGGCCAGGGAAGCTCAGCGGCAGATGAGTCTGGTGACCAAAAGGTCACAATTGCATAGGAAGTTGGAATGTAAGGTCTACGGCCAAGGGCAGCTGGATGTGGTCAAACAGGAGGCAGAAAGATTACACGTCAGCATTATGGGTGGCAGTGAACTTGAGTGGGCAGGAACGGGCAAGTTTAGTTCAGATGATCATTGCACATACCATTGTGGGCAAGAATCCCTTAGAAGACATGGTGTAGCCCTCAGAGTCAATAAAAGGAAAGCAGTGCTCGGGTGGAATCTCAAAAATGACAGAATGATAACCTGCACGAATCCACAGCTAATTATGCAACATCATGGTTACATAAGTCCATCTTGTATGGCTCTCTGGGAGGGGGGAGCGATGTGCTGGGAAACAAAGGTGAAGTGAAGCCAAAAGATCCATTCGCACTTTTTCTGATAACTCAGAAAGTTGAAAAGAAAGAAGAGATTTCCCCCTAATCTTTCAGGAGTGCATGCTCTGCTGGCACCCGTCCTGCCTCTGCTAATAATGCAGACACATCCCAGCCGTGCCCCGGATTGTGGCTCTGTAGTTCGTCCTCTGTTCTCGAGAAGAAGCCTGACATCAGGAAATGATGACATGACTTGCAGTTAACTTTGATCTGAGTGAGGGAGGGCTGTGCAGGGTCACCAGCCTCACTCTCTCCTCCAGAGCCACCTGGGTCCAGTGGCCAGACATTCATCAGGATGACTGGAGATGGCCCAGGTTCTCACTCTGAGAGGCAATGTCCATTCAGTGAATAGGCCCCTTTTATAAAAAAAGACCCTCAAGGCTGCTGGCCAAAGAGAAACAGTTACTTTCACAGTCACTTAGAGCCTGGAGGGCCCCAAAATAGCCATTAAGTGATACATGGGCAGGGACCTAGTGTTGTCCAATTCACGAGCTCCAGAGTGAATTGGGTTTAAGGCTTGGCCTTTGAGAAGGAAATCTAGATAGTAAACCCCCAGTTAACTGGGTAGCTTTTGGCCATCAGAGTTTACTCTCCTTTGGGCAGAACACCTCAGGTGAGGGGAAGGGAGGAGCCACATAGGATCAGGAGCGCTCCCAACATGTAAATTAAGTAAAATGAGTAACTCAATTACTGGCTCCCAGGAGTCAGTTATATGCTAGAACTATAATGATTAAATGGTAACTAGACTTTGGAAGCATACAGGGCAACCCCCCTTCCCCATCTACAGCCAGATTTCTCTTCTCTTCCCTAAAAAACCCTTTGAAGTTAATGAGCAGAAACTTATGAGGTAGAAAGAATGCTTGGTGTCTGTCCTACGAGCCACTGCCTATTGTGTTTAAGGCAGCCAAGTGGTTCAGGGGACAGCACACTGGAATTCTCCTTCCTCCCTGCACAGGCCACCTTTTGACAGGACTCTCTCTCCTTCACCACCAGCTCCCAGGATTTTCATTCTGAAAGGCTAAAAGCCTTTGCTGCACGTCCAGTTTGTAGGAGTGAGTGGGCCTTGGCTGGGGCAAGCCTTTTTCTTACCCTCCCTCGCTGTCTCTATGCAGCTGTTTCTCAAATCCACCTGTGCAGTCCTAACCTCTCTCATAACCATCAGCTTCATATCTCCAATAGCCTACTGGTCACCTCAAACTGGACGTCCCATAGACATCTTCAACTGAACATGTCCAAAACAGAATTCACCATCTTGAACCTTCCCCTCTCCCCACCAAATGCTCCGTGTTTCCTAACTTCTCTATGACTGTGGAAGGTCGCCGGCCCCCAAGCTCACAATTTGGGAGTAATCCTGGACTCCTTGCTCTCTCTCATCTCCCCCAGCTGCCATATCCAAGTTTCTGCAAAGGCCAAAGTTCATCTCTGCAGCATCTCTCAAATACCCTCCCTCCGGTGCCGGCCCTCATCACCTCACACCTGGACTATTTCCAGAGCCACTCACAAGTCTCCCAGCCTAAAGTCTCTTTCATAGATCCAACCACCATAACTACGCGGATCATTCCCAAGTTTGCAGCCATCACTCCTCTTAAGTCTCATCCCAAACCTCCAGCTTTTTTCTAGACCTAATGAAGAAATGGGATGAGCATTTCTATGACTCTTCACCACTTAAATGGTTTCTAGTACTTTGTTTTTCCACATCTAAGGGCCCAGGCCTTTTAAGTCTCTGAAGTCAATCAGGGAGAAAAAAAGGGTTTTTTTGAACCAGAAAGAAATGGAAATGTCACAGATTTTAAAAGCCTAATTAGAGCTTAAATACAAACATAACCATTTAGTTACTATATGACCAAGTATTGAAATCTAAATGACAAAACTACTGAGTCATGTTCAATTTCATTCTATCACAACATAAGCATATGTATCACCAAATCTACTGTGTTTTTCTTTGCAAACCTAACCATAAAAACATCTAACTCTTAACGTAAACTTGAGAGCCCTAAACACTGCATTTAAGTGAAAGAAATACATCCCTAAATTGGTTTAGTCTAGCAAAGATGACGGTCGATGGTATTTTTAAAACTTCAAAGTTTACATCTTGAGTGTACCTAAATTCCATTGCCATTTATGAGAACTGGGCCCAACTAGCACATGCTTCACCCTCACCCTCACAGACCAAGCTTTACCCTGGAGAAGTCCATCGATGCTCTCCCCTTTTTTAAGGTGAATGGCCGACAGGCCAGGGGGGCAGGATTTCTGTTATAACTACCACTGGACTCCTGGCACACACATTCCTAGAACACAGAGAGGCCCGGAGAGGGACAGAAACATGGGAGCCTTGGACAGGAGGCCACTGAGACCCTTTTACCACCATGTCTTCCACCTATGTCCCAAAGTCCTGCCCTTTGGCCTTTTCCTTCTCTATCAAACCTCCTTTGGTCATCTCATCTACTCCCAATGCTCTAGACCCTTACTTTTAAAAATTCCCTCCCAGTGCCTCAAACTCAGTATAGGCAAAGCCAAACTTCCCAAATTTCCCTCCAAAGCCACTCCTCCCTTCCCAATCTCTATTAATGGGACTCTCACAGATTCAGCCCACCATGCCCACAGGCTGCCACATCCCACCAGCCCCCTTGCCTTCCACATCCAATCAGTTGCCAAGTCTTGCAGATTCTATCTGAGCCAAGCCTCTCCCATCCATGCCCTCCCCTCTTCTAATCCTCTGGGCTATCAATGAATTCAGGTCCTGGACACCCACCACATCCAGTTTTCCATGATTCTCATGGTTCTGATCACTCCTCCCTCACATCGGTGCTGGATTAAACTCCCTCATCAATCAGTCCTAACATGCCTGCTTTGTGCCCAGGACTGTTCCAGGTTTGGGGGGCACAAAGTTAAAAATGAAATAATCCCACTCTTTGATGGGAGAGGATCACACATAAGCCTCTGCTAAATATGAAAAAAAAAAAAGTAAACAGAAGGTAATTTAAGAAGACAGGATGGGGTGGAGTTGGGGGTGGGGGTCATAAAAGGCATCATCCAGAAGTTGTACCTGTGCTGAGCTCCTCAGGCAACTAGAGATGCTAAGAGTGGGGTGCTGAGAGGAAGGTACTGGCACCAGGAAGAGCCTAGAGGTGGGATGCTGTGTAGGAGGAACAACGAGGAAAAGGGCTTCAAAAGCCCAATGGGGAATGTACATTTGGTTCTGGAGGTCACAGGGAACCCTTCAGCTTCCTGAGGAAGGGAGGGATGTGAGACCATCCTGGCAACTGTGTGGAGGGCAGAGGTCTTGGGGTAGAGCAACTGAGGCTAAGAAGGTCCTCTCTGCAAGGGGGGCACCATGGACAAGGGAGAGGAGCAAGGAAGAATCTACCTGCCCGATCTATGGAGAAGGGAAGAATTCCTGACCCAACAAGAGACAAAGAGCACTAGGAAATGGACTGGTGTGATCAAGCCCAGCTGGACACGCTGTAACCTGACTTTAACATTGTGCTGTCATTTTGGTCCTCTTCAAGAATGAAGCACAGCTACATATACGCACACACACATACACACACATACCTACATTAATGCATGCATACAGATACATACACACATACAGACATACCTACATTAATGCATACATATATATACACACAAACACATATATACATATCTACATTAATGCATGCATACATAGATATACACATACACATATATGTGTATTAGAAAGAAGAGGGGGAGGGAGGTGGAACTCAAAATCTTGTAAAAGTGAACGCTAAAAATAATCTTGACGTACAATTTAGAAAAAATAAAATATGACTTAAAAAAGGCTTGCCCAGGGTCACCCATCTGGTTAAGTGTCTGAGACTGGATCTGAACCTTGGTCTTTCTGTCTCCAGGCCAGAGCTCTGTCCACTGCTCTGCCCAGCCACTTGAAATATTCTGAATTTGTCACTAATTGGCTGCGGATCCTTACATGAGACATCCCTTCTCTGGTCTCAGTCTCCTAATCTGTAAAACGAAGACCTTGGGCTCCGTGATCTGGACAGGTCTTCCTGTCTTTAAAAAGTTAGAACTAGTCCAGTGATTCTAGGACATCTACAGATTTAACTTCTCTGGTTTAGCACCACGTACAATCCTGGTTTGTCTTTATAATTCTATTCATGCCTAATTTGCTAATTCAACAAACATTTCCAAAGGAGACTAGCACTCCCCAAATGACCCAGGAGAGTTGTGGTTCTGAGGCTGAGGCCCCAGGAGGTGACAGGGCTGGTGACACAACAGAGACCAGAGGCCTCATCCCCCAACTCTTCATCTGGCCTTTTTTCCCTAAGAACAGCCTCACTCAGGGACTCGTGGAATGGGCAGCTTCATATAGAGTGGGGGAAATATGTATGTATGTATGTGTATATATGTTTCTGACATATTATTACATACACTATATATAACAGACATATATATGTATATATATATAAATAAATTAGAAGAACAGTTTTTCATATTCATCAGAATATAAAGTTAATCCCAGCAGAACAGTTAGATATCAAAACCTGTCTCACCAAAACAAGGGGTACACAATTTCTGAAAAATGGGTGCAGCTAATAAGAAAAACCCCAAATGAGCAACGTTTCTCCAGTTCCCATGCTCCTTTTTTGCAGCTGACAACTGTCCGTTGTAGACTGCACACTGAGCGTGTGTGGTGCCCAATTCAGCACCAGGTTACTGAAGAATTTGAGATTGGAGCTGGAAGGGGCCCTCAGGCCATCCAGCCTAAGCCCAGGGGAGGGGGGTGCAGAGGCCCACTGGCCAGGGACCCTCACCCCCTTCCCACATTTCCCAAGGAACCCACTGACAAGAGACAAAGCTGAGAGGGAGATGAAAGCAGAACTGCAGAATCAGGGTTTAAAATGATCTGAACAGGTTGTAACAAGAAGATGAAATCGAATAGGGGTGATTGTGAAATCCTGTGGTTACCCAACAAGGCTGTGCCATTTTGTCTGTTGCAGTCAGGGACCGGGGTGGGGGGTGGGGGGTGGAATGTGGGAGACTAGAGTTCAAATCCAGCCACCCAAATAAGTAAGTGAAAAGTTTCACCTAGGATGACCATATTGCACAGAAATCTCAGTATGGGAAATACTCATTTGACATGGAGCAAAGGGGGCTGAAACACAGGTACCCTGAAACGGCTTTAGAGCCTTGAATTTCTGGGACACCTTTTGGTTTCAGTCTGTCTACCCCGAGGCCAAGCCCCTGAAGCCCGAGCGAGGCAATGCTTTCTCCATCCTGCTCATCCTGTCTGTCCCTCACAAGTCTCCCCTTGTACTCCTTGACTCTCTTCTTCAGCCATCTCATCTGCTGGAAACACAGCCTCCGATGGGCTTGGGCCAGCCTCATTTGTCCCAGTATGATGGAAGCAACCCTGCACTAAGAGGCAGGAGACCTCAGCTCCTTCCCCCTCTCACAAAACCCTAGAAACCAGATCTTCCTAGGATTACCTGAAAAATCTGGGGAGGTCTAAGCTAGAGAACAGAAGATCTGAGATGGGAACGTGGGGGAAGCAGGATCCCTATCTTCAAATATCGGAAGGGTTCTTGGGTGAGGAGGCCAGATTAGACCAGTTTGGCTTGACTTGGCTATAGAGGCTTCAGGAAAACCAAGAAGAATGGGTGGATTGAAGAGATGGCCCCTCTGGACCTGACCCAGGTCAAACAGCAACATCCCAAAGGAATGAAGGGCCCCCCATAACCGAAGGGCTCCTAGCGGGGGCCACCAAGTGGAGACTAGTGGAGGAGGTGACCTCTGAGGAAGCTAATGATGGTCACCAAGTCTGAGGCTCGAATTCTTTGAAGGGTGCCATACAGAAGAAGAATCTGATTTCTGCACTGCTCCACACTGCAAGTGCCAGGAGGCATTTTATATCAATGGGGTCAATAGAAAGGGCATTTTAGCCATTTGGACAGATGTAGCTGCTTCCAGGCACTGTCAGTGTTCAACTGGACACTGAAGACTGCCAGGGATTAGAGGGACCAGGCTGCCCGCAAGGCCCCTTCTCTACAGCTCTGAGCTTCTATGAGTCAATCAATCCACATTTATAAAGCGCCTACTCTGTACCAGACACCAACTGTACCTTTCATTGTGATTTTAGCTACTCTGTTAGAAGAAGTTCCTGCCCTACACCTCTTCTGCTATAAGCACACTGCGTCTTGCTAAATTTCAAGTATGCAAACAGATAGGGATTGTTCTGACGCTGAACGCTGGTCAGTTAACAAGCAGACACCAGGGAGGTGCAAAGGAAGGTAACGCCCAGGCCCTGCCCTCAAGGAGCCCGCAGTCAATTAGGGGAAACAACGTGCAGACAACTACGCATAAACAAGCCAGACACTGGAAAAACTGCGACTAATCAGCAAGGAGAGGGCACTGGGACTAAAGGCACAGGGAAAGGCTTCCTGTGGGAGGAGGGAGAGGAGCTAGGCCGTGAAAGAAGCCAGGAGGCAGAGCATCATGGGCTCGGGGGCCAGCCAGGAGAGAGGCCCGGAGCCGGGAGGAAGAAGCAGGAGAGCCGAGTCATGGAAGTGGGAGAAGCTGGGAAAGGGCAGGAGCTGGTGTGAAAGGAGAGCGTTTTCAGTCTGATCCTGGGGATGACACTGAGCCCCTGGGGGTCACCTGGGGAGGGGAGAGAGGCACTGACCCTAGCACTTCCCGCAGAGGATGACCATCACAATGACTCATGAAAAGGCCACGCCTGTCAACCGGTCGCTCTGTTCCCCCACACAAGCTGACATCGCAGCCACAGCTGCTCCTCTCCTCAGATGACGCTCTGCGCCTCCACACTGGCCATCCTCCACCCTTCATCCCTGCTCCCAGAATCCTCTGCCTTCACGAGCTCCTCCGCAGTGACTGCCCTCCCTTCCCTTCCCTACTAGCACATATGTCACGTACACCCCTGAGTTCTCTGCTGGCTCCGTTAGAACGTGAACATCTTGAGGGCAGCAGCTCTTGTGCTTTTCTCTGTGTTGCCAGAGCCTGGAACAGAGCCTGGAGCACACAGAGTTATCACTTCATCACTGAAGTGACCAACAGAAAAAAAACAGCAGCTTAAAAGAGGCCCACGTTCTACTTCACTTGAACTTGTTTGTTGGAGCTTGGTCTTGGCTCAGCCATATATCATTAAGAAATATGCATTGGTTATAGTAATACCAAAGCAGGACAGCGATCCAGAGGAATGCACAAGCTGAGAAGAAGTGTAAACACAAGAGTTCTCTTCTGTAAGACCTGATGAACTGGGAATGAACTGTTAAAGCAGCTGCAGAAAGTTCCAGAAAGAAAGGAGAAAGAGACGCCATTTTTTATTTCATTGAAGAGTCAGCAAAGAACATGACGATGGCAAGGCCAAATGAAGGACAGGATCTTCCGAGTCTCCCCCAGCCTCCACATAAAATACCGAGATTTTCCAAACTTTTGAGTCTTCTCAATGTGTAATTAACTATGGAAACGGCACTTTTCTACAGAAACAATTCTGTGACCAACCATGAGGTGCGGAACATATCCCAAATTCTGCTACACTTCCTGAAAGTAAGGACTGGTCTTCATAGCCAAATGCTCCAAAGTGATTTTAAGATTGTAAACAACGAGATTTAATTATAGAAAACATTCTATGAGGAACCTATTAGAATTCTATCAAGTCATAAACATACAGCAAAAGTCACATGAAAAGGCCGGGCCACTCCAGAAAATACCTAATATTTTCAGCTCAAAATAGCAGTTGTAAAGCATTCTGATTTTTAAACTCACTGAAAATCTTTAAAGGCTTTCTGGTAAGCTCCGCCCCTCCCCAACAGTCTAAATTAGAGGACCGAGAAAACTGACGCAGCTGTGGCTAATTAGAGAAGATGGATTAGCCCTTTTCCATTCTTGGCTGCTATTCTGTTTACTGGCAAAGTCCAACTAAAGTTGATGCCATAACCCATAACGTGATGTGTTTAAAATCAAACAACCATTTAGGAAAAGATGAAGAATTCCATGTCAAGTTGACGATAAACCCATTTTGTTTTCTTTTGAAAGCGGGGCTTGAAGGTCTGTGATTTCACCAGGGCAGACACTGCCTCCTAATGACCTTCACTCCCCCTTTATTACTCGGGAGAGGGGCTCATCGAGACTTACGGAGACAGGGAAATTCACTAACTTCTACCACCTCGGAACCAAGGACGATGCTGGAGTCTCAATGTCCAAAATAAAGGAGGCTGCTCTCTGCGTGGCAGACGCACGATTCCTCTCCAGGCCTACACCCGGACCCTTTCGAGCCTGTCAGAACCCACAACGATCCATTGGCCTCAGCCCTGAGGACCCTCAATCCTTTCCCAGGCCACTCTGAGGCAACAGAGAAGGAATCTGATGGGGAACCTCAGCAGCTCTAGCTCTGGATGGTGCTTCAGATCCACAGTGAATCTCAACTATGGCCTGCTCCTAAAGGTGATGCTGAGGGAGCACACTAGAAAGCCATTCACCTGGAAGATGAGGTGCACATGCCTGAAATGGCCAAGACTGCCTTAAGGACAATCTTCGCTGCTCTCCACTATCCATCTAAATGTGTAAAAATCTGCTTCTGTTCTTAGTCTGGATCACTTTAAAGAAGCAAAGGGTAAAGACACATCCTTTTATGGTCCCAAATCTATCAGGGACAGAGCAAGTCAAGATTTGGTGAACGTTACTGTGTTTTCCCTAAACATATTCAGCACATCTACGGACTTGGAGCATTTAGCGTTTCCTCCCTGGGAGCACGGGGGAGGGTTCCATCTTTCCCTTTGTGATTACTCCCTACTCCCATGCCATCTTCCTTGGGGTGCTGCTGCCACATGGCCCTTTCCTACAAAGAGACCAGTGTGTGATCTGGCTATATGGAATCCCTGCAGATTTTGCCAAGAAGGAAAGACCTCCAGGATGGAGGCAGGTCTGTCATCCAATTTCCAGCCCAGCCCAGTTGTTCTAAGAGGCTCATTAACCAAGGCTGGGCACCAGGTGACCAAGCATTCACCTGTGGTGACTCATGGCCAGTCTAACTAGAGTTTGGGGTGAAGGGAGGGATGTTGTTGTCTGTATCTGTGGAAGGATTATCCAAAGTGATGAAACCACAGACTTCTGAGAACCTTCAGAGGTAAAGGACAAAGAAGATGATGTTTAAACTAATGACCTGTAACCAAATGGAAGCTAGAAGGTAGGTAACGAGAGAGGAAGGCACAGAAGCAAAGGTGAAGAGAATAACAAAGGCGGCCAGAGGAGCAGCCAGAGGCAGAGGTTCGGGACAGTCTGGATGGGGGAGAGGAGACTTTCTGGGAGCAGGTCCTGGGATGAGGGTCCTGCAATAGCCCGTGGTGGGGCAGGAGGGGAGAAGAGCCAGCCCTGAGACAGCTCCCAATACTGAGTGATGAAAGGCAGCCTTGGGGTATCAGGGATCCTTCCATAAACTCAGGTCACCCCATCTCACTTTTCTGCAGATCCCCTTGCTCCCCCTCACCTGTCAGGCCTTCCAGCCTGATACTGGACTGCTAGGTCTGCCTGCCTCTGACCACTGACCTCTCTCATCCAGCCTTCACCTGTCTGCTGGCCTGGCATTTCTGAAGCCCAGGCATGACCTCCCTTATGCCTCTGGGATTTTATTATCATTGCTTTACAGCTGAAGAAATGGAGGCAGAGGGGAAGGATCTTGTCCAGGGTCACATTGGTAGTAGGTGTCTGAGGCTGGATTTGAACTCAAGTCTTCCTGACTGCAGGCCTGGTGCTCTATCTACTACACCATCCAAGCTGCCTCGTGTTTAAAGCCCTTCGAGGTCTAGGCTGAGTCTCCCTTCCCAGGAGGCCTGAGCAGTACACCCCGCTTCAAACCCTCCGGGCCTGGATGGTTCCTGAGCCCAGCAGACTCCAACCGCATCTGCTGGGCCTTGGGCGGCCAGGCAGCCCCTGCTGGACGGTGCCCTCCCCACTCCAGGCCTGGGAACCCCCATGGAGGGGGCCTTTCCTGATGCCCCCCCGTGCCTCATCTTGCATACGTTTCATTTGCTGATCTCCCTGCCGAGCCCCTGGACCTCAGGGAAGCAGGAGCTTCTTCAGGGCAGAAACGCGCCTGGTTTTACAGCCTGCATCCCCGGGGTCTAGTCCAGGCCAGGCACAGAAACGTGAACAGTGAACTCTCCATTAATCATCCTTGGATTCTTTTCTTTGATTGGGGAAAAAACATCCCAAACCTTTGGCTGAGGCCTGGGTTGTGAACGTGTACTAAGAGGAGAGAAGGGCAGGGGAGACACGGAGAGGAGAGACAGAGGGGACAAAGGGAGGGGCAGCAGCCACGCTCTGGAACTGATCATCTAGACTTCACCCAGTAGCATGAGGCTCCATTACGGGCAGTGGCTCTGGTTTCTGTCTCTTCCCACAGCCAGCACCACACCTGACCGCCAGCAGGCAGGACAGGCCCGGGGCTGAAGCTGTAGTTGTACGGGGACAAGGAGGGTCACTTAGCGCCCTGAGCCTGGCTGGTCTCGACAGCCAGGACGTGTCAGAGGCAGGGCTGAACCTGGGTCCTTCTGGCTCTGAGGCCAGCTCCCCAGCCACTCAGTCACACTACTGTTCAATAAATAAATATTCTTGTTTGAACTGAAATATAGGATCAATTTAGGATTTAAACCCCAAATCAATGACCAATTCTTTCAGGTGAAATTGAATAAAAAAAATAAGGAAATTACAGATTTTCTTCCTTTTTTGGCAAGTATCACAGAAATGCCGATATGCACATAAATGTACACACACACACATAGGGGTTTCTGTTACCAAAGTATAAGCTGAAGTAAGCTGCGTGTGAACCAAAGAAATGACTTCTTAGCTCTCAATCCGGCTCGAGAGGATCCCACATGTTCTGAAGCTGCCTTTGTGAGCGTCTTCTGGGGATGGTTAAGGAAGGGGGCGATGACTCGCTTCCTATCCAGCGTTGCTTTGCAGAAGCCCTTCGTGGATCTGGCAGGGCTACTAACCTTGGCACCCCATTCAGGCTGGATTATTTAAACCAAGAATAAATGGATATATTTTCTTGGAAAAATATCTATTGTTATAGCAAAAACTTGGGTTTCCTTTTTCACCAGATCATATGATTGCCCGTTTCTATTTTCTTTCCGCAGGAATTCCCACGCCCCTTGTTTGCATCCTGTTATTCACTTGGAGTTTCCCTTCCCTTCCTCGCCAGGCCCAGCTATTTGCAGAGCACCCTGTGCCGTCGCTGCCTGGCCACTCCGCACTCCTCTCCAGACTCTCCAGGTGAAGGACACTCCAGTCACAGGCTGGAACTTCCTTTAGGGACAGCAACCTCCAAGCTTCAAAATCACAGATGAGGGCAGACTCGGCTTCCCCTTCTCATTTTCCACCTAGTTTTGTCTCCTTGAGAAGAGACTTTGCAAGAATTTCCATGTGTGATAAACGCAAGGTGAAATGCTGAATGGTGGCAGCCCTGCCAGACAGGAAGACCCAGCATGATCACCTCATTTAACAGCTGAGAACACCGAGGTTCAGAGAAGGGCACTGGTTTAGAGTCCCTCAGCCAGTACCTGGGGGCTCCTTTTTTGTGCATGAATGGCTACTGGCCAGCAGGAACCACACACTCCTCCCCGCCACTCCCGCCTGCTGATTCTCCCTGTGTAGCCAGCCTTCCGGGAGACAATGACCATCATGGAGGGCCTTATCACAGAAGGGTTAAGTTGCAATCTCTCCCATATCCATGCATGTCTCACATATAGAAATCACAGAGCAGATATGTTGGTACAATTGGGGGAGAAAAAAAAGACCGAATGGGGTGGACAACTTGGGGGCACAGCAGACACTGTCTGCTCAGGGTCACATGCCAGAATGTGTCTGAGACCTCCCCAAGGCTACTGTCTCCGAGCCCAGCTCTTGTCCCAGCCTCCCTCCATCGTGCCTAATGCCAAACCCGCCACATAAGGAATTAGGAGCATTTTGCAAGATTCCCCAAACATCCGGGGAACAAGGCAATGGGGATAAAGGACAGAAGTTCTTCGTGTGGTTAGGTGAAGTCAAACTGATTCAACTCTAAGTGAAGGCCATTTGGTCCCGCAAGTCAGAAAAGCACATTGCCGCAAATCTTAATCTATGTAATGGAATCATTTTCAAAGATGATTCATTCTTGACAATTGGATCATTTACCCCATCTCCGCAAGCCACTTTCTGCTAACACAAGAGAGTTACAGGGAATAACTGGGCCCTGCTAAGCATCTCTGCCCTCCCAGGCTGCCGCCACTGACTCGGAGCTCAGGGGTGAGAGCCGGCTAAGTCCTGGCCTTCCCCAGCAGGCAGCCCCTGACATCCTGGGAGCACAGACCAATGGGCAGAAAAAGAGTGTAGCCTTATAGCTCCCGGTCACGGGCAGTTACACAATTACACACATGGACACGTGTGTGTCTGCACACCATTAGCTGCTTTACTTGAGTAAATGCTAACTCACGGTGATACAGTCAGGCTGGGGTATGTAAAGCATTTTCCATTATATACATGATCTCACTGGAACTTCCCAACAATCCTGTAAGCTAAGCACTATGAAATGTATCCATCTTATAGATAAAGAAACTGTGGCTGACTGAGGTTAAGTGACTTGCCCAGGGTCACACGACTAGTGAGTGCTGCAGCATGGATTCAAACCCATCCCTGACTCCTACATTCTATCCACTTGTCACTCAGCCTCCTCAAAACAAAAACAAGAAAAAAACCCCGAAATTCATGGTTGATGTTAGAGTACATCAGATAAATGAGAAATAAATGAGGGAAAATCCACCTGAATCCACTTTTGGAAATCTGTCAATAATGTTATCAAGGTAATCAATACATCTGTGGATTTATGTGTGGAGATGGACGTAAGGAGAGAATTTTGTTCAAAATGATGTCAAGGAGAATCTGGAATATTCATGGAGAACATTACTTTCAAAGGTTCATTGACAGGTTTCATTTAAGTGGTGACATCTGGTCTGATGTATGGAACTGGAAAATTAATTTGAAAAGCCAATATGGATTTGGCTTGGCCATCACACTTTAAATGAGAATAATAGAGAGATTTTACTCACGTATGATTAATAAAAAACAAAAATGTGATGTCCCAACAGATGCAATGCACACATCTGCTGTATTCCATCTACTTTACAAGCAAACTCAGAGAAATGAAGTCCCGACGTCTCACCGTCAAAGAAGCTCTTGGCTCTCAGGTAGCTGACGCTGAGTCTGAGCACAGACAGCTTGTCCAGCTTGGAGATGACATCTTGGGGGAAGGGCAGCAGGCTGGCCAGCCGGTCCAGCTCTGTGTTCAGCCGGTCTCGGTGCCTCTTGGATGGGTTGGATTTGACTCCTTCCAGTGGCACTGGCTTTACTCTGGAGGGAGAGGAAACACACACACATCTGAGAACACAAGAAGCCACCACACACATCCACAAATGCTTTTTGCTGGAGCTTCCATCAGAACTCCTGCTGAGAGATTCTTCTCAGACACAAGCCATTAAACCATCAGCTGACTCTTCCCAACCACAAATGTGCCTTTTTAAAAGAGAAAGTGAGTGGAAAACAAAAGTAACTGGCACTATGTGTGAGAATACTCGTGTGTGCACCACAGCTTCCTTAAAAAGGCCGTTCATTAAGCAGTGGCCCGTCAACTAATGAGTAAGCTGGGAACAAAACTCCTCTGTAAAATGACGATCTGTGAGAGGAGAGAACCAGCCCACACTCACGTGTGTGTGCAAGGCTGGGGAGGGAGGCTTCTTTCGCTTATTCTGAAGATGAAAGCACCACCCAGCACACAGATACCTCCCTTCAGCTTGTTTTTCCCCTTATAATGTACCAGGGGCCTGACTCTGGATTTCTCTGGACTTTCCACCATGCCTTCCTTGCCCAGGAAGCACATCACTGGGGGCATCTCTTTATGCTGCCAAACTGAGTCTGCCCTGACTGCCCCTCTCCTGGGTCTCTTCTGACTGCAGGGCAGAGCGTCCATCAGCACAGTCATTCCCCAGCCCCACAGCTTTGGATCTCTCCAGGGGGCCTGGGCTGGGAGCCTTTTCTTTCCTCTCTCCCCTACTCTGCTAAGGACTAGGGCAGGGACTCCTCCACTGGAGCCCTGCACATGTTATCTCCCCATCAGAAGGGGACTGTCTGACCAGGATCATTCTCCCATCTGAGCCTCGCCACAACCCTAGGAGCTTTGCAGCTAGCATCCCTACTTTACAGGTAAGGAAACTGAGGTTCAGCAAGGCTGATAGAATTGTAGCCAAGATGCTGAAGGTAACCTTCGAGGTCCTCCACCTCAAACATCTAGGATTTTACAGAGTAGGAAACTGAGGCCCAGCGAGGTGACGCTATTCCCAAGGTCACACATGGTATGTGCTAGAAATAGGACTGGAACCCAAGACCGTGGCAATGTCTGCCTTCATCTCATCGTCTCTCTAAGGTGCAGGGGAGGCATTTGAACCCGGGTTTCTCTAACTCCAGATACAGGCTTCTTCCAACTACACTGTGCTGCGGCTCCTTTCCCAGAGGGATTACCCTTTTTAAAATAATTCTGACAATTAAATGACTGCATTAGAGGGAAGATGAAATGCGACGATCAGCGCGGCGTTACCATCTCATCTTGCCGTCAGTGCTGCCAGGCTGACCGCTCCTTTGGCCCTGGGCTGCTGCAGATGCTACCGGCGGGGGCTGGGCTCCAGGCTCCCCTCTCCTCCACCGGTCCTCCCCACGCTGCCCCAGCGTCTGGCCAAAGCCCACATGTCAGCAGGTCACTGGCCTGTGTAAATCCCTGATGCCTTAAGCCCCTGACAAGCAGGGATCCAGGCTTAAGGCCTGGCATCTCCATTCCTGCCCTGGATGGTCTAGCCACAGTGGCCTCCATCTTCAGGACTGCTGGGCTGGGGGGCAGCAGGTACGCATGTCCCACCTTCACCTTCCGTGATCAGCACCCTCTCAGTGCCTCTGGAGTTTCTTGAGTGTTCCCCTGCTTCTCCTCCAATCACCACGCCCACAGAGTCTGTTGATCTGTTCTGTCTCTGAGACAATGTTAGCTCCCTTCTGCTGGGCATCCCCAGGGCCAAGCCCAGGGACTGGCCCACACAGGCTTGTGGGACTGGATCAGCAGACACATCACTAACAATACCCTGGAAATGCCTGGCAAAAAGCCTGTGAAAGCCAACACTTAAGGAGGATGAGAGTGCAGGCCTCTTGGGCTGGGTGCTTAGCATCTGTTTGAGCTAAATGATGCTTCTTCCAGATTTCAAGGGAATGGCAAGGAAGGTAAGAGGATGGAGAAATGAGAAGGACAAGGGAGCCCCCCCCATTCTTGACCTCTCTGCAGCCCACGGCACTGGTGACCCCCCTCTGGTCCCTCTCACCTCCTTCCTCGGGTTTCTGGGACACTCCTGCCCCTGGTTCTCCTCCTCCTCACCTGACCTCTCCCTTCTCTGTCTCCTTGGCTGCAGATCTCACACTCTTTAACTCCCGGCTCTGTCCTGGGCCTTCTTCTCTTCTGCCTCTAGACTACGTCATTAGGGATGTCAGCAGCTCGCATGGATTTAACAACCATCTCTATGCTGAAGATTCTCGACTCTATCTGTCCTGCCCTGACGTTTCTGTGGCCCTCCAATCTCACATCTCTGGCTGCCTTTCAGACACCTCAAAGTGGATGTCCAAAACTGTCCTTATCTTTCCCTCCAGACACGCCTGTAACCGCCCAGGGCCCCACCAGTCTCCCAGGCCCTTTGGCTCACCATGGAGGTGGCATTCTCCACTCCTCATGACCGCTCACTGCCCAAATGCCATCTGGTGCCAAGGCCTATCAATTTTACCCCCATAATGCTCTGCTCCAATCCTGCCCCCACTGGGATGCAGGCCCTCAACAGCTCACGCCTACGTGATGATGATGGGGATGACGAGGAGACACTGTTCTGCGAGCTTTACAATTATTATCTCATGGAGTCTTCCCAACAACTCTCGGAGGGGAGTACTATTATTACTCCAATTTTATAGATGAGGCAAACAGGGTTAAGTGACTTGCCCAGGATCACACACTCACTAAGCATCTGAGACTGGATTTGAACTCAGCTCTTCCTGACTCCAGGCCCAGCGCTCTACACACTGTGCTACCCCTTGCCCACAACTGCCTGCTGGTGGGTCTCCCTGACAGAAGCCTCTTCTACGTCAGCCTATCCTGCACTCAGTTGTCAAGGTGATCTTTTTAAAGCCCAGATCTGCCCATATTTTCTCCCTCCTTCCCCCCACTCAATAACCCCCAGTGCCTCCTGGTCCCCTCCAGGACCAAAAGACAAATACTGTTTGGCATTGAGACCTTCCTCACCTGGAGGGCTGGCCACCGCCCACCCCGAGCACCTCTCACGTCTTCTCCCCCCATACCACTTCCAAGCACTTCAAGAACCAAGGCTGCGGCCTCCTCCTCCTTTGGCGTCCCTCACACCAAACGCTCCCTCTCCTGGGTGATCTAGGATGCTCTCTCCTGACCCAGGAAGTCTCCCCCACTCCTTCTTCATTCCGGTGTCTTCCCTCCCTTGATTTCCTCAGAATGTCCTTCTAGAGCTTTTTATCCACCATCATCTGCTGGCTGTCTCCCCACTTAGGCCGGGGGCTCTGTGAGGCCAGGGCAGTCTTTGGCCTTTCTTTGGATCTCTGGCACTTAGCACACTGCCTGGCATGTCAAGGGGGTCCCTGATCCATGTGCTGGCCAGTTTCCCAAGACCACCTGAGGCAGGCCTTTGAGGGGCAGACTTGGTGCTTTTCCTCTTTTTTTAAAGTAAGTCACATTACCTTGAATCACCTCTGAATGACAGAATACTATGGCCCAGATAAGAAGAGCAGGCTTTTCTATAAAGTCCAACTCTCATTTCAGAGGCCAAGTTCAACCCGTCTCCAAAGCCTGAGACACTCTGAATGTCAGAAAGCGGCACTGGGGCACATCTGTTCAACATAAATGTTTAATGTACTGAGATGGTAAGTGAGTAAAAGGAAAAGGAAAGTCTTTATCTGAGTCTGCCTCTGGCTGTCAGAAAGATAGCCATCCGTGTGTATGTGCACATGTGTGCAGGCAGTGTGTACGTTGTACAAACGTACATGGGTGTGCACTGCACAAGTGTGCACATGTGTGTACGTGAGCTCCTGCATGTGTCCCTTCTTACGTCTCCCCTGCAGCAGTATATGTAATGTCTCCACCACACCCCTCCTCTAAGTGCTCCAGAGGAAGCCTCTGCCATGCTGGGTGATCTCCATAGGAAGCATCTGGGAGAAAAAGGGAAGAAGAGTCACAAGGGTCAGAAAGCACAGTAAGGTTGTGATTTACACCCTTGGGAAGAAGTGATGAGACCATGGGCTCACTGAAATGTGGATGGATGGATGGATGGATGGACAGATGCATGGACAGAAGGATGGATGATGGATAGATGGATGGATGGGTGGATGGACGGACAAATGGAAACATGAAGTCAGCAGGCATTCAAGGTGCTTCTGTGGTCAATGTGTATCTGACTGCATGGAAGCATTCACAGAGGCTTTCTTCAGTTTTCCTCCAACCCCAAATGACAAAGTATTTTTGTACTCAAAGTCTCAAAGCTAAAGCTCTGCAGCAGAATCTCAGCGTAGGTCCCTATTTTAGACTTTGAGAACTAAACTTTAATACAAACCAAGTGAAGACTGCCCTTCTTGCTGAACAAGTTTGTGAGAGGAGGAGGGTAGAAGGGCAGTAGAGGGAGAAGAAGGGAGGGGGAGGGGGAGGGAGAAAGAGAGAGGGAGGCAGGGAAGGAGAGAGGGACAGAGAGGGAGGAGAGAGTGGATCTCTGAAATGAGAATTTCATATCAGATAATTTTAGAAAAGTCAGAGTTTTCAAGGCTTTTCATAAAAGATACAATGAAAATGGTGAAAAAATGTACTTTGTACACAAAGAATCTGCCTGTTAATGAGGTTGGAATTCTAATCCCAGTCCTGCCCCCACAAGATACCAACATGCCTTTGGATGTGTGACAAACCTTTCAGCCTCAGTTTCCTCTTCACAAACAAACAAAAAACAAAAAGCAAAGGGACTAGAAGGAGGACAAGTTCTCCCTCTCAGTTCTAACTCTGCTGATTCTAAAAAACAGACACTTTCTAAACATGCTTGCTGAGTCCTGTTCATACTAAAAGCAGCTCTTCTTTTCCTAGGAAAATGAAATCGGAATGTAGACTGAGTGGGGCCCAGAGGTTAGGTCCTGATTTTATTCCAGGACATCCCTGCTTTATAGGACCCGAATTCACAGCCACTTGGCTTCTGTTTATCATTTTCTAAAGATGTATAAGGAAAGGAAATAATGGTTCCCACCAATGCCACTGAAATGAGTGGTCAGAGAACCTGGCACATACCACCAAACTCGAACCCACTTCATTGACTGGTTCAGTTTTGCTGAACTTTTAAAAAAAATAATTATTTGCTACAAGATAACTTATTGAGTAGGGAATTAAATTAGATAGATGCAGAAATAAGTCACGTTAGAAACAGAAAGGTATCAATATTGGAAAGACTTCTATTATTCCCCCCTCCTTTATTTGTCTAACACTATAAATCATCAAGTGTGCCTAATATCCATTACAAAAGATGTTCTGCCAAAAACCTGAAGATTTGGGGGAGAAGGATATTAAATACAAAAGAAAATAAGCCCCCCCCCCCCCCCGAGTCTGCGCTACAAGATGGATTCCCTTAGTATGGAACCAGTCTGTGGAAGAACAAACGCCAACTTTTCCCCACTGTGACCCAGGCACAAAGATGACTTTAATACACAACATATATTAAGTTAGACAAGTAAGTTTAAAAAAACTGTTGGGAGCCCTCACGGAAGCTACATATCACTGGCGGGCCAGTTTAACGGCATGTCATGGAAATGGAGGCCCCAGAACAAAAGCGTGGCCTGTGGGCAACTGGACTCGGCTTCTCAACCACTGAGCTTTTCAGAGAAGGACAGGACTCGGGAGCTGGGGCCTTTTCTAGAAAACTACTATTTCACCTTAAAACCATCTTGTAATCTCTCTTCCAGAAATTGCCTGAAACCTAAATCTACTAAGATCCAAACTCAGAATAAGGGAGAGAAGACTGGCCGTATCACAAAAGCATTTTCTCTGGACAATGCTGAAGTCTTCGAACATAAAATTTGTTTGTTATAAATAAGACAAGAATAAATCAAAATATAACTTATCCACTTGCTGTTCAAGTGTTGTAAGTCACGTTTCTCTCTTCTCAGCAGGTAGGAATGAGTTCAAGGACTTGGCCCCAAATCTTTCTCCCTACTTACATGCTAAGGATGGTCCCTCTAAAAACTTAAATCATCTCCAAAAGAATTAGTAAAAGAGAAAACCACATATGGTATAAGCAAAGCTCCAGTCATCTGACCTCTTAAAGTAGTTAATCTTTCCAAGTTACAAAAGATAAGCCCTACATACTGGAAGAGAGTCCTGACTTGTTTATCTTGGGACGTGAATACTGAATTCTATGTAAATATTCATAAGTTCTACAGTAATAAGTTAAAAGAGAAGAGGCCCATCCCTGCCCCAGGCCATTTCCTCAGTAGGCTGGGTGGCAGCTGGAGAAGACTTCCACCTTAGGGCCAGGCCTTCTCTTCCACATGACTCAGGGAACCCCAGCTCCAACAGCTGTGGTCAGGCACAAGGCTAGCCTGCTGTTTCCTCAGTTTACTGACTCTTAGAGACCACCTCCTTGGCAAGAAGAGGCCCTGGAGCCATGGTGTCGAGGCTGTGTCCTAAAGACCAAGGCCCCGGGACAGAGTTTCTAAGGAAGAGGCTGAACAGGCATGATGGTGCTGTGGGCACGTCCTGATATACCTTCTGCCTCTGGTTGTTACCCAGCTTCTTCCTAAAAACTGTCAGCGTGACCTCTCTACCTATGGACCTCCCACCCAGGCCCTGTCTTCAGGGTCCAGCACATCATAGGACTAATCTTGGATTTGAAGGTGAACATGACCTCAGGGATGGTCACATTCAAGTCCCACATTGCACCAATGAGGAAACTGAGTCCTCCAAAGGTAAAATACCCTAGTCCTGTCCCTCAAGGAGTAAGGCCAAGGGCTTCTGACTCCAAGCCCTATGTCACTACACCAAGCTAAGACATCTTTCCCAAGCTAAGACTTCTTTCTCATGTGTCTGCCAAGGGAAGAGAGGCTTCTTTCTCCTGAATCTCAGAAAACTATGAGTACAGGTGGTAAAATGCACCACAATTTTAACGCAAGCTAAAAGGTTTTTACTTTCATCATTGGAAAAAAAGGCTGGATAGCACAGTGGAGAAGATGCCAATCTGTAACACGAAGGATGTGGGTTGGAGCTAAGCACCCACCTTTACTAGCCTGGCAGCTCTTTCTGAGCCTCGAACCTCCCTGACTCTCAGTCTCTTCCTCTGGAAACCTACATCATGTGGCTATTTACGCACAAGAGGGGTTAGGACAACAAAGCAAGGTGCTGAGGCCCAGGAAGGACTGCTGGCCCCAAGGAGCTTCCAATCTAAGAGAAAAGAAAAAGCACCCCCTAAAATGCCCTGTACCTGCCTGTTTCCCTTGCTGAACTCCTATCTAAGAAGTAAAGCCTGTGAAAGGTCACCATCTCTGTGGGCCCTGGGAGCCACCTCTCCATGATACAGCAATCACTGAACGATAATTTCTGCTGCGGTGATCTGGATGAAGCACTGACGAGTTTGGAAACAGATTACTTCTAGAATTTTCAAGAATTCTGATTTCAGCAGTAAATCCTGTGCCCACCTTCACCCCACAGATGCTTCATCAGTCACCATGGCAACGAGAGGAGTCTCTCTCTCTCTCTCTCTCTCTCTCTCTCTCTCTCTCTCTCTCTCTCCCCCTGGTGCTGAGCCCCCCGGCCCTTAGGAGGTTGGTCCACAGCTGCCAGCTGTCCCCTGGCCAGTACCTGACCCTTTCCAGCTTGTCCTGACAGAAGCTGCAGTCTGCAGGTGGGAGCACCCCTGGAAAACCTAAGAGTATCTCCAAGGCACAATGAGATCAGGTGCCGAGTTCGACTGCCGCCTGAAACATTACACCAGAGTAAAACTGACTACCTCTTTTGTGACTATCCAAACCTGTTACATCAGCCATGAATCGCGCACTATGCTTCCGTCTTTCTGGGACCCGCGTTTCAGGGGCGTATGCCAATGGAGGAAGCCGAATCTATCTGCCCAGCTCAGCTCCTCAGACTCAGAAAATTACCTGGGTACTGAGAGACACCAAGTGACTGGCCCAGGGTCACACAGCTTGACAGTGTAAAAAGCCAGACCAGAAGTCAGGGCTTCCAAACTCCCCCAGCTCTCCACTACCACGCTACCCTGCCTGTCACTGGGGACCAAATTTTATAAACCCTTTAAACAGCTTCGAGTACTGGAACCCCTCATTCTGGAGCTCAAAGAAGAGCATCACAGCCAAGCTAATAATGGTGATGGGCAGTGAGCGCTGTGCAGAGAACACCGTGTGTGCCCTGCTGCGGTCACAATTCAGCCACTCCACCCAGGGGACCACGGGCCAGTCTTCAAAGGACGGGCCTTACTCGCAGCATCCGAGGTGCAGCAGTCACCAAGCTGGATACACAGGACACCTCAAAGCAATGCTTGTGAATGCAGCACAAACCCATGCCAACACCCCAGAATGCAGAGGGAACAGGCCTCCGCCGTCACTGTGGCCAAATCCTAAGTCTCGTCCACAGCCGCCTCCTCCCAGGAGCCTCGCGACTACCCTCAGACCCCCCTTTACGTGCCCAGGGCTCTGTGGCGAGGAGCCTTCTTGAAGCCCAGTTGAAATCTGCCTCCTCAGGCCCTCCCACAGGCCTCTCATCTACCCTTATGCAAGAAACAGAACCCCACTGGCATTTCAGAACTGTCTGGCTTGGCTTTATTGATGACCGCACACAAATAACACCGAGACAAACTTCTGATGTGGTTTTCCACGTTTTGTTGTTGCTCAGTTATTTTTTGGTTACATATGACTCTTTGGCACCATTTGGGGTTTTCCTGGCAAGGATACTGGAGTAGTTGGCCATTCCCTCCTCTGGTTCATTTTACAAATGAGGAAACTGAGGCAAACAGGCTAAAGTGACTTGCTCAGGGTCACACAGCTAGTCAGTGTCTGAGGCTGGCTTTGAACTCAGGAAGAGGAGTCTTTCTGACTCCAGGCCCAGTGCCCCGTTCATATCTGTATGTATCTAAAAGCCTTGGATTGGAGGCAGAGGACCTTGGATTCAGTTTCGGCCTTGCCATGTTACTTCTGTGTGGCGTTGGGCAAATGCCTCACCTCTCTGGGCTTCAAGTTTGCTTATCTGTAAGACAGAGATGGGGCTTGATGTCTGCCCAACGTCCAAAGTCCATTCTAGCTCCAAAGAGCCCCTGGAATGCACACCACCGGGTTTTAGCAAACACTAGTCATGCACATGAAGCAGTTCATACTGGACGGGAGAAATGTTGATCTAACTTATTGTCTTCTGGCAAGGAGCTCCAACTAAGAAAGGAGGAAAATTAGAATTATTTTCCATTTGTTCACAGTGTTCTTTTTTTAATGGGTAAATTCACAGTTAAGTAGCACTTTTTCTCATATACCTAATTTTTCAAGGGAATCGTCCATAGCCTTTGGCGTGCTTGCGACATAAAATCACTTGAAAGGAAATTGGCAGAAGCAACAGCTCAAGTCAAAGACTCTTGTTAAAGTGCCTGGAATTGCTGGTGCTTCTGATGCTCCTTCTCCACTGAGGTCTGAGCCCCAGGAACGCTCGGACACAGAAATATAATTTCAGCTCCTATTCAAATGCTGCAGCTGTGGTCAGACTTCACCAAAAGACATGTGGCAATGTCCTTATTTTAAACCAATCTTACTGTCTAACTGAATCCTTGATAAAAGCAAATCCTCCCTAGATAAATGTTCTCTCCGAACCCACAGAGCTACAAAGGAACACAGCTCAATCTTGTTGGAAAAAATACAAACCAGGAGCAGACAGCAAGAGTTCATGGACCAATTCTACCTCTTTTCTGACACTAAAAACAGCAATAAGGTAAAACTCAATACCCTGCCTTGACTTTTTCATAAAAGGCTCACATGACTTCTTCAAATCCTTCCGTGATCATAAAACCTCCAATATTCAGAGATGATTATAAAAATATTACTGGAACAAAAAGGCTGGAGTATCTGGATCCAGTAACAGGCCAATGGTCAGTATGACTACCTCACCAAAGGAAAGGAGCCATAAACCCCTTTCCTTCCTCCAATGAAGACAGAACAAGAGCGGCTACAGAAAGGAAAGAGAGGATGGTTTGGGCCTCGGGCAGAACCTGGGGTGGAATCCTGGCTGGGACATCTGTGTGAAGGACAGGTCACTCGACCTCTCTCCAAGCCTTAGTTTCCCCAATGGGATGAATGAGGCAGAGTATGTTGGCACTGCCTAGGCCCTAGAGGTCAGATGTGGAACTGAAAGGCACCTCATCATTATATCCCCCTGGTGCCTTTTACAGGTAAGAAGCATGAGATCCAGTGGGAAGACACTTTGCCAGATTCTGTGGCATGGGGCAGGTCAACCTTCCAACCTCGGTTCAGTGATGAGAAACCTTGTGCTTTGGGCTCAACACTATCCTCCTTAAAGCTTAAAGCACCATAATAAATGTGCTAGCACTAGGAAACAGAAAGTGGTTTGCCCATACACCTTGGGGCTGGCTACATAAAAGGATGCCTTTTCTACCAGGGAGCAGAAACGTTGTTATTAAACACTGGAGTGAGTTGTCAAGGGAGGTTGTAGTAGAAACTCCTTCTCTGGCCAGCTCTAAGAATAGATTCTGATGCAGCCCAGATGGCTCAGGCAGGGACTTATCCTGAAGGCAGGGGACGCACCCCAGTTTTCAAGGTCTCTCTGCACCGAGGGAGATGCTAGGATTCCCTAGCTGTGATCACCAAGAAGCCAACGGACGAGCCACTTTGGCAGGACTTTGCCCAACCCATTAGAGGCAGAGGGGAGCTGGGGATGCTGCTTCTATTGCCACAAGTGCTTTGCTGGCCACTGGGGGGAGCTGAAACTGTGCAGTGCCTGCAGCAGATGGCATATGTGAGGGGATTAGGAGCTGAGGAAGGGGGTCCTGGGAGATCAGGGATCACCTCCACGCCGTCCCCACCAATTCCAAATCGAGGGCTCTCGCTACTATGCCAAGATGGCTAGAAAGGTCCCAGGCTGAGTCCACACTTTAAGATAATTTAGTGAAAATTTCTATTTGCTTTTTTGGTATTAAGAAGGCAGCCAAAGTCAGTGACAAAACATTTTCACTGGGAGTATATGAAAACGAGAACTGCAGTATATTCAAAGTCATTAAGCTTCTACGAAAAAAAAAAAGTTCCAGAACTTGCTCCTATCCTCAGTCAAGCCTGCTCTGGGGGCCTACAAGACAGTATGGAGAGAGTTAAGCAGAGTCAGTGCTCTCTGGAGGGATCCAGCGATCCATCAACCACAGAACTCTGGTACCCTCGGAAAGAAAGATTCAGGGAAAACATTTCTGAGTTGAAGACTTAAGTGCTTAATGCACCGAAACCAAATGGACCAGAGAGTTCTCAGGTCAGGTCTTAGGGACTGGCCCCCAAGAATTCCAGTGCAGGGCAAGTCCCTCCTCCGCTAGTTTTTAATCACCTGATTGATGATTTAGAGTCATGCTTAAAATGAGAATAAAGTCAATAAAATGACGAATACCTTCTCTTCCCCCCGCCAAAAAAAAAAAATGTGAACTGGCCACTGAAGAACCCCCTGACTCTGATTGGGGGCTCTTCTTGGAGCAAGTCCAATGCCCAGACCCTCTTCCTGCAACCAATGGGTCCCTTGCTTCCAGGGCCCTGTCCTTCCCCCTACCCAAGCAGCTGGCCTGAAGGTGTTCAAATTATTGAGTCTGGATGACAGCGGCAAACCATCCCTTAGAAACAACAAAGAAGTCAGAGAAAATGGGACGAGAAGTGGGCAGAGTCCCAATCCATTCCCTCCTTCTTATCATCTCACTTGTCCTATCTGGGAAGAGACATAAAGAACAAGATCTATGCGGGACAAAGATGACCAAATGCCCATTATCTATTCTTTTCTTTCAAGATTAAACAGAAGTTTCTTATAACCTCAGAACTAACTTTGTTTCTCAAATGGGATAACCAAGAGAATATTAAAATATCGCTTTGTCCAAGATGACTGCACAATCTAGTCATACTACAGATAATTCAGTGAAAACTCAGAAATTATAGATTTTTAAAAGTCTGCCTAAAAGAATCAGTATTTTATCAAAGATTATTTCAGGAGCATAATCCTGTGACTTTACACATAGAAAAATAACCAATGGTCCACGGAATCTAGAATACTTCCACATTTTCCATCTACTCTATTAATAAACTCATTTACAGGGACTGTGAACATACCAATACTTTAAGTATCCTAAGCAAAATCTAAAATCCACAAAAACACTTTTAGATACAAAGTATCTTGGAAGAGGTAAAGTGTTTGGTTTTGTTGGCGTTGTCAGTGCAGCTACTCTGCAAGGCAGCAACTCACCAGACTCGGAATCCAGGCAGGAAATCCCAGACTCGGCTCAAAACCTCATGTAATGCACACTGTCTAAAGATGCTGCTGTCAAAGCTGGTGCGTGCTATTTTAATTAGTGTCTATTTATGGTATAACTATGGTACAACAATTTAGGCTTTTCAGAGTTAACTCTGAAGAAGTAAGATCACTGAGACCAAAGGGGAACATTTTAAAACTTCAATGAGCTATTTGATATTTAAGGAAACTGTCTTAAAGTTAGTTAATGCTAGCTACTTCAAACATAACTGGCATGCGACTACGTTTGAATGTTTATGCACAAGGAGCCTTTCCAATTTCACAGAGGAGAGTTAAGAAATCCGCTCTAGTCCTGCTTATCAATATCTGAGAACGCGAAGGAACTAAACACAGGAATCAAACAAACGAAAATGGGGGATCGCGGCTAAGTGGAAGCACGCCTGTTGGAGGCAAGAGACCTGCTTTCACCAGCTTCCCCGCATTGGCCCACGGGAGCCCCCGAGGCGTGACTGCGGGGAGAGGAGCATGCCGGCGCCCGGGAAGCCTCCCCGCAATCGCGATCCCGCTCCCAGCCGCAGACCTGCGCCGGTGCGGGGAGTCCTCGCCCCGCTAAAGTCACTGCTTCCCCAAACTCCTAAAGAAACGCGTTACCCCGACCCTGCGCAGGGACCCCGGGCGGTGAGCGGGGCTGGCATAGGGAACCACGCACCCAGAGTCGGCGCTTGGGGATCCCCGAGGGAAGGGGGCTCCCCCTGAAAGGGGCGGGGGTGCTGGACGGGAGGAAAGGAGAGGGGCCCCCCCCCCCCGGGGCAGGGGGGGGAGAACCTGTCTTGAAGAGGGCGGAGCCCGCGGCCGGGGCAGAACCGGCCCCAGCCGGGCCCCTGCCTCCCCGCCCCCCGCCCTGCGGCCCGTGCCCCGCGTGTCCGTGTCCGCGCGTGGCGGGCGCAGGGCTCGAGGGGCCCCGCGGGGCTCTCCGGAGCAGGAAGCGAGCGCGCGGGGCGCCCGGGCCGGGGACCCCGGCGGGGGCAGCAACCACGGGCGGCGGGGGCGCTTACGTTTTCTGCACCGGCTTCCTCCGCTTGCGGCTGGCGTAGGTGATGTGGGCGCCGCCCGCGCCGCTCATGGCGGCGGGCCCCGGGGGTGCGGGCTGCGCGCGGGCTCCGGGCGGCCGCAGGTGGCGGGCGCGCCGCCGCAGGTGAGGCGGCGGGCGGGTGCGCGCAGCGGGGGGGCGGGCGGCGGAGCGCAGGCGCACAGGGCCCCGCGCCTCGGCCCGCGAGCGCCCGGGAGTCCCCGCGACCCCGCTCCACGAGGGGGTGGGAGGGACAGAGAGCACAGCGGGGGGGTCCGCGCGCGTCCGCCGCCTCGGGGGCTTCCCCAGTTCCTGCCGCCCGCCCGGGATTTCGGGGCCGCCGCCGCCGCCGCCGCAGAGGCTGCTGCTCCTGCCGCCGCCGCCGCCGCCAAGTCACCCCGAGCGCTCCGTCCCCTCCCGGCCACCTCCAGGCAGCCTGACAGCCGCGCCCTCCGGCCCCGCCCCCTCGCGCCCCGCCCTCCCAGGCCCCGCCCCCGAGCCCTGGGCTCTGCCCCGACTCCGCCCCCTCTGCGTCACCGCGGCCGACGTGCTGTCCCTCCTGGGGCGCCCTCTTGGTAAGGTCGGGAGCAAGCTGGAAGGCAGCGCGGCGCCGCGGCCCGAAGCCCCTCGGGGCCTGGACTCGCACCGCTCTTCGTGCATTCCCTGAAGGGCCACTGGCCCTGAGCCTCAGTTTCCCTCTACGTAAAATCGAGGAGCTTCAGCTGGGCTCGGAGCGGGCAAAGTCCTGGAGACTAGAAGCCCCTGCCCTCAGGGCGCTTCCACTCCAGGAGGGCGCCTGACGACCTGGGTGCTGGCAGGCTGTCAGCGCACACCTGTTAGGGCCCCCCCAAGCAGACCCCGGGTACCCAGGCTCCCCGAGCGCCGGTCCAGCCCTGAAGCCCTGCGATGTCCGCATCTCCTCTGGTCCCACGATGCTCGCATCTCCTCAAAGTCCCAGGATAGCCACATCCTCTCCAACCCCGCGATGCCTGCAGACCTGAGGTGCCAGCATCCCCTCTGAAGCGGCAGTCAAAGCTTGTTTCCTAGAGCTTGCCTTCCCCGCAGATGAGATGCGGAGCGTCTGGAGAGGCTGCACCTGCGAGGTGGGTCCTCAGCGGAGTCTGCAGGGGCACCAGGGGTTCTTGGATCTCATGGAAGGAGGGCAGCTCTGGTCATGGACTGGGATTCTAGTGTGGGATCTGTCATTTTCTCCCAGTTCTCCTCTGACCCTGGGAACGTGTCTTCTCCCACTCCACCTCATTCCCCTCCTCTATTGGGTGCTACCTGCAGGTTTGACTTGTGAATGTGATCATTAGGAGCTGAGTTCTAACACTGAAAGAATTAAAAAGCAAACAAAACACTGGCCTGCAGCCGTGCTGGGCTCCCTTAGCCTCTCCAGAGTTGCAGGATCTTGCTGACAGCTGAGGTGTGTGGTACTGGGGATTTTAAGAAAGACAGTCCTTCTACCCTCTAGAAGTCCCCAGTTTAGCAATGGCCTTCCTAAAATGCCCCACTCAGCACTGAACACAGCAGTCCCACCATCATCTGTCGTGGCAATTACCTTCTTATTCTAGGATTGTATTTTTTCTTAAAGAAAAAAAAAAGACAAAAACCCCTTACCCATATCCCATTGTTAATTCATAGGCAGCTTTCAGTCTTTTCCTGGAGAACTGCTATCTGGCCAGGTTTCCCCTCATCTCATTCCTGTGAAGTTGATGCAGGCCAGAGATATAGACATGTCCAGCTTGAGACTGACAAGCTTGTCAGCTGCATGGACGGAAGGTGTCAGTGAATGCTGTGGTTGTGGATGACAAATGTAGAAAAGAGAAAAGCCCTAGGGACAAAACTCAGGGGAAACTCACATTTAGGGAGTGGGGAGGAAGAAGGACCTGCAGAGGAGAAAGAGCTGGGCCCATCAGAGACATGACAGAAAGCCACTGGGCAAAGGCAAGCTGAGCTGAGGGGAGAGAGGGGTGGTGCAGGGGAGGATAACCTAGTGGCGGCATCAGCTTCAGGAAGATTAGGACTGATGGAGGCTGACAGAAAGCTGTTACTGCACACTACATTTTAGGAAAGACATTAATGAGAGGAGAACATCCAACAGAGGGCACCGCAGGGTGAAGGACCTCTAGGTCAGCTAGACTAATGCCGTTCTTTGACAGATGAGAAAAACTGAGACCCCATTGGATTAAGTGACTTACTCAAGGTCACACAAGTCAGTGGCAGAGCTTATGCCTCAGGTCTCTGAGCTCCAAATTCAGCCCTCTTGCCACTCAACCATGCCGGCTCAAGTACATGCCACCTGAAAAGAATCTGAAGCCAGGAGAAGAGAGGGCTTTGGGCATTTGGTATCTGTCTTGAAATATTTCACAGAGGAAGCATAGTTTGTACATGTTGTCTTCCCATTAGACTGTGAGCTCCTTGAGAGTAAGGACTAACTTTTCCCTTTCTATGTATCTCACGTACTTTGCAGTGCCTGGCATATAAGAGATACAGCATGAGGCTAGTTCTGTGTGGCCTCAAATAATAGAAAAGGTGAAAGTCACTAAAAGGCACATTTAGACTTGATGTCAGGACAGCCTTCCTGACCAAGCTGGCCAAAGTCAAAGGGGCTCTGCTTGGAAGCAATGGACTCACTCTCAATGGCCATCTTCACCTAAAGGTTGACCAGCCACTTGTCAAGTGGTTGGGAAGGGAAATTGGTGACAGTGGATGGCCTCTGAAGATTCTGCATGTGGCAGTACAGCTTGTTTAGTGTCCTTCAGGGAAGTTTCAGTAGAATGGTCCTGGTAGGAAGGTTAAAAGAAGATAAGCTTATGAGTGGGAGATGCAAAAGTGAAATTATCAAATGGAAATTACTCCTATGGAAATGTTGGTGGTGGCAGAAGCAGAAGACAGGAGCTTCAACAGCCAACAGAGATTTTTGGTTTGGGGCTTCTGATTGGTTGGTTGTTTTTATAAGAAAAGGATATAGTTGTTAAGAAGAAAATCCCTAGAGATACCAAAATATTCGTAGCGACACTTTTCGTGATAAAGAGTTGGAAACCTTCGGTTGGAGGATTGGAGAATAGCTAAATAAATTGTGGAACACGAGTGTACTAGAAGATGACTGTGCCGTAAGAAAAGACAAATGTGATGAACAGAGAAGCATGAACAGATCTGCAGGAACTGATGCAAAATAATTAAGCAGAGTCAAGAAAATAATAGATACGATGGCTACCACAATATAAATGGAAAGAGAAACCGCACGAACAATCAGAAGTCAAATTCTCACCATTATAAAGAACAAACATGACTTGAAGGAAGAACTATGAAATAACCACAAGAGACGGCAGCTCCAAAGTGGTGAACGTCACACTTCTTTTCAGACTTTTTCAGTTTATTGATCAGTGATGCTGATTTTTTTCCCCACTTTTTTCCTTTTTTTAGCATTTGAAAATTGCCATTGAAAATTTAAACGTCATTTACTCTGTGAAACAGCTCTCTGAGAGGGGCAAGTATATTGGGAGAAATGATGGTGATGTAAAGAAAAAAAAGCAAAGACATCAGTAAAAACTTATTTAAAAAAAAAAGAAAGGAAGTGAGGAGGCCTTCAGGGGAAGGATTGAAGGGAAAAGGAAAAACTGAAGGTGCCAGAAGAGACACAATGAATGAGTATGCATTTATTAAATATTTATTTTTAAGCATTTAATATCAGTCAAACAGTGTACTAACAACTGAATGAAGGCAAAAATCTCTGCCCTCCAGAAGCCAACATTCTAGTCAAGGGCCTTCTAGTCTGCTGCTATCATCCGCTGGAAGGATGGGTGGCCAAAGGTGTTTGAGGAGTGAAGAAAAGGGTTAGAAACAGCTGCTGTGGGGAAATCACTAACAGGAGCAAGAAGTGAGCAGCCATGGCTGTGTGCCATCAGGATTGCTGTGTCCTCCCTCACTGTGCTGCCCTGCTTGGAGAGCTGGCCCCAGAATCAGGAAGGACGGAAGTGGAGTCCTGGGCTCACTTAACCTGGAGGACATACTTCAGTGTCCCAGGCAGCCTGGTGTAGCTCTCACTCCAAGTCACAGAACAGGGGCTGCCCTGCAGTGGTAAAAGGCATTTCCACACTGGGATTTCCTACACTAATGAAATCACAGGGTTGAACTCTCCCCCCCATAACCTCCAATATTCTCCTGTGATCCTCACCCACACACCCATATAAATCCTTGAAGGCTGATGATGCCCAAGTATTGGCCCCATACTCTCTCTGAGGTAAAGTGACATGTCAGAGTCACAGGAGATTGAAATTTAGGCCTTTTGACTCAGCTGCCTACTCCTTCAGTGGTAGGGAGATGACCAACCAGCCTGGGGCCCTTTCATTTTGACTTAAATAGCATGACTGTGGAGTGGAACGTTATGGTGGGGTGACGGTGGTGACCAACCTATGGTAGCCTGGGAGTGGCAAGGGAGACAAGGAAGGGCGGCATGGACCAAGAGCTGGGCACTTGGCGTGGCAAGCATGGCAGAAGGTCAGGGGCTTTCAGAATCCTTTGATATAAGTGAGGATGTGGTGACAATGATTCTTCCCTTCCCAGGGGCAGAGAATGTGAGAGTTGGAAGGAACCTCTGGGCCCATGAGGTGGGAGCCCCAAGCCCAGTGTAGCCTGGCTCATGGACGAGACATCTGAAGCCCAGCCCATATGTGGTTCTTTACTATACATGGTCAAGATCACTGATTTCTGCATTAGAATATGTTGTTCCCAGAAACTGTAGGATATCTGTCCTCCTGAGACTTTCACATCATGGAATTGTAAATTGTGAACGAGGGTCATGATGACTGGAGCATCACTGAGCTTGACTCTCCTCAGTCACTATCAGGCAGATTGTGACCTCTTCTGTTGTGAAAATAATCAAGGCAGCATTTGCTTGTTGTTATCTTGTTTGACCCTTACAGAAGCCCCATGAGCTAAAAGCTACTAGCCCCATTTTACAGATGAGAAGACTCGGTCAAATGAGATTCCACAGTGGATACAGCCCCTGGCCTGGAGTCAGAATGAACTGAGCTCAAATCCAATTTTAGATACTTATTAGCTGTGTGGCCCTGGACAAGTCACTAAACCTCTGTTTGCCTCAGTTTCCTCAGCTGTAAAATGGGAATAACAATAGTGCCCACCTCCCAGGGTTGTTCAGAGGACCAAATGAGATGATGTTTGCGAAGCACCTAGCTTGTAGTGAACGCTATATAAGTGCTAGATGTATCACGAATAAGTGTCTGAAGCAGGATTTGAACACAGCTCTTCCTGATTCCCAGCCATCATACCATTTGGTCTCCTATGATGCTGCTGACCTGATATCCTGTTGATGTTGATCTTTTCAAGGTTGGAACCCATTTCCCCTATTCCCACCCACACAAGGATAATGATGGGTTAATATCGATCCATCAATATTCTTTCTTTTTCTTGAGCCGTGGAAACATGTCAAGGGAGCTGAATGTGGGTATGGGTGTTGCCTATGGTTGTGAAATGGACTAAATGTAAGTGGGGTTATGAAATGATGGTCTCCATTAACCTGATGAATGAATGAATGAACGAAGGCATTTATCAATCCATTATTATGTGCAAAGCACTCCGCTAAGTTCTGGGGACAGAACGAGAAAGGTGGGATAATCTCTCTTTTCAGAGGGCTCACATTCCAATTGGAATAGATGACACACTAGCAGGGTCCAGCTGCAGGGCAGAGGGAACGTCCCATGAGCACTTTGGGTGCTGCAGCAGAGCCGATGGTAAGGCTTGGGGATGGGGATGAAATTGTGAGCTCCTCAAGGGTAGAGCCTGCCTTTTGCTTTGTTTTGTTAGAGTTTGGCATAATGCCTACCACATAGAGGGTGTGCCATCAATGTTTATTGACTGACCAGAGGGCACAGCCTCAGTGGATCCAGACCTCCCCCCCAAAGGGAAGATCCTGGTCAGGAAGTGGGCTTGCAGGAAGGAGCTCTTGGTGCTTGGTTTTGGTCTCTGTCCCCCAGTGGGACTTAGTAGCTTTCTTACTTTATTTAGCATTAGCAGATGAGGTGGTATCAAAGACTACCTTACTAATGACTCTAACTCCAGTCCTAGGAATGCCTGGAACACAAAGAATAGAACTGGGCAGTGAAGAAGCAATGCTTACGTGGATTCTTGACCTCTTTGCCAGCTCTGGCAGGTCACTCACTCAATCAGTAAGCCTTTGTTTAGCAGCTGCATTGTGTCCTGGTCCTACCAAGCTGGGGAGGCTTAGAGTAGCTTAGAGTAGACACCCTCCTCCCCCCCCCCCCCCCCCCCACAGTGGTGGAGGACAATGTATCCTAGGTTCTTGGAAAGAGGTTCATTGCCAAGCAACGTGCAAAAACTCTCCATGAAGCCGTGGAGATGTGAAGATCTGCACGGGTGAATGGAGTGTCCAGGGGGATGAAATCATACTTCCTTGAAATACTGAAGTAGAAAACTCAGATCAGATGGTGCAGACCTCTCCCCAAATTGTCCTGTCTTACCTCAAGCAATCACATTGTGGTCTGAAGCACCCATAAAACTGCCATTTCCCTTTCTGCACCCACACAATTAAGAGCAAGGTGGAGATAAACCAGTCAAAAAACAAATGTTTACTAAGCACCTACTATGTACTAGGCATCGGGGATACAAAGAAAGGTCGAAGCCTGTCCCTGGCCTCATAGAGCTCAGATTCCAAAGGTGAAGGCGACATGCAAACAGCTGCACAAAGGAGATATATGGGACAAACTGGAAATAATCTCAGAGGGGAGGCATTAGAATTAAGGTGGATCAGGCAAGGCTTAAGTAGTTAAGATATATTTATAGAAACCATTACAAAGGTAAGAGAGGGAACATTAAAATCTTCTGAATGGCAAAGGGACTTTAAAAGTCATTCAACTCAGTGGAAATCCCTAGAGGGCAGGAACTATCTTTTCAGCTCTTTTGTATCCTCAGCACTTCCTCGGTACCTGGTACATGATAGGCTCTTAATGAGAGCTGATTGACTGACTACACTAAGCACGTGAACATCTAACCTGCTTTAAATATGTACAGAAGTTGGGAGAATCCACAACTAGGCTCACAAATACAGACAAGTATCCATTTGAAGCAAGAGCACTTTGTATTTTTTTTTTGACACAGTAAACACTTAATATAGTGATTTATAGAATATAATAAAATTTTTCCGTGGTTGGAGGGGAGCTATTAAATATTCATTAAAATAATTGTTCTTTATTTCTCAGGAAACCTGGGTTTGAGAAATCAGTGAAGCCAATTGTTCGTACTACTTGACTCTTCCTTGTCCTTCCGAAAGTTCCGAAAAGAGGGTCCATCCCGTGTGCTGAAGCCTTTCCTCTTCTTCCCCAATGTAGGGAGTATAGTCATGGAGCCCTCTGGCTGGCCACTGAAGATCTGGTGCCTTCCCTGCATAACCGCCTGTTCTCTTCTTAGCAGATGTTTCACTCTCTACCCTCAATGTACCCAGAAGATTTTTTTTAAAAATCACTTTGTTTTTCATATTTTGCATCCAAACTTTGTGTAATCCTGCTTTTTAAGTCTCTGATTGCTATAATGAAATATTTAACAGCAACCAAGCTTGGTCATTTTATTGGCTTTTTTATGTCCTTAAGGGAGGAGAAAAAACAAAAGATGGAGCAGAGAGTCCTGGTGCTGAAGTAAGAGAACGGGGTTCAAATTCTGCATCTGCTTCTTGTGTGTCCTTCAGACAGTTATAACACTTCCTGATCTTGGTTTTTTCATCCATAAAATGATGATGATGATGATGGTGGTGATGATGATGGTGATGAAGGTGATGATGATGATGGTGGTGATGATGATGATGGTGATGGTGATGATGATGGTGATGAAGGTGATGAAAGTGATGATGATGGTGATGGTGATGATGATGATAATGGTGATAATGATGATGGTGATGATGATGGTGGTGGTAGCATTTATTTACAGCTTTAAAAGCTGTAAATAAAGCATAAAGCGCACTTTACATACAGTATCTCATTTGAGCCTTACAACAACCCTGGAAGGTTGGTACAACTATTAACCTCATTTTACAGATGAGGAGCCCGAGGCAGACAGAATTTAAGAGACTTTCACACAGTGTCACACAGTAAATATCTGATTCTTTCTGATGAGTGCCAGGACTGAAGTCAGGAAGACCTGAATTCATATCCAGTCTCAGTCACTTCTTAGTTGTGTGACCCTGAGCAGGTCACTTCACTCTGTTTGCCTCAGTTTCCTCATCTGTAAAATGAGCTGGAGAAGGAAATGGCAAACCACACCAGTATCTTTGCTAAGAAAATCCCAAATGGGTCACAAAGAGTCAACACAACAGAAACAATTGAAGAACAATAACCAGCTGACTACAAGTTCAGCATTCCATACCACCTAGCTGCCCCCTTAATATAGGGTCTAGACCAGAGGCGCTCTAAAGTCCATATCCAACATAAAGCCTCTTATCCTATGGTAAATGAATTCCATCTTCACTGTGTTTCATTGTAATGCAAATGTACTTTTTAAATGACATGTTAGCAGGACATTTGCATATTTTCCCTCTCCCTTTTCTGCTAGAGCCTGATCTTGGAGACCGTCATCCGAGGATATAATTAGACTTCTTCTTATTTCTAATCTTGATGTTTTGGTCAAGGGATGTATCCAGTTAGTCAGCTGCTCTACTAAGAAATGGAGCATTGTTCTCTGATGACGAAAATTCTAAACTCTTACGCTTTGCATATAATGATTTTTATCTCATAGCCATTCAAGAGTTTCTCAAAAATCAAATGCATCTTTGGTATTTAAAATCATTTAGGCTGAAAGATATAAATACTTTCGTATAAATATAGTCTATATTATAAATTACTGAGGGTAGAAATGAATGAAGACTACCAAATAGGCTTAGACTATTTATTGGTTAAAGTAAAAATGCAGAAATTAGAAAAAGACAAAAACAATACTGTAAGTGAAGCTTACGAAAATATAAATAATTATGAAATCTTGTCCTAAAAACTAATCTTCTGTTCTGCCAAACTTTAAAGGGTAGCAAATTCCAGGAAGGCATGAAAGCTTGGGGTGGGGAACTCTTCTCCTAAGGTTAAAAAAAAAAATAATTCAGTCCAAGGATGAGAAAAGGGGGTGTGAACCACTTTTAAACTGTTTGACTATAAAATAAAACTAGAGATGCTGGATCCATTAAGCATTCAATGGTAGCCAGTGCCAGACACAGATGGGGTTATTAATGAATGGTAGGTGACTGAGTGACTGACTGACAGATCCATGAGCAGGCAAACCTTTGAAAATGTAGGAAGCAGACAGGAGATCAGTGTGTGTGTGTGTGTGTGTGTGTGTGTGTGTGTGTGTGTGTATTTTGTTTGTAAGGATAAAGAGAAAAATGAACACATGGTATTTGAGAGCAAAGATAGAACCCCAAGCCTTGTAGCAGCTGTGGGGCTAAGAAAGGTCATTATTTTTATTTTGCAAAGACAGTTGGGGTTAAGTGACTTGCCCCAGGTCACACAGCTAGTAAGTATCAGGTGTCTCAGGCTGGATTTGAGCTCAGGTCCTCCTGACTCCAGGGCCTGTGCTCCCTCCACTGCTCCACCTAGCTGCCCCTAAGAAAGTCATTATAACTGCAGATGCAAAGATCTTAACTGTACCATGCTCACCTAAATTATTCATCTTCTGAAGTCATTTACACACTAGTATCCAGTAAGTCTGCTGACATTTCTCCTGAAGATGGCCCAATACCAATCTTTAGGACAGAGCTGTCTGCTCTGGGATTTTTTTTTTTTTTTTTGGTTTCCTCCTTTGCTTAAGAATCTTTGGCTTTTCCATGATATTATATTTCAGTGAGGCTAAAAGTCTAACATCATAGTATAGAAATTCTTAGGAAAAATACCAGGGTGAATGCATCCTGTCCTCTCCATAGGTCTCTTCTGGTTCAAGTATGATAACCTGCCTAAACATCAGAATAATCTGCCATTACCTGACTGGCAAGCTGACAATGGGAAAGGAGTTCTGGTTACATAATTAATCAAGGGGATGTAGCTGTGGGTGGAGTGTTCTGTAAATCAGCAAGCTCCCCACCCTTCCCTCCAGAGGCAGAGTGCAGGAGAAGGAGGAGGAGAGTTGTCTTCCTGCTTAAACGTCAATGGATTCCCATGTGCGTTTAAAGAAAAAACAGTCCTTCTGTTAATGGACCTTGGAAGATATTCATTTGGCTTCCAATTCTCAGAGAAGTAAGTCATGTACATTCTAGTCACATTTCTACACGTGCCTGGAGAAACAGTGGCAGGAAACTGCCACCAGAAAATGATGGATAAAGCTCACCCATGTTTGTAGAGCAGCCTCTGTCCAAGCTTGAAACAGCATCTATTAATAACATTTTGATAAATCTCATAATGTTTTAAATGCACTAGGGTAGCTTCTGTTAAAAGGAAACTGATGTCCGTTCTAGCTCTAAATCCCAGGGTCCTGGGATGAATGCCACTTACTTTTTTTTTTCCCCAAAGACACTCAGGATTGTTCCTCTAATCAGCTTTACTGACAACCAACACTCAGTGTTTCTCTGAGGGAGGAGGGTCTTACTTGACTTGTGGTTTTGACTTGGGTTATGTGCTCAGCAATCTCCAGAGTGACTGTATTTGTTTTTCTGAAGTTCACCAACAGTCAAACAAAGCAAAAACAAAAAGACTTAATGAAAACCTGATCTGAAATTTGCCAGAGATGAGGGAGCAGATGTCCTCTAACTGATCAGGAGAGCCAATCGATAGGATCTAATGTGTAAACCCTGACTTTTTCAGGTTGGCTTTGATGAAAATGTTGTCCCTAGGGGAGAGTTACCAGGGTACTCCAAACTAGAAACAGATCTGGTCTTGAGTCTATTTCCATATTTTGGATGAAGGGCTTTGGGGTTTTTGGTTAAGATTGTCTTAAATTTTTTATATGGTTTTCCTCACATTAACATCTCCTTTGGGAAAGTCAAATATCAGTAAGGTAACTAGACTTAGGATGAATTACTAAATAAGAAAAGAAAAAGAGTCAGCCTGTTCTGGTTGCAGCCTTAGCCAGTCTTCGAAAGGCTGTGGTTAGGGAGCAGATGAGCCTTCTTGTGCCTGTTGTCCACAGACTCCTCTGACTGTCTTCCTAGGCTGACCTTGACTGGAAAAAAATGACTCTCCATTGTTGAGTTTTATCTTGGATTTCTCTATCAGATGAAGTCTGAGGCAGTTTCCAGATGTGGAGGAGTTTGGGGAGAGTATGCTATACTACTTCCAGTTGCTCTGCCTTCTTGGCTCCACCTCCCTTCCATCCATTTTGAATACCCCTATATGCATTCCATTAACATGCAATTTCCTGGAGGACAGGGGCTAAGATTGACCTTTCTTTTTATCCTCAATGCTTAGCATAGTGCCTAGCACAATGATGTTTGCCTTCATGCTTGCAGAAGACCAAAATAGCGTCATGATGTTGGCACCAATGTTCAGTGTGGCCAACTGTGGCCAGTCTGATCAATCTGAGCTCAGAGAGCTCTACCACAAGTCAGGCACATAGTCTGCATGAACATTCGAGATGGAGATGTCTCTAAACTTGTGCATCTCATATTTCTTTGGTGTTACTTCTATCCTGCTTTGCTCATAGAGTACACCATCTTATTTGATGCAGATGTGCTATGCTGAACCATCCTGTGTCAGTATCTCCCATAGCTCACGATGGACACAAAAGTTCTTCAGAGAGACCTTGAGAGGGTCCTTGTGTGACTTCTTTTGATCTTCATGTGAGCACCTGACTTGTGTGAATTCTTGGTAAAATAATCTTTTAGGCAAACCTACATTTGGCATTCAAACCATGTGGCCAGCCCATTGGAGCTGTGATCTCAGCAGTAGAGTTTGAATGCTTGGCAGTTCAGCTCCAGAGAGAACCTCAGTGTCCACAGCCTTATCTTGAGAGGTGATCTTCAGAATCTTCCTCAGATAATTTATACAGAAGCAATTCAGTTTCCTGGCCTGGCACCGGTAGACTATCCAAGTTTCACAGATATATAACAACGAAGTCAGAGCAATGACTCTGTAGACTTTCAGTTTGGTAGTTAGTCTAATACCTTTTCTTTCCCATACTTTCCTCTGAAGTCTCCCAAATAGTGAGCTAACTCTGGCATAATCTCATCATCTATGTTCACATCCTTGGAAAGTATACTCCCAAGGTACATGAACTTATCCACAGGGCTCATAATTCAACCTTTGGCTATAATTGCTCTCAGGGCTGCTATGTGGATGGAATACCTATGAGTTCTCTTACAACAGGAACTATTTGTGTTTCAGGTCTACAGAATTTCATGTTGTCCATAAGCAAGAACACATTCCATGTATCAATAGTGACTGAAATCATCCTTGCAAAAGTTTTTGTACATTTGTGTGTGTGTGTGTGTGTTTTGACCACAGGGTAGGATCCTTGTCTGCCACAGTAAGCAGGCCAAGGCTAGGTTAGGTGGAGCAGATAATTTTTAGTAACTTTTCTATCTACCTTCTCACACCAGGAGCTGAGCAGTGTGATCCTTAAAAGGCTGTTCAGATACCCAGTGGGCTGCTGAATCCCCCTGCCGCTTCCTGTGAGAAGACAATCCAATGGCTTGGGCCACCCGTGTGCAGGATTGTGACTACAGGACTTAGTGTATCCACACCTGCTCCTTTATCACTTGCCTGTTGCCACAGGACTTTGAGGTAGGTAAAAATAGTAAATGGTATGGGCGATGAGTTTTGACTCTCATGTAAATCAGATTTGTGAGGTAGAGTTGTGTGAAGTTGTTGACCTCATTCCTTCTTCCAGAGTCACCAGGGTCCTGTGGCAAGACAAAATCAATATAGCTGGTGATGCCTGGGATGCAGTGGATGGCCTTGTCCTCTTCAATGTCTGACCAAGCTCTAGGCACTCCACGGTGCCCGCTTCAGCTGGCGTCATGGCTGCTGGGACCACTTATTCTCATCTGCTCATTCTGCCAGAGAAAGTCTTTGCATGCCTGGGGTAGAGAGCCTCCTAATTCCACAATATGTCTGAGGCTCCTCAGTTCCCCTCCAACTCATTTAGCCCATGTGCTAGGCTGCAGTGCTTCTCAACCTTCCTAATGCCGTGACCCTTTAATACTCGTATGTGGGCATATCTGCACGTGGGCAGACCCACCTGGAGATGGATAGAGGATCAGTGTCTCAGTTCCTAAGACCATCAGAAATATGTGTTTTCCGATGGTCTTAGGTGACCGCTGTGACCCCTGTGAAAGGGTCATTCCACCCCCAAAGGGGTCACGACCCACAGGTTGAGAAACTCTGTGCTAGGGTATGGTTGTTGAGCGTACTACAGCTTCTTGGAGCCACAGGTGAGAGTTGGGTGAATCAAGCAGACACTAAAGGTGGAAAGTAGTCCTGAAAAGGGCTCTGCAGCCCTCCCACCAGAGGTGCTGGGCCTCCCTGAGTGCCCCTACACTGCCCAGAGTATGATAAACACAGAAAAACCTGTTGGCTGACTGAGTAGAGGCCATGAAGTCCGACTACTTCATTTTACAGACACCCAATCATCAATGAACATTTATTAAGTGCCTACTATGTGCCAGGCCCTGTCCTAAGTTCTGAGGATGCAAAAAGAGGCAAGGACTGTTTTATCCTCTGTTTTCTCACTTTGGTTATTTGAGAAAAAAGTTTGTTGAAATTAGCTCTGGTTGACTAATTGATATAAACTGATAATCATGGTGGGAAGCACAGCATTAGGAACTCACAAGTTATACCATTATTCAGACATTCCCTGGAGCCCCTCTGGACCGTTCTGAGGCCCTGGAGGAAGCCCAATAGCCATATTCTGGGGACCCAGTATGTTAGGGAGTGGAGTAGTTGGGCTGGTAGCTCAGGAGCGCAGGCTTCCTTTATATGCTTGGTATTTTTAGGGACATTAGCAGGCTCATCAGAGTGACTGCTGCATTCTCTTTTACTACAAATAGCTAACATTTCCATGGCACTCTCCTCACCATAGTGTGGGAGACAGGTAGTACAAATATCATCATCTCTATTTGACAGATCAGGAAATCGAGTCTGGGAGAGTTGAGGTGACTTCACCAGTGCCAGAAGCAAGATTCAAAACCAAGTGCTCAGTCTCTAAACCCCAGGCTCTTTTCGTTGCCCCTCCTTTGACAAATCTTCAAAAGAATAATCAATCTCAGTGGGGCAGCCCCTATCAGAGCAGAGTAGGGCCTCTGTTTGGAAACAGAAACACTGTGTGGCAGCTGTCTCTCTAGCTCATCCCACAGGATGAGTGTTGAGACTTGCTCCTGGAGTCTCAGGGTGTTTTAACACCTGCACCAGCCACAGGAGAAAGTGCCAGCACCACCATCTTCTGCAGCCAGGCCTTGCTTGGCGGGTCAGATCCTGCTCAAATTCTTAGCGCCATCGTCTCACATAATCACCACTATTTCATCATGGGGGCTATGACTCTGATTATTACTTCATCTCAGGCCACAGGGCTTAAAGGGATACTGAGTGATCAGCTCCAGGACTGTGGCTAGCCTTTCTAGCTGTACGTACACTGCCTGTACTCATGGAGATGAATCAGGGAGTATGGAGGTTGCATACAAGGCTTTCATTGTTCTCCTTAGTGACTCATTTTCTGTTTAAAGAGAAATACTTTTTTCAAAAACCTCTTTTCACTTTCCAAATTGCTCAAATTGTCTTGGTTTATGTCTTCTAAATCCCAAAGAATGACTGATATAATGTATAGGTTTGTATCTATTTTGTATCTGCCCACAGGCATGGGCATTCTTTTTTGAAAGTAAGCTCCTTGAGGGCAACAACTGTATTTATTCACTTCTGTCTTTGTAGCCCAAGAGCTTACCATAGTTCCTGGCACATAGTAGGTGCTTAGACTTGTACTGACTGATTCATTGCTACACTGTCTCTTTTCACCTTCAAACTTCTTTCTTACATTCATTCACTGCGGGGGAGGCACTTCCTTGGAGTAACACGTTTGACATCTGAATATCTCTGTCCAATAGACTAGAGTAGAGAAAGACTTTAGACAGGAAGACATGCCAGTGGGCTGCTGCAATAGTCCAAGGGTGAGGTGATGAGGACCTACAGCAGGATGGGTACCATCCCAGAGGAAAGAAGGCAGAAAAGAGTGGTTAGGGAGGTAGAAACAGGACTTGACAATTGATTGGAGATGGGGGCTAAAAGATGAGGAGCTAGGGATGACAGCTGGGTTAGAAATAGGAGTTCTTGGAATGATAGTGGTGCCTGGACAGTAACAGGAAAGTCAGGAAAGGCGGAAGGGTCAGGGTGGGGAAAGGGGAAGATAATGAGCTCAGTTTTAGACCTGTTGATTTTAAGGTGTATGTGAGACATCCAGTCTGAGAGATCTGATGGGCATGAGGAGGATGGGAGGCTCAAGAAAGAATGGGGTGACACTGGGTCTTGAACCTAGCACGCTCCATTGCATCATGTTACCTAGAATTTCTGGACTCTTATGCTTTGATTGAGCTTCTCCTCCACCTTGGAGTTCTCTGCCTCATTCCCCACTCCTTTTATTCCCCTTCCTGAAATCATATTCATCCGTTGGAGTTCAACTCCAATGGGATGACTTCTATGAAACCTTCCATGAGCACTACCTTATGAATTATCTTTCCTCTCTCAGATCTTCCATGGTTCTTGGTACCTTCCTCATGTTCTTGTATATTCCAGGCCGTGTGTGTGTGTGTGTGCATGCACATCCATGATTCTATCCTCTCACCCCCTTAAAGATAAGAACTATGTTTTATTTCTCTTTTATCTCATTAGTGCCTAGCACAGTGCTTCACACATACTAGCCAGTAAAGACATGCTTGTCAAATGAATGAATGTTCAGAAGCCTGTTTGTTTCTTTTAATCCAAGTTGTACAGAAATTTGTCTAAATCAGTACATTGTCTTGCCATCCTGATGCTAGAATTAGAGTCAAGAGTTTTGGGTTCAAATTTCAGATTTAGAAGCTTCTAGAGGTTGTCCAAATTTCTTACTTTTTAAATCAGGAAACTGGAGCTCAAGTTGGGCATCAGGTCCTTTGAGTTCTGAGCCAGTGCCTTCTCATTGGACCACCCTGCTTCCTGCCACTCACAAATTGTATGAAGGCAGCCAAGTCACTTAACCTCTGTCAAGTGAAAATGTGCTTCCCACACTGGAGAGTTACTTGAAGAAAGCTCTGTGTGAACAATAAAGAGATGTAAGTTATTGGTTGTAGTCAAGATAATGATAATTATGGCATACAGAAGAGAATTAATATTTCTTTAGTGATTCAGATGAGATCTAGAAGTAGACCAAACAGGATGATACAACACATTGATATCTGTTGAGACAGATCGACCTCCCATGTCTTTGCTCATGCTGTGCCTTCCTCCTGAAATGCCCTCTCCTCCACCCCCAGTTTCAATCTATTGACATCCCGCCCATCTTTCAGGCCCAGATCCAGCACTGCACTTCCTCCAGGAATGAGAATTCAGCCCTCCCCCTCCGAAATCCTGTAATATTTTTCTTGAATTACTCACCTAACACCCATAATAAACTGCTTTCTGTTGTAGTTATCTGTGGGTGGGAGTGCTTTTTTTTTTCTCCCATTAGATTATGGCTGCCCTGAGAATAAGGACTCTGTTTTATAAACTTTTGTTTGCTCTGTAGCATCTTTGGAAAGACAGCAGTGCCACTATGTATGTGGACAGAGGCGTGTCCTTGGAGTCAGGAACCTTGGCTTCAAGGCCAGGCTGAGTGACTCCGGACAAGTCACTAGACAACTCTCTAAGCCTCTAAATTGCATACTGTTGTAGATCTGTCTTGGTGGAATGAGTCTCCACCCTGGGAGGCCCTAGCCACTTGTGATTCCAGGTCCATGGGAGGGTATAGAAATTCTGCCTGGCCTAGTGTTTCCCACTGGAAGGTAGCAGAGAAAATGCTTCAGACCCACTTGTTAGGGGCATGGTTATCCACATGTCCCTTCATTCTGTTTCCCTGTCTATAAAATGATGATAACAATACTGAAAATTCTCCCATTATAGGATTGTTGTGAGGCTCAAATGAAACTCTGCATTGAAAGTGTTTTCCAAACTTTAATATGCTCTCAAATGATTCATTTTATCAGGAGGCTTCCAATAACTGTGAGACCTCTATCTGGGCAGGGAGGGTCTGATGCTGCCCTCTCCAGCTTTCTTGTCAGGTCTTGATGTGTCTGTTCTTAGACCCCTTCTTCCATGAAGTACCACAGTCAGGTCAGGAGGGGGATGCCTGCTTCACAGATGATTGCTACTTTGGTAGAAAGAAATGGCTACTTTGGTAGAAAGAAGAAGAGCTCATCTTGAGCTTCAACACCCAGCGAACCATCAGGATCCCAGCATGGTTGTAAAAGGCACATTTTTCCCCCCAATTTTTTTTTTCCCTCTGGAACCAAACATTAAGTAATGTTTCCTTAGTTGGCATCAACAAATTGTTAATCTGGCTTCATTTACACTCCAGTTTAAGAAATCCTTGTGTCATCAGGGATTTTGCCGGGGTCGAATGGCAAGTCCCACTGAGGGACACATGCATCCTCTGCAAGGGATGTATGTGCTAAGGGTACCCCAAGCCCTGGCAGCCCCAGGCCCCTAAGGTAACTGGCTTCAGAAGCTGGAATGGTATAGAATAGACTGTTCTGATTGGCTCACAAATTCAGAATCGTAGGAGTTTTTCTTTAGTGGTGACAAAGGCCTAGGTTACAGGGTGTGTCTGTTTTAAATCCATTTCGAGAAAAACAAAAACAAAACCCTTATACCCACACAAATTCCTGCACCCAAAGCCAGCAGCTGACATTTTTCAACCTGAAGCCCATAAACCTGTTGACAGACAGATCTATTTAAGAAGGTGGTTCACTGCTCCCAGGCAGCTGGGAGAGGATTTATTGGCACTATTGCTAAATACAGTGGCTTTTTTTCATACCAGGCCCTTGGATATCGGCAGATTCAGAGTCCAGAGTCTAGCATGAACACAGAAGACTCTGAAATGACTCCTCAAAGCCCCATTAGAAAGAGGAGTGGAGGTGGTACAGAATAATAACCCAAATAAATGAGGTTCTGAATCTGTATGTTATGGGACATGAACTTTGGAACTCTCATATTCTCTTTAATGAGATCTGGAAAATGTGTAAGAGTTATCTTGGTTGTTGGGGAGAATAATATGCTAATATAACAAAATCTTCAAAGTTTTTAAAAACTGTATATAAATAATTGTATACAGTTCTTCATCCAGTGCCTGGTATATAGTAGGTACTTAATAAATGCTCGCTGACTTGACACAGGTGCCATAAAGCTGTGTTTCTTAGCATCAATTGTTTTTCCTTAGGTTAGAAAAATAACAACTATTGCTTCTGCCCATCTCTTTAATACTAGTTTTCTTCCAGTGATAATGTAGGGCTTCAAGACATGGAATCCGCCAAGTTTGGAAGAATTGGAAATGGGAATCAGCCATAGGTCAATGGGGAAGAGCAGTATGGTGAGGGTGAAACATACGCAGAAAAGTCCTTCTAGTTCTGTTACTGCCTATCCTTTGCAGGGTTTTTAGCATAAAAGCGTGGTCCTTTGTCAAAGACTTTTTCTGCATCTATTTAGATGATTTTGTGGCTTTGGATGTTTTGGTTTTTAATATGATTAGCTATGGGACAGCTAGGTGGCACAGTAAATAGATGACTGGGCTTGGAATCAGGAAGACTCATCATCCTGAGTTCAAATACATTTATTAGCTATATGTCCCTGGGCAAGTCTCTTAACCCTGTTTGCCTTAGGTTGCTATCTGTAAAACGGGTTGGAGAAGGACATGGCAAATCACCCCAGTATCTCTGCCAAGAAAACCCCAAATAGGCTTACAAAGACTCAGGCATAACTGAACAACAATATCATTCATCATGTTGATTGTTTTCCTGATACTGACATATCCTTGTCTCCCTGGTATAAGTCCCATTTGGTCATGATGGAAGAGTTCTTTGATAAGTGACTGTTGTCTGTCTGACAAGATTTTGTTAGAATAATTTGAGTCAATATTCATTAATGATATTGACCTATAGTTCTCTGTGTTTCATCTTTCTCTGTCTCATGAAAGGATTCAGCTAGGATGTTTTCTTTTCTTAGCTTTTGAGAATAATTTATGAAGCCAGGACACTTACATTCTTTAACAATTTGATAGGATTCTGCAGTGAATCCATAAGGACAAGGAGTTTTTCTCCCCCTTTGATGGTTCCTCTATAGCTGGTTCTATTTCCTTTTTCTGACATTGGGTTATTCAAGATCTCCACCTGTTCTGCGGCTAGTTTGGGTACTTTATATATTTGAAGGCATTCCTTTATTCATTTTGTGTTCTTAGTTTGCTTAGCAAGTAACCATAAAATGTGTCCTGATCACTTTTTATTTCTTCTGTTTTTGCTATGATTTCACTTAACTCATTTGGCATTATATTGGTTCGATTTTCTGCTTTCTTCTTTCTAATCAGATTAGCTAAGGGTTTATCAATTTTATTGGTCTTTTCAAAGAACTAGCTTTAGTTTTATCATTTCTGTGTTTTATGGTTTCACGTTTATCTATTTCCTCTCTACTTTTTAATGTCTCATCCTCTGCGTTCATTTTAGCCTTATTTCTTTATGGCTTTCTGTTTTTTAAATACACATTTAGCTCATTAATCCTTTCTTTTCTATCTTGTTAATGTATGTTTGTAAGGATATGTTCCGGACTGCTTTAGCTGTATCCTAGACATTCTGGTATGTGGTTTCATCACTCTCCTTTTCTTTTACACAGTTAATGTTTCATGATTTGTTTTTTATTTGTTCACTCAGGATTTCATTATTAATTCTCCATTTAAGTCTGTGTCTTTGTTAGTGGTCCCTGAACCTATTAATATTATTTATTATGCAATGGTCTGTAAAGGACATATTAACTATTTCTGCCTTTTTTTTTTTTTACATTTCCAGTTTTTCATTTGTTTGCAATATCTCTGTGCTCTAGTATAAGGTAAATTTTTGTAAAAGTTCCACGCAATCATCTCTTTTCTCTTTATTCCACATATAATCAGAACTTCTAAGTTTCCGTTCTAAGCTCTCCCCTCGGTGCTTTCTGACACAGCCTTGTAAAGCTTACCCCATGGATTCCTCTTTCCTATTGTGTCGCACTCCCAGAACAATGTCAGTAATTGTAGGTGTTAGAGAGGACACTGCCCTACCACCTCCCAATTATGCAGTTCACTGCTGGTCTATATGCTTCCCTGGCTCATTTTTTTTAACCCATTTACCTCAAAACCTCCTCCCTAGGTCCATGCTCTCCTGTTCCCGCAGGTTCCACTTGCCACCAGGAGTTCCATCCCAAGGTAGGATGAATAGACTTTTCAAGCACTACATAACTCAGGCCTCATTTAACATGAGGTCTCTTCAGAGACCAGCTTTCTTCCTCCATTGGAGCATTCATCAGTGAAATCCCCTCTCACTGCCAAAATGAGTGTCTTTCCCTTCCCTTTTTTAATCTTTCCTCCTTTTTCTTTACACACTTCCCTGTAGGTTCTTCTCTTTCTGAGACAACAGAAGTCCCCTTCCTAGTCCTTGATTTGACTCTAGAACATCATACATTCCTTTCTATCCCCTGTTTCCCTTCTCCTCTTTATGTACTCTCCCATGTTGTGATGTGATGTATTACCCACACGCCCCTAACATTAAATTACCTCTTAAAGATGCCAGGCACAATACTAAACTCTTTATAAATATTATCTCATTTGGTCTTCACATCAATCCTGCAAAGTAGGTCATATTTTTACCCCCTTTTACAGAGGAAGAAACAGAAGTTAAGTGACTTGTAGCTAGTAAGTGTCTGAGGCTATACTTGGACATTGGACTTCTTGACTCCAAACTCAACTCTCTTTCCACTGTGCCATCTAGCAACCCAGACAGATGGAATTATAAAGTCGGGGAATTATAAAGCAGAAATGGGCAGAAGCAGAGAAACAAAGCAGAAGACAAAGAAGATGAAGTTGATTGCAGCTCCCTATGAGCTGAGCACATCTGTGATTAGAGATAGTCAGGTTCTATTGTTGATATGCTGAGGGGATCTGATTGAAGGGAAGTCCAGTTGCTGGGAGCTGATTGGAGAAATCAGTACTCAGCTATTTGAGAAACTGACTGGGGAAAGACACTTTGCTCTCTGGTGCCATCTACAATTTGAAATAGAAGAACCTTCCAGAAACTTGTCTTCATTGCCCTTTGCTGCCTTCTATGATTCAAGAAGGGGAATTTCTTCAAAATTTAGAGGGCACATATAAATGACTAGTCCTAAGCTTACAGAAACTGCAAAGAATATAATGCTACCACATTGGTGAGCCAAGGAAGTTAACCTGGAAGCACTATACAGCCTAAGCTTAAGACTCCTGCTTATTAAAAGTATTTAGGACTGCTTAAGGGACCAAGCTCTGCATCAAATTCTACGGACTAGAGTTGTGAGTGCTCTAATTAAGTAAGTTTCCTTATTCACGTGCCTCATTGCTAGGTTTCAGTAAGTTTGTGGCCACTCTCTCCTTCGGACATTGTGTGCATGGGGAAGAGAGTGTGATCTAGATTCATGGAAGGACAGTTCCTATTATTATCACTTTGCTTTTTGTCAGTAAATGTTTCATGATTTACAGTTAATAATGCCATCTTGATCGATTTGTTTAAATGGGAAACACACTGTTGGGGGCTCAGGAGCTGTTATAGTACTGCATAATAGATATATCATTTTTCCCAGGATCCTGAGAGTCTGTTGCAGTTATATGGACAGCCCCTCTGGGGAACTTTCTTAACCTGTCAGCCTGGATACAGTTGAACTGAGTGAACTAGCCCCAACTCAGGAAGAAGGAGCCAAGAGAAAGTTGGGGTCATCTCCATACACTATGCTATATACAGATTAGAGAATTAAGACCTGGGAGTTTATAATACTTATTCATACCTCATTGTGTGCCATATCTAGACATAACCATTTGGACACATACAATCTATATGAGAAAACACAACACACAACTCTTACATATAAATATGAAAAGAGAAAGAAAGCTATGTGTGTTTCTGAAATATTCTCCACAATTCTTAATACATTAGATTTTCTTGAGGTATAAAATGTTTTCTGGTGTTAGACTGGGCATATTGGGAAGCTTCTTCACCTGTTCTAGGGTCCCAGGATACCTTGTGATAAGAGATCAGTCATCATTCCTTACCTGAACCCAATAAAAACCAATGAGAACTTTCTCTAGGGAAGAATATCTATCTATCTATCTATCTATCTATCTATCTATCTATCTATCTATCTTATCTATATCTTAAAAAGCATCAGAAAGTAGTAAGGAATGTGTAACCAAAGAATTGGCTTTTTTTAATAAATAAAGAAGTTGAGATAAGAGGTTAAGTGATTTCTCAAGGTAACAGATAAACCCACGTGTCCTGACATCCAATCCAATGCTCTTTTCATCACAATCGTCTTTATAGTAAAAAAAAAAAAAATGTAGTCAGTGCCTGATCAATGCAGAACACTGGACCTGGTGATAGGGAACAAGGAGTGTGGAGAGTCCAAGTTTCAGTATAACAGGGTCCTGGCTTTATGGAACTATAATCCTTCTCCAAATGAGAGAGGTTTTCAAATGCTAGGATCTTGTGTGTTTCTTCTGGTCATTTGCTCAAGGCTTCCAAAACATGTTCCCAAAATATACGTAAAAAGTCCCTCACTGTTTTCAGAAATCTCAATAAAGTCCTTCTAGCTGTAGAACCTTGAGCCGTGTATTACACAAACTCACTCTTGTAGGATAATAACACTTTGGCAAAGTGCAAACTATTTAAATAATTATAATCCTTTTGTTGTGGTAGTAGTGAGGCTGGCACATTTTGTGTGTGTTTATTTATAATTAGGAGCCGTGATTTTATCAGCCAGGTGGAAACTCCCTCCACCTATGAAGATAGGCAACAGAAACATAAATTACCATCTTTAAGCATTGCCCTTGACTTGTCCCGCCAGCATATGTGAGCGGCAGGCTTTGAATCCAGGTAGTCTCATCTCCAAGACTGGCATTCTCTCCACTCTGACTCACCATGCTGCCTCTTGCCAGGGAGAGGCTGGCACTAAGCTACTCCTTCCCAGCCTCCCAAGGTAGCTAGCAGGCTGCCAAGATTCCATTGGTCCAGTATTTTCATGCAGCTGAAATACAGAGGAGTGCCTGAAGTGAAAAGAAGTCTACAGAGGAGCCATGACAACTTTATATAAATAAGCATTTGTTGAACTGAATTCTCTGCTAATTTCTCTGGCTCCTCCCCAGCAGTTATGGAACTGATGCTGGAGCTAGCAGAGAACATGGGCTTGGAGCCTCACTCTCCTACTTTCTGCCTGTTCAACCTTTACCAAATTCCTTTACCTCTCTGGGCTTATTAAGTTTCATTATTTGTCACATCCATGGTCTTTAAAACTCTTCCTCCTCCAGAACTTAGGGAATATAAGATTCCCATCTCGTTGTGGACTAACAAATCTAACAGATATCATTTCACTGTAATACTGGAATGGGCCACCAGATTATTTTTTAAGAACAAATTTTAATTTCTCTAAAAACTCTGAAGAATTTTTAAAAAGTTGATATAATATCTTAAAAACAATATTTAGAGAGAACTGTCATAAGCTTTTTTCCTCTCTGGTTCCAAAAGGAATATTTCAGAAACTATAAATATAAAATCATTGTTCCTCAGTTTCTCCTTTTGGTGCCATTGACAGTTATTAATAGGATTAAGGCAAGAAGAACATCAAGAAAGGATAACATGATTGCAAAAGTAATAGAGTCAATGATTTGTGAGATACAATTGCAAAGAAATGAGACTGGCTTTTACACAAATATTACAGAACTCACAGGCATGGCAGACCGAGACATGGTGAGAGTTCCTCACTTGTAGCCATGAAATGGGAAAAGGCAGCTTCAGTGGTGCAGTGGTTAGCATGTCAGGCCTGGAGCTAGGAGGACATGAATTCAAATCCATCCTCAGATACTTACTTGTGTGACCCTGGGCAAGTCTTGTTTGCCTCAGTTTCCTCATCTATAAAATGAACTGGAGAAGGAAATGGCAAACCACTCCAGCATTTTTGCGAAGAAAACCCCAGATGGAGTCACAAAGGGTCAGACAGGACTGAAATGACTGAAAAAAGACAAGAAGACAACCTCCAATGCATTGATTAGATGCCCTCTGGAGGATTTATGGAAGACCCTGGTTTAGGGTAGGGAGCAGGTAAGTTGGAGGCAGCAAAGAGGAAGGAAGGCCCCTCATCCATAACATCCTGGATCTCTTGAAGTGTGGAGTCATCAACATCTGGCAGCATTATTCTGCTTTGAAATTCTCCTTCCAGCAAGCCCTGTTCCAGGCCCAGACACTTCCTACAATGGCCTGACTGTTACTAAGGATTTGAGCACATTCTGCTGCTCAAGTTTGTTTTGGTCTTGGCCTTCCATTTACGAGCTCCGCCAGAGAATGAACACCATTACTTTCTAGGAACTCCAGTGCACTGCTCTCCTTTTAAGCACCTCTATCTCAATGAAAATCAGTGAACAAGATTTATTAGGAGCTGAAAACCTGCCAGGGATTGTACTAAGTGCTGGGGATAGCAAGTAAAGGAAAAGCAGCCCCTGCCATTCAGGAGCTTACCTTTAAACAGGAAGGACGACACTCCACACGAATGGCAGGTGCGTACAGCACAGACTGAAGGGATGACTAGAAAACTCCACTAGCCTTGCTCTCCACTTTTGGAAGGACAGGCTAGCATTACTGTTTAGAATGGCAGCCATTCTGCCTTTTCTAAGAAGTGGAGTTGGCCTTTTCATTTCTCTGACTCTTTTTGGTGCTTGCTAGAAGGAAAACCCTTTTCCTCCAGTTTTTCCGGGGACCGATCAAGCTTAGTTTCTCCTCCCCGACTACAGACTACAGCCTGGTAGCACAGTGGATAGAGCACTGAACCTGGTGTCAGGACAACCTGGGTGCGAATCCTGCCTAAGACACTTACTAGGTATGACTTACAAGTTGCTTACCCTCTGCCTGCCTCAGTTTCCTTAACTGGAAAATAGGTACAATAATAGTGTCTTTATCCTGGGGTTGTTGTGAGGATCAGATGAGATGATCTTTGTAAAATGTTTCATAATGACTGGCACACAGTAAGAGTTTGATAAATGCTTGTTTCATTCATTCCCAGAGCCTAGGAAAAGGTAGTAAAACTGCAGTTAACAAATTTTAAAATTTAAAAACAGAACCTCAGTTCATTAAACTCCCATTGATTAGCATCTCTTAGTACTAGGCAGGAAACCGACTTCCTTTACAACTGGAGTTAGATTCATTAACACTGATGTAGCCTCCTCCCTGAGGCACTGGGTAAAAGCATACTCATGTCTTGAAGACATTGTGAAGATGATCCTTGGAAGACACAAACAAGAATCCTGGGGGATGGGCCACAGTCTGCTTGGTGAGAGAGAGACAGAGACAGAGAGACAGAGGCAGAGAGAGAGACAGACAGGGAGAGAGAGAGAAGGCAGTTTGCTGGCTCAGTACATAGAGCACTGGGCCAGGAGTCAAGAAAACTCATCTTCTTGGGTTCAAATCTGGCCTCGGATGCTTACTAGCAGTGTGACCCTGGGCAAGTCACTTAACCTGATTTGCCTCACTTTCCTCATCTATAGAATGAGCTGGAGAAGGAATTGGCAAACCACTCTGGTATCTTTGTCAAGAAAATCTGGAACGGAGTCATGAAGAGTTGCACAAGACTGAAAAACGACTGAGGCAGAGAGATCATAGAACTTTTGAAAGGAAACAGTTAAAATGGTCTGTCCAAGAGATATCTAACCTTGCCACTTGATGAGGCTCTAGTTCTGCATGGCTAGGTTCCCTCTCCCCTTTGAGGCTCTATAAAACATTCATGGATGTGAGTATTTCTTTCTGTTCCTCACAGTTGTGTTTGATCTCCCACTTTTATTTCCTTCTCAGTTTGACCAAAGCCATGTTGCCACCATTCACTAGGTGCCAGATGCACAGAGATTTGCCCAGTTGGCCGTTTTCCTTAGAATGACTTGGCTTTTGTGCCAAATTCATTTCTCATCCTGTGGATTCTACAGTCACTAGCAGCAGTGCCTGGCAATGGTCCCGGGAGAAGGCATTCAGTGCTGTAAGCTCTGAAGAATGCCTTCTCCAAATCCCTTCTTCAAAAGCTACACATTTAACCCCCATCATCTGAACTATGGAATTATCCAACTCCAATTGCGAAAGAGTCACGAGGCTTTCATGCCTTCCTTCAATATCACACATTCTGAGAAGAGAATAAAGAGATCTTAAAACTGCCATGCTTCTCATTCTAGCCCTAACTCTCCCAGGTTTCATTGCTCTATGGGTGTCACAAAAGAAGGAATTCATGAGGGCTGTACTCACAAAGCTACTGAAGATTCAAAGATGGCCAAAGTGATATTCACCATGATGGCCACACATAGGTAGATACATTGGTTACAACATTAGTTACACTGACGACTCATGCTTAGCACGCTGAGTGTCCTCCGGGTGGGAGTCCCTATGTCTTTGCTTTCTCTTTTACTGCTGGAGAACAATGGAAGCAAATGCCCATGTCTTAGACTTTCCTTCCCAAGAGTGAGAGGCTCTAGGTCAAAGTTCAGATAAATGAAAGACAACTAGCTGACCAATGCCGATCCTCCATGGAGAATATGAAACAGATACGTGAACATTGCTCTTCCTGCAGCCACGGTTGGACCAGGTCACTCTCCTAATTAAGGAGCTCCTCATGGTGATCTTTGGGTTGACAATGATCCTCAAAGACTCAGTGATTTTTCGGTTGTTCAGTTGTTTCAGTTGTATCTAACTCTCTGTGACCCTCTTTGGGATACTCTTGGCAAAGAGTGGTTTCCTGTTTCCTTCTCCAGCTTATTTTACAGATAAGGAAACTGAGACAAACAGGGTTAAGTGACTGGCCCAGGGTCACACAGCTAGTAGATATCTGAGGCCAGATTTGAACTCAGGAAGATGAGTCTTCCTGACTTCAGGCCTGGCACTCTATCCTCACCACACTACCTAGCTGCTCTTACTGATCTTTGGGTTCCACTCATTTTCCAGTAGCTTCTTCCATGTTAAAAAGCTTTGAGAGTAGTCCTGGTGACAGAGGATGACCTTTTCAAGAAGCAGCCACCGTAAGCACAGAAGTGTATCACTAGCATGCTGACAACATGGCAGGGAGGAAGTCATTGGTCATGACAATATATAAAACAAACAAAATTCCACCAAAATTCTCCTGTTATGTGTCTTCTCCCTTGACTTTTACAGTGATGGTGGAAGGAGGTTGGGCAGAAGCTGCTAAAAATCACACCTTTTTAGCTCTAGCTTCTCTCCCCTGCTCTCCAAAGTTTCTCCCTGGAATCCTCTTACAGTATCTATGCCTTCAGCTAAGGACCTCACCTCTTATTTTGCCGACAGACCTAAGACCATTCCCCCAGTCTCCTTTTCCTTACCCATCCTTTAGGTATCTTCCCACACTGTCTCCTTCACTCCAGTCTCAGGTGAAGAGGTGGCCCTTTCTCTCACCAAGGCCAGTCACTCTACCTGAACCTTCATGTCCTTACCTCCTGGCTTTTCTTTTCTTTTCTTTTCTTGTATTTTATTTTATTTATTTCAGTTTACGTCATTCATTTCCACGAGATTTTGAGTTACAAATTTTCTCCCCATCTTTCCCCTACCCCCCCCTCAAAACAGCTATCCCCTTGTATAACCCCTCCCCAATCTAATCTCTCCCATGTCCTCCCCCATCACTTCT
>CM053585.1:545713682-545729699 GCA_028646515.1 Pseudochirops corinnae
GTCGTCGTCGTTGTAGTAGTAGTAGTAGTGACTAGCATTTATGTAACACGTTCCAGGCTACTAAGTCCTTTCCACATGTTACCTCACTGGATTCTCTCAGTGATCCTGGGAGGCAGGCACAATTATTTCCCTGTTTAACTGCAAAGTGAAGTTTGGACAACAGGGTCTTCCTGATGTCAAATACAGCACCAGGTGCCTGGTTAGATCCTGCCAAAACCAGAGTCACTTCAACAGCATCATGGACCTTTAATAGAATCTTTCGAGATGGCTATGAAAAAATTCATCAAATTTATAAATGATATAAGATGGATTATTTCTTACATGAACACTATGCATCTAAGGGGGATCTGGATCTGAATCATGTCAGCTTTAGCAGCATTATGAGATGCCGAGCCTGGCAGTCTACACGCCTTGAGAGCAGTTGGCATGTCCCAGCTCAGCTAACAACACAAGACTCTCCTGAGTTTGGGGCTAACCATTTCAGAAGGACTTGGGGTGGGGCTGGAGTCTGGCTACAGCTTTGCCGTTCATTAGCCATGAAGTGGAAGAAAGTCATTTACTGAATGGGAAACACTTGTTGAGAGCCTACTATGAGCAAGTAATGCTCGACAGGGTGGGGCACACACAGGATAATTCACTGTCCTTGCCCTCACGGAGTGTGCCATTTAATAGAAGAGTTAAGAGGTACCTAAGTAACTATAATGGTGGTAGCTAGGTAGCTGAGGTTCAGAGAGAGCTGGGCTTGGAGCGAGGGAGACCTGAGCTCAAATCCAGCTGTGTGACCCTGGGTATGTCACTTAACCCTGTTTGCCTCAGTTTCCTTATCTGTAAAGGGAGCTGGAGAAGGACATGGCAAACTGCTCCAGTATCTCTGCCAAGGAAACCCCAAACGGGTCACGAAGAGTAGGACACAACTGAAAATGATTGAACAACAACACAATTGTGGTGGAAAGAAAGCTGAGCTAGGAATTCAGAGAGATCTGGGATTGAATTCTGCTTCTCACACTCCTGACTGCGTAACACAAGAGAAATTCCTCCACTTGCTGGACCTCAGGACCCTCACCTACAAAGCAGGACTGAGAGAATCCTAGCCCTAAGCTCCCTGGTATCATAAGGATCAATATGACGTCTTTATTAAGTTGTTTGTACACCCTGAAGTGATGCCTGCACTAATCGGCCGTTTGCAAAGGTAACAAGAGATGTGAAGATCTGTCAGCTGAAGAGAGGAAGAGGCAGCAGCTGTCTGGATGTGCTGAGGCAGGCTCCAGGCAAGGAGATGAGATTCTATCTGGGCCCAGATAAGGCGGGTTTGGATGGACCAGAAGAGATGAAGGGGGGAGATAACCACTGGGCTTTCACCAGCACTGATTTTCATCTAAACACAGCCATGCTGCACCCACATGACAAGGGGCACACACTGAGTAGTGGGTCACAGCTGCCTCCTCAGCCCCCTGAGTTGTTTAAGCATTCAAGCGTAGACAGTAATGAGGAGGGACAGTAGATAAAACATTTAATTGGCTTTCTGGAATGGGAGCTTCTTGAAGGAAGGCCTCCTGGAGGTGGCTGGACTATCAGTACAGTGAAAGGGGCTGGACCTGGAACCAAATATAGCCTCAGAACCTTAGTGGCTGGGTAACCCTGGGGAAAGCACTTGACCCCTGTTTGCCTCATTTATAAAATCAGGATAATTAGAGCACCTACCTCTCAGGGTTGTCGTATCAAATGAGATAAACTGTTATTTCTTCTTCTTCTTCTTCTTCTTCTTCTTATTTAATGTTTGTCTTCCTATCCCCAGCACCTACTATGGGGCGTTGCATACAGAAGGTGTATAATCAATGTTTGATGGATTTCCTTGCTTAGTAATATAACAATTAATAATATAATTAGATTTTTGAAGCATACAGCCTTTAGCAAAGATTGGAAAACATCTGTGATGTGCAGATTTTGTGCATTTTGACGACAGTTTTGGTTCCTCCTTCCCACCACGTTTTGTAACCCAGAGTTTCTTCCCAAGTTCATTGCCTATGCCATTGCCTACATGAACCCCACCTCCATCTGCTCAGAGCTCCCCTCCAAGATTCCATCTTTCATTCACTTGGCATGTATCTTACAAGTACTCAGCATGTTTTCATGTTGTATGGAAACTCCTTAAAGGGAATGACTATGTTTATTTCTGTCTTTGTATTCTCAGTGCTAAGCTCAGTGCCTGTCACATGAGTAGGTGCTCAAAAAAAACATGCTTGTTGACTAGCTAATGAGTGCGTGTTGACTTCTTGTTGGTTGAACACAGGCTTAGGATCAGCTGATAAGCCAAGAGTCTGGGCTCCTTTATGGATAACATCTGTAGGCAGTCTCCAAAGGAAAGCCTTGTCACATAAGGATAGAAAGACCCGCTGGCATAACTTGATTTTTTTGGTCACACCTGCATACATGGAGGCTTCTTGTCATTCAGCAGCTCCATAATGATGATCACCAAATTGAACAAAGCCTCAGCAGCTCTGTTTTCCAAAATGAAGTATGGCAACAAAATTTACACAGATAAGGGAACCAAGTGATGCTTTCAAGCTAGCAGTTCCTTGTAGATGGGTTTCCCATTGATCAAGAAAACATGTGGAGTTGACTAGCTTCATTTCCTAAGGGGTAACTTGGTATAGACTGGCCTATGGCTACCTCCAGAGTCCTCATGAGAAACAGAGTGAAGACAGGGGTTCAGTAAAGAAAGCTGAACTATTGTGTAATGGAAGGGTCAGGAGTGAGGGAATCATCTAAACATCACTAAATGAACAAGAGAGAAAAATACGAGGAAGTGTCCAAGTGGAGGAAGTCATATTAACTCCCAGCTAGTCATTTCCTGAAATGCTACAACAATTTGCTCCCACCAGGCTTTGCTGACCATGATAATAGCGGGCAAGGATGTGGTAATCTTTTATAGGGACTTACACTTACCATGACCTTTCACCTGAACAGCAGGTCAGCTGTGCTTTGGCAGTGAGCAAGCGATGGAGGAAATCACATTTTAATTTTGACCTTCAGCTGCACCTTGCTGTCCCTCCAGTAATTTAAGGAAGCAAAAACATGTTTTTACATAATGCAAGTCAGTTCTTTGAATCACTAGAGAATCAATCATATTTCCCAATGGACCACTCCCTTCTCCTTTTCATCTCTTGGTGAGGATACTTTCTTTTCCTCCCAACAAAGAAAAAAAACATACAATAATGCCACACAATGTTGGCACATCTGCTCATACTTAGTTTACCCCCTCCCCTAGGTTCAAGAAGGTTCACTTTTTGCAGGGTGCATTCCATCAGATGGACAGACTCTCTGCTTTCTATCAATGGGAGTCAGTCACTTTACAAATCTTCACCTTCCATTAAAATTCCTTTTGAACGTATTTTTTTTTCTTCTAATCATTAGCTGTTTTGACATAGCTTTGTTTTCTGTGGGCATTTCTTAAGAGTCTGTAGAGAGTGGAGCCATTATCCTGTGAATTCAATTGAAGTAGCCTGTCATAATGAGAGCCAGCCAGTCCCAAACATTCTGGACTTCCAGCTAGATCCCTGCACCACGGCCCAGGGTTGAATCAGATTTAACAAAATAAATAAAAACATAAGAAAATACAGATGATGTTAGCTTGTGATTTTAAGTCGATCAGCAGCAGGAAGGGATCCCTATGGTTTTGTGTATCCTCTTCCTATCTGAGTTCCACATCCACTGTGGAAAGGAATGCACCAGAAAGATGCTTTTCTGTCCTCTGTGCAATAGGCATGACTTCTGAACTGTATCCAGTCTAAATGAAATAGAGTGGCTGGCCCATGGGGATCCCTTGTGATACCACATGGAAAGTAACCAGGGCATTTGGGTTCCACAAGGACTGCTCAAAGAGGAGTGAAGGCTGAATCCAATGAGAATTCAAAAGCTCCAGAGTCTAGACCTTTGCCAGCCTTTGAATCCTATGCTGGTTGGCCAAATTTAGTTAAATTTTAATTAAAGTGTAAATATTATTTCTCTTTGACTGAAAAGGAGCATTAATCTAAACCTTTTAAAGCTGTCCCAGAGCTTTCTGAGTAATGTTTTTGTTAGATAGATATCTGGAGGGAACATAAAGGAAGCCTTGCCAAATCACTTTCTATAATTCCTGTCTCTTGGTTGAAGTTCACCTTCCTTGGGCAATGTTTGGATCTACCATTTTTTAAAGAAAGGTGAGGGTGAGGTCACCAGAATAAGAAGCTTAGAAGGAGTTGAAGCCAAATGGTCTCCATAAAGACAGGCTAAAAACGAAAGCAGCCGATTTCTGGGGCCCGCCCTGAGGAACCAGCAGCTTTCACCCAGAGATGGGTTTGTGAGACCGTGACCCTTGCTTGGCATTGCCTGGGACCAGGACTGAAGAGAGCATGAGATGGGATAAGAAAGGATGGGAGCATCCAGTCGCAAAGGCAGCGTCGTTCCAGGGAAAGTGGAAAGAAGAGGTGGCTACTGAATAAAGATAGAATTTAATAGAATGAATTAGTATCGCTCTTTTCCATAGGATTCCCCACTGCTCAACCACCGTGGGTTTTACTTCTTTTATGTAGCAAAATAAAATTAAGATGTACAATCACTGAGGAGAGTCTGGGACTTCGTCCAGAATGAGAATTCCATCCGAGACTTAGTAGCTAAATCCTGGGGATTTGTTTGATGCATTCAGAAATGAAATTACTTTTCCAGGGTGTAGAGCTCATCAGTAATAAAGGCAGTATTTGAACTCAGGTCTTCCCTCCTCAGAGCTCAGCACTTCATCCACTAGGCCATAGATTCATAGATTTAAGAATTGAAAGGAACCTCTGAGATCTTCTAATCAAACACCCTTATTTTACAGATGGACAAACCAAGGCCCAAAGAGTTTGGGAGACTCACCCAAGGTCAACCCACTAGATAGAGGAGTTGGGTTTTGATCTAAGTCTGCTGACTCCAAACCAAGGGTCATAATGCATAAGCAATAGGGGAAGAAGAAAAAAGAGACATGACTAAGCTCAGCATCAGTAATCCCTGGGAATGGGGGGAGGGGCGAGGATTTAAGAGAGCATCATAAGGACGAAAAGATGAGCAGGTGCCCCCTCAAAGGATGAATAAGATCCAGTGATGTTGGGTAACAAAGAACAAATGTGGTGACTGAGGAGGGGGGTGGTAAACAAACACAAGATCCTTTTCAAGATTCAGTTTATAGCCTCTAATTGTAAGGCACTGTTACCCCGTTTTTTAGTCAAGGGAAAAATTAAAATGAAGTGGAGAACGTCACCCTTGGAGAGTGATGACTGTATCTAGGAACAGTTAAATGAAACAGATAAACTGTGTTTGCACATTTAGATTTAAAACCACAGATTCTCAGGCTCATGGTATGACTCAAATTCTTCCTAGTGATGCTCAGGAATGGGAGTAAGGGAGGCCAGAAGTTGGCTACTCATTTGTACAAAGTCCTTGGTTACCATGAATGACGATGAACTGAAGTCAGAAGATAACGGCCTTGGTTTACAATTTAATGGCTCTTTGGCGTAGTTGCATGGACTGTGGATAAGTGGGTAGCTGGCTGCCTGGGTTATTTCAGTGTATCTGAACCCAATTTGTTTCTAGGCACCTCAAAGATGTGCATCAACGCTAGGTCGCTGGAGCTAGCCCCTTCTGGGAATCGGTTGGAGAAAACACCCTTCCTGAAAGCAAATATGCAAACTCATTTTGTGAGCATTTTTAGATCTGCAGTGAAATTGCTTTTAACTCTGGTTTGACCTTCCATTTTCAATCTTGGTCTTGCTAACAGTTAGCCTATTATTGATCAAATACTAATGGCCTTCAAAAGGGGTGTAGCATTCTTGCTAATTGCTTTGAAAGGCACACTCTTGACTTTTGACTCTTCCATGGTGTTTCTGTGCTCTCTTTTTCATTACGTAGCATCAGAGTCCAAGCCAGAACCTTCTACACCCAGGATAAAGTCCAGAAATTGCATCTGAAGCAAATGGTACAGTTGGGAACAAGACACTACCTCATGAGAAAAAGTCAGAGGATAGGGACCCTGGGGCACTGTTGCAGGGCCACCAGTGGCGAGGCATCCACGTGGATTGTGGTGATAGAAAGCATGGTGGAGTAGGAGTGAAATTGTAGGTACTTTCACTGCCCTGGAGTAAAGTCCCATTAGCCCACCCTAGTTATGGCTTTTCAAAATGTCACACGTTACAGAATCATAGAATCTCAGAGCTTAAGGGGCCTCAGAGGCCATCTGGTACAACTCATACTTGACAAAGAACCTCTTCTATAGAATTCCTGATGATTGGTCATCAGTTGTTTGCCAGAAGGCCTTCTCTGGACAGTGCACCCCACTTTGGGACAATTCTAATTCTGAAAAAATGAATTGTCTCTTACACTGAACTTGCCGCTGCCCTTCTGAAAATTCAAGCCAGCACTCCTGGCCCTTTCTCCAAGGGCCAGCTGGCACAAATCTGATCCCCCCTTCCATGATTCTTTAGGATCTGTCACTTAGATCTAACAAGGCAAATGCATTTTATACTGGCAGAGTGAAAATGCAGTGTTTCTGAACCTCGATACCATTTATTTTTATCTCACTGTAGTCATCCTGCCTCTTCTGTCAATGGGCAGGGATTAGGGATGCTCGGTCTCTCCCCCATGATTGTGTCTGTTAAATGGGGCTGTCTCATTAACAGTCCTAGAAATTATAAAAAAAACAAAAACCTGTCAGCATGAACTTTCACCCATATCTTGAACTTAACTGACTCTGAAAATGAAAAAAAAAAATCGTGAAAGGTTTGAATCATGATATTTTCACAACATTTAAACTTTTTGCATACAAATGCATTTCTGACTGCAACTGACATGGAACTGAAAGTATTAAAATCCGGTGGGAAAGAATATTCTTGTACAGTTTCCAAACTGATTCTGCCAACTAAAGACGTCTGGGGACTTGGTTTGAATTTTTATAGCTAATGCAATGGACATTATAAAACTTTCTCAGAAAGAGACACAAGATAAATTCCTTTATAAGACTTTTTCTGAACCTTCACAGGTCTCTCCAAGTAAGTAGAGATATAGGTTATGCTGATACTATATAAATGTAGCATCTGGGTCTCCAGAAAGTTGTCCCAGGTTTGAAACACTCTGTGGGTCAGCCACCACTCAAAATTATAGTTTATGAAGCCCATCAACATGTTGACTTTTACAGAGCCTATCAGAAAGTACATAGTAGTAGAGAACAGAAGACATTCTTAGAAAAGTATTCTTTCCAACTCTGTACATAAGACTGAGCTCACTATGGATGAGGGTGGTCTAGAAACACAGAGAATTTACCTGGCGTGGTCACAGGAGTGGAGGGCGCACACACATGTGGCTAGTGTACTCACATTTGGTGAGATTTGGATCTTCAGTCCTTAAATACCGCTGCCTTTGATGATGATGATGATGGCGATGATGACAGTGATGACAGTGATCAAGGCAAGAATGATGATAGCTCACATTGATATGGCAACTTTAATAACTAATGTGTCTGTAGTACTTTGAGAATTGCAAAGCATTTATATATGTATATATACACATATACAAACACATAATATGCATATGTGTGCACCCATGCATGTGTACATACAGACATATGAAATAACCTTATTTGAGCCTCACAATAACCCTGCAAGGTAAGTACTATTATTATCCCTACTTTACAAACAAGAAAACTAAGGCTGATGGTGATATCATTATACTGTGTTCTGTAGTTCTCTCTCATGTAACCCTGTTTGCCTCAGTTTCCTCAACTGGAACATGAGCTGGAGAAGGAAATGGTAAATCACTCCAGTATCTTTGCCAAGAAAACCTCAGATGGTGTCACAAAGAGTTGTACATGACTGAAATAACTCAACAACAACAACAAGTTCTCTCCTGGAGTCACAGCTTTGCTGTATATCTCTACTGTTCTCTAGCTGCGATGTTCTCTGAACAGCTCTTTGCTACCATCTGTTGCTTTCAACTATTGAGCCTCCTTGAGTTGTTGGCTTTTCATTGCTACTGTTTGTCAGGGTGCAAAGATTGGTAAGTCTCTCCTTGCCAAGGAGGGCTAAATATCTTTTGACCTGCTTGGCATGAGGCCATGACAGTTGTAGCTAGGTGCAAACTGGCAAAAGTGCTTTTGACTAATTCGGCTAAGGTTATTCAAAGTTCCAAGTCTAATTGATGATGTGACTTGGGCTAGAAAAGACCTTTTTGATTCCTGTCAGATCCATGCTTATCAGTTTGTGTTTCCTTGAATCATTTCAAGGATTCCACCCAATTAAACCACAAAGAAAGTGTTTCTCTCTAAGATATTCCTCATGATGCCCTTGGTTACCATGCAAGTAAAATCAGAAAAAAAGCACAGAAAGACTAGGCTTAGTGAGCAGGACAAATCACCCATTGTCTCTGGATCCTTTCTCTTGAATCCTGGCCTTTGTTATGATTCCCTGCCAACAACAAACTGCTGGACTTTATGTAGCATCCCCAGAGATGGCAAAATTATCCCCTTCTCCTTGCAGAGGCATTTTTGTGATGCTTGAGAGTTGTTGGTCTGATGGCAGATCCTATGTGAAGAGGAGATTCAGTTATGTGATTTGTCATGAATCATCTTCATGGAAGCAAATGGCAGCCTCCCCTTTGTTGAAGATGTTTGGGTCAGTCGCTGAAAAGCAGAACTACCAAACCGTTACGGGGGGCTCAATATGCCTGCCTTCATTGGGAAATGGACATGTCCTTTGATTTCTTCTACTCCAAACTAACATAGGATCCAATTTTCAGTTGGCACAGCAAAGCTTTCTTTCCTTCCTTCCTTCCTTCCTTCCTTCCTTCCTTCCTTGCTTCCTTCCTTCCTTCCTCTCTCTCTCTCTCTCTCTCTCTCTCTGACAATTTTCTTTTGAGGACTCATGATAAAACATGCTATTCACCTCCAGAGAGAGAGAACTGATGAATTCTGAATGCAAAGTGAAACATACTTTTTAAAAACTTTATTTTTATTGTTGCATTTTGCTTGTGTTTTTTTTTGCAATGTGCCTAATATGGAAATATATTTTGCATAATTCCATATGTATAATCAAAATCAAATTAGTTGCCTTCTGAAGAAGGGAAGAGTAGTAGGACGTGAGGGAGAGAATTTGGAATTCAAAATTTTAAAAAATTGATTGTTAACTTTTTAATATAAAATTGGGAAATATTTAATGAGATAAATAAAAGTGATTTTTTTCTTTTGAAGATTTTGACTCTGTGAACGTAAGTCACATTGCTCAAGGGTCCAGGGTTAGAAAACCTACAGTTTTGATTATTTGCTTATTAATAATAATTATGGATTTCCTTACTATGTTTGTCTTCCTGTGGTGGCACTCTGGGCCTTTGCCCTTGATCAGGAATGCCGAGGTAGCAGGAATGAGCATTGGGTGGGTAGGGGAAGTGGGTGATCTCTGGGTGGTAGGGATAGAGGGGGAAGATAGCAGGGAGAAAAGATGCTTAAACTTGATGGAAAGTGAGGAGAGCTATGGAAGATCAGATTTGTCCTAGGGCCTTCCCTATCCATGACCTTGCCTTCTTCTTTTAGTCTTCCTCAGTGTCTGGGAGAGAGTAGGAGCTTCCTAGCCCATATCCCCTTAGGTCTGTATAATTCATGATAATCACCAAAGAGTTTTCCCATCTATTCTTTTTAATTTATCATCAGCCAGGAGGCTGGGCTGTGGAGTTAGAGCTTTGGGGTCAGACGCATGGCTCTGCCCCTTAATACCACTTCGTCATTTAAACTTCTGAGACCCCCGTTTCTTCCTCCATGACACTTAGATTTGCTGCCTTCTTTGGCCCCTTCTGGCTCCCCTTCTGTGGTCATTGACACAGCCAATGGTCCCTCAGATCTGCCATGTTTTTGAGATGCAGCATGGCATGGGGAGAGGTGGCCTCAAAGTTAGGAAGAAAGACTCGGATTTCATGTTACGACTCCACACATAGTGACTAAGCAACCCTGAAGACATCACTGAACCTCTCTGTGTCCCAGACGGCTAAGACTCAACATTGCAGATAGGAGCTGATGAGCGTTAGTAGTTATCTCTTTGAGAGCTGCCCCTACCAATGATAAGACACTGGTCTGGTCTAAAAAAGCAAAAGCCAGCTCTACTCTCAGCATGGAGCTTTCTGCTATGACAGACACAGCAGCACAAGGCACAGACCCTCCCCTCTAGGAGCTTAGTGACCAGTGGAGGAGGCTGAGCGGACACACAGAAACCACTGTGAGAAACGTAAGCCAAGCTTCAATGATGCACTGGACCATACCAGCCTGATGCTGCAGATGCCATGGGGTCTAGGTGACAAGGAAATCGGAGATGGCTGGGGAAGCTTGTGCTAGGCCTTGGGGATGAAAAGGGGCTGGAAAAGGGAAGGTGGTGGCCAAAGAAAGCAGGGGCGGGAGATCTCAGCAAAGAGCCCGGCTCAGCCTTGTATCGGCTGTCTTCCTTACAACAGGAGGGTGCTTCATGAAGCAATCTCTTCTATTCACTTCAGTTCTAATGTCCTGGGCTTCTGTTCCTGAGACATGAGTAAAAAAATTCACGATGTAGCTTATTGGTGACACCAGGCTGACCAGAGATGAGGGGTCTCTCGCTGGGAAAGACAAATGAGGAAAGTACCTTTGGGAGACAGGTCACTGGGGATGGTGGGGGCCTGGAAGGTCAGGCAGAGAAAAATGAATCCTGATGGGCCAGGGAGAAAGGAGCTGTTGAATGTGTCTGAGCTGGAGGGAATAGAAGGAAAGTGGATTTAGCAAAGTATAGGGAGACAGTCATAGGTGGGGTTAGACTGGGGGATGCAGAGTCTGGTGCCAGGGTGTGCAGCTGTGTGTGTCTGTGTGTGAGATTTCCCGGAATGGACAATTATCTAACCTGGGCAAACCCTCCCACGGTCCCCCAACCCCATCCCAGATGTCTGGACAAGGCAGCTTCTTAATGAATGTAGTGCTGGCAATCACAAGAGTGGTAAAGTGCCCAGAGAAGCTGCTGACAGGGACCACGGACAAGGCTGATGCTCTTGGTAGGGAGCTGTCATTGCCTCTGGGAGCATCAATGAAGGGCAGGGAGGCCCCTCTTTCTTGACAGTAAGTCAGAGACTCATGACAACCAGCATTCGCACAGGACTGGGTGGTTTGCCAAGGATTCCCTCACTCCCAGCCCTGTGAGACAGACCCTGCAGGTGCTGCTGATTAGCCCCATTTTATAGATAAGTCAGAGGCCCTCAGTAGCTTGCCCATGATCACACAATAGACAGATGTCAAAGTCCGGCAGGCCTTCCTGCCCCCCCATACATCATGCTGCCTCAGCGTAATTTCCTGAAATGCCTCACTAGGGAAATATGGTTTTTCTGCAGAAAAGGGACTTCCCCATTGCATTGGCCTTGATCAAAATGTCCCCACAGTGGAATGTGGTGGACCAAAAGGAATGTGGGCTCTTTGCTTGGCTGTTTACAGACCAGAGTTTATTCAAGCCTTTGAACCTTCTGCCCCACTCTGCTGGGCTCAGAAACACTCATACAAAATCCCGGCAAATACTTAAAAATCACCCCCCTTCTCACCCCCACCCCAAGTTCCAAGGACTAAAAACGGAAATCGTCTTATGATTCAATGATGATTCATTTACTGGGCCTGGCCTGGCCTCTACTTGTTGTCAAGGGAACTTAAGGCCTACTTCCTACCACACGCCGGCTATAAAAAGCCAAAACTAAACCCACAGGGAGTCACTTCTGTGCTCCTTAACTGAAGGCTGGGCCAGCATCACTTAGGAGATGGGGCTTACCTGGGAAAAGAGCATCCAACAGGAATGAGGTAAACACCCAGCTCTCCGGGCCCACCCGGGAAACTTCCTGGGCCAACCACCCTTTCTGTGTGCCCTCTTACCAGCAATGGCAGCTGCCACAAAATAGGAATCAACTTGTGTTTGCAAAGGTAGACCCAGCTCTGCCTGACTCAAACACAAACAGGGGATTGACCATGACCTGAAATCTTTAGGGGTCAACTTCAAAGCCAACACCGAATCCTACAAACGGGAGTCAACGTCAGCTATCGACACTTTGGCCAGCCTCCCTCGGCTTCTATTACAGGGAAAGTAAATAAGAGAGGAGTCTGGACAGGATGACCACAGCAGGCTTAGCCCAGTGTCCCTTGGGCAGCGTCCTCACCATTCACCACTCATGTGCCAAGTGAACAATGAAGGGTATTGACGGGACATGTAGGTGGATCCTCACGTTTCTCACCTTGGCCTCAATGACTTTATTTCGAGAGTCCCAAACTCTTCAGAATAGGACCCTGTTCACAGAGGAATGGCTTCAAACACTTATAAATCAACTATAAGATGTACACAGCAAAGTCTTGCTAGCTATAGAGTCTGTTCCATGGGCCCCTCCCTCCGCACTTGTTCAGCCACCACAAAGGTCAGTCGTAGCTTCCTAATCAATGTCTCAATGGCTAGTCCCTTCTCTTCCCGGTCCTCCACTCACCTTTCAAGTCATCCTAAAGCACAGTCTGACTCTTACTCCACAGCTCACTAAGCTTCAGTGGCTGCCTACTGCCCCTAAATAAAACACCAGTTGCCCAGCTTGGCATTTAAAGCCCTTTCCAGTCTGGCTTCAGCCCAAATTTCCAGAATGTTTTTCATCCACTCTCTTCTAGTCAAATTGTCCCAACTGTGGTTCCTGTCTCCACTGCCATGTCTGGTCCCAGGGCATCTGCCATGCTCCCTCGCCGCCACCTCTGAGAATTCCTGGTTTTCTTGTAAGAGGAACGCAAGCACCTCCTCGCACACGAGGCCTTCCCTGACTCCACCGCTTGGGCGTTCTTTCCTCCAAATGAACTTGTAGCTACTTTATCTTCTGGCTCAGCCCATCTGTATCACATCAGGAGAATGCACGCTCTGGGACACTGAGGATTGCTTCATTGTTGTCCTTCTATCCCCAGCATGGAGCCTAACACACAGGGGGCTTAAAAAGCTTTGTTTGGATTGAGTCAGTTCTTGACCCTCTGCCCTCCGGAATTGAGCCCACCACTTTGCTGAAAGTGAGATTGTTGTCATTCAGTCGTTTTCAGTCATGTCCTGCTCTTTCTGACCCCATTTGGGGTTTTCTTGGCAGAGATACTGGAGTGGTTTGCCATTTCCTTCTTTGGCTCATTTTACAGATGAGGAAACTGAGGCAAACAGGGTTAAGTGACTTGCCCAGGGTCACACAGCTAGTTAGTGTCTGAGGCCGGATTTGAATTCAGGGCTTCTTGACTCTAGGCTTTTTGCTCTATCCACTGCACCTGGCTGCCCATTTAATAGATGAGAAGTGAAATACCTATCATGCTAATTGAACCCATGAGAACAGATATAATCACAGAAGGAGAGTGGGAGCTTGGCTGGAGCCTGAGGAGATGCCTGTACATGGAGGGTCCCTCAGCAAGGGAGATTAAGAGGGGATGAACAAGCAAATAGAATAAAAAAAAATATAAACAAGAAACAGAAGCAACATTAGAAGGTTATTTGACTGCTCTAAAGGACAGATTGGAGAGGGGGATAGTCTGTGCCAGGCTCACGGCTGTGTGAGGGGAGAAAAAGCAACAGATGGGAGAGGATGTGGGCATCCAACTGGTAGGATTTCTGTGGGCCTCTGGACGTGGGGTCAGGAAAGACAGGTTCAGATGCTGCTTCCAAGCCTTCTTATCTGTGTGACCGTGTCTCAATTTTCATAACCCACAAAATGGGGAGATTAACACCCACCTCCCTTGCCTCAGCTCAGCTCACTCTAAGTGAGCACGGGAAAAGGTCTTAGCCTCCAAGCGCCAGGGTCTCCCATTGCATCCTGGGTCATTTCCAGTCATCCTAATCCATATCTGGCCACTGGACCCAGATGACTCTGAAGGAGAAAGTGAGGCTGGTGATCTTGCCCAGCCCTCCCTCACTCAAATCAAAGTCAACAGCAACTTACATCATCATTTCCCTGAAGCCACAGTCCTCTTTGAAAATGAAAGACAAACACTACAATGAGCAGATCTTTTGACTTGTGCCTCAGAGGCAGGCAGGCATTCCCCAAATCTTCCCTCAAGGCTCGTCCCTAGCCCCAAAGTCATGGCTTTTGCCACATATCTCCTGTGATATCTGCTCTTCTGGCTTGTCTATTACCTAACCTTAGCATCTCCAAATGCCATTTATCTTCTGCCTGGTCAGTGGCCCCACTTATCTCCTCCCTTCATGCTTCCTCTGTGCCCTTGGCATCTCGGATGGACAGCTCCATCTGAAGTCAGAGGCCTCTCATTTTGCGACCATCACCATAATTTCCCCTCCCTTGGCCTCAGCTTCTTCATCTAGAAAATGAGGGCATGGACCAGCTCACTTCTAAGATCCTTCTGTCCTCCAAACCTGCAATACCAAACACTTCCTGAAGTTGCCTACATAGATGTTCATCATGGCCAGCTCCCCTTTCCCCAAAGATGGCAGACCAGTTTGCTTTTACACACCTGCTTCATCTAGACTTGTTCTGTGCTTTGAGTTAACTCTCACTTTTCCACAGTGATGGAGGGTAGCCAATTCCTGGATCTTATAAAATGACACATAAGCCAAAATATATTTATACTTGGCATTGAAATGTGTTTTTGTATTTGAGGCCTTGGGTGTGCCTGATAGTGCTGGGAATTCACCTCTATCAAGAATAATGAAGTCACACTAAGAGGACACGACTTGGGAGGAGCTCAGAGACTGTCCAGGTCCCCTTCTTTGCCCTCCACTTTACCATTGCCCTTCCCTGACTCTTTACTGGAAATGTCCCAGACAGCAAATCTCCACAGAATGGCCTGTTCATGCACCTGCCTTGAGCAAGAAGAAGTAGGTATTGGGGTTTCAGAGGGCTTGCTCCCATGCAGGCTCCCTTCTGACAGGTCTTGTGTCTGGCTCTGGGAATCATCTGATAGAAAGGACTGCATCATGTTGAGCAGTGTGCAGAGGAACCCAGCCTGGATGGGGAAGGACTTTAAGGCCATGGCACCTGAAGACTGGGAACTTGGAGTGTTTGGCCAGGAGAAGAGAAGACTGGCAAGGGATGTGAAGCCTACCTTTGCATATTTAAGGGTCTGCCACTGGGGAAGAATTATATTGGTTTAGCTTGACCTCAGAGCACAGAACCAGAAGCAATTAGGGACACTTTTGAAGATGCAAATGTAAGTGTGACTATCAGAAAACATTTCCTACCACTGAGAACTTTCCCAGCGTGGAATATGCTTCCTCCTGAGGGAGCAGGGTCCCCCTAGCTAGAGGCTTTCTGGCCAAGACTGGGGGGAATTTTCATCAGGGGGGCAGATGATCACTCAAGGGTAGGTCATTGATACTTTCTGGTGTCCCTTCCAGTTCTCAGATGCTGTGGTAGAATGGTAATGAATACAGGGTCCTGGATTACCTTGTGTGGGTTCCATTGGAAGGGCTTTTGTTCTGAAAGGGTAAACCATTCTGTAAGACCCCTGCTGATGACTATGATTCCTTATCACAGTCTGGAAAGGGAGAGGACAACCCCACAGCTGACAGATGACGGGGGCACGTGTAGAAACCTGCTGGGGCTACCATCTGAAGTCCAGCTGCCACAAGTGTGGAATCTCAAAGTCTCCTTCAGCCTTTGGTCAGTCAGCACTTCTTTCAATAGCTGGATGGGTAAACGCTAAGCAACTGGCTTGTATTACATTTTATATCATTGTCAAAGGCCTGGGATTTCATTGATGGGTGGGATTCCTCCTCTGTGACAGATCACAGCCTACATGTCAGTTACAGTCCCAGTCTATCATCTGAGGTTTAGAAAAGGCACAGAAAGTGTCAGAGATGGGGTTTGGACACAGATTTTCTTGACTGTAATCCCTGTGCCAAGGGACTATGCCAAGCTCACTGTTTATGACTCCATTTAATCATGTTGAAAAGGAGGCACAATCTGAGGAGGAAAGAATAAATGCTTCATTAAAAAGAGATAGTGCTCAGCTGTGAA
>CM053585.1:545729799-545742050 GCA_028646515.1 Pseudochirops corinnae
TCCTTCCTTCCTTCCTTCCTTCCTTCCTTCCTTCCTTCCTTCTTTCTCTCACCCATAATATCATTGGGAAAAAGTTCTACTTTATCTCTGTTATGTGCAATGGTAGTTCTTGGTTTATGTTGCATGATCTTTATCATTTTATGGGAAGGTCCATACATTTCTGTTATTTTCTAGTTTGGTTGCTTTAACAGATACTGAAAAAAACCTTTTTTTCTGCATTTATTGATGCATTAACGAAATTTTCTTGATTTTGTTATCAATATGGTTATTTAAATCTATAGTTGTTTTTTTTTTTTAATATTGAATCAGCCCTTCATTCCAGGTATATAGCTGTTTTGGTCATAATGTATTATCTCTGATATGTCATTTTACCTTCTGCTAATATTTTATTTAAGTTTTTTTTGCATCAATGTTCTTTACAGATATTTGTTTATAGTTTTCTTCTTCTGTTTTGACTCTCCTTGGTTTGTAGATCAAGACCATATCTGTTTAAAAGAAGGAATTTGGTAGGGCCCCTTCTTTTGCTAATTTTGTAAATAATATTGTACTTGTTCTTTGCATGTTTCATAGAATTCACATGTAAATCCATTTGATCCTAGAGGGTCTCCTTCCCACCTTTGGAAGCTCATTTATGACTTTAAAATTTTCTTTCTCTGTAATTTGGTTGTTTAAATTCTCTATTTCAAATTCGATTAATTTGTGTATTTTATATTTTTGTAAGTGTTCATTTATTTCACTTAAATTATTAGATTTATTGGCATACAGTTGAGCAAAATAGTTTCTCCATTTGCTGTGAATTTTCCCTTTTTATTTTTGACACGAGTAACTTGGTTTTGCTCTTTCTACTTTTTAAACAAATTAGCTAATGGTTTATTTATTTTATTGCTTATAAAAACCCTCCTATTTTCTCAGCAATACAATGATTCAAATCAATCCCAAAGGACTAAGGATGAAACATGCTATCCTCCTGCAGAGAAAGAACAGCTATTGACTGAACACAGACTGAAACAGGCTATTTTTCACTTTCTTTCATTTTGTCTTTGACTCAAGACTTCTTGTACAAAATGACTAATATGGAAATGTTTTACATGATTGTGCAGGTCTAGCCTATACCTGATTGTTGACTATCTAAGGGAGAGGGGAGGGAAAGAAAATTGGGAATTCAAAACCTTCAATAAAAATGCTAAAAAAAATCGAGATCCTTCTATTTTCATTTGTTCATTCAATTGTTTTGTTTACCATCCCATTAATCTGTTCTCTGATTTTCAGGATTTCTATTTTGATGTATAATTGAATTTACTTTTGTTTTTGCTTTTCTAGCATTAGCTGCTTTAGCAATTTATTGCTCTGTCCTTTTGGGGTTTTTTTGCTATAAAGATTTTAGAGATACAAATATTCTTGTAAAGACTGCTTTGGCTCTACCCTTCAAATTTTGTTGTGTTGCCTCATTGTTGTCATTATCTTTAATGAACTTATCATCATTCCTATGATTTTTTTCTCGACCCATAAATTCTTTAGAATTAAGTTATTTAGTCTTCAGTTGATTTTAAATATCCTTTTCAGCTACCCTTCCTTTAATCTAGTTTTTATGCTAATGTGGTCAGTTAAGGATGTGTATATTACCTCTATATTTTTGCATTTGTTTTTCATGTTTTCCAGATCCAATATATGATCAGTTTTCACCAAGAAACCATGCACATCTGAGAAATATTAATGATTATTATTTCTATTCAATAATTGTCAGAGATTTATCTGATCTATTTTTCTAGTATTCTTAACATTTTGTTTATTTTTATCCAAATTTTCTAAGGATAATGAGGTGATTTCAGGACCCTCATCTGTTGTCTATTTTTCCTTGTAATGCATCCATTTGTTTGTATGTTAAACATTTTGAAGCTATGCCTTTTGATGGATATATTTCACCCACTGAAATAAATTCATTGCCTGTTACTTTTCAACAAAATGTAATTCCCCTATTAATCTATTTTAATAAAATCCATTTTAACTGTTATCTTGTCTAGAATCATAATTTATACCCCTGCTTTTTGTTTTTTGGTGTTCAGTTGAGTCATAACAGATTTTCTTCTAACCTTTATTTCAACTCTATGTCTTTATGTTTCAAGAGTGTTTCTTGTAACCAGTGTGTAAAACTCAAATAAAAATGGGGGCCACTGAACAGTACATATGGATCCCCATGGGCTGCATATGGACTTGGAAAACTATATATTAACATTATCTATGTTCTATTGTATTTTAAATTATTTTGTTCAATATTTCAATTACATTATAATCTGTTTCAGGATGATCTCAGGAGTGTGGAGGATAGCAATGAGTTCAGTGGGATGGTGTTTGACACCTTTTGTATTTGACACATGTGAACCACATACTGTTGGATTTTGCTTTCTAAACCATTCTGCTAAATTCTTCCATTTTATGAATAAATTTGTGTTAGCCCCATTTGCAGTTATGATAGTTAATTATTTATTTCCATCTCTCCTATTCTCTAAGCTCAAGATTGGCTCTGATTATGACCAACACTACTTTGAACCCTTTCCCAGCTTTTTGTTCCTATATGGATCACTGATGAATTCCTACATTCCTGCACCGAACTTTGTGTGTGGGTGTGTCTGGGAGTGTTATTCCTTTTTCTGACAGTTTAGATGGAAGTGATGTTGTGACCCCCTCTCATTCTTTGCATGTGTTTGTGTAGTTTTTTTTGTACAACTTGACTGTGTGTTAACAAGGTCTCCTATTTCGTTCTATTTTCACCTAATGTATCCTTTTCCCTTCTCTGTTTTCTTTACTTTTTAAATCTTCATTATTAAATACCAAAAATATTTCTAGGCTTTCTGTCATACTTGACTATGTCTAGGACCCCTTGTGACATTAAGATTCAGAAGGAATTATTTTAATATCCCCCCTCCATTGTAATGCTAAATTTTGTTGTTGTTCAGTCACATCTGACTCTTTGTGACCCCATTTGGAATTTTCTTGGCAAAAATACTAGAATGGTTGGCCATTTCTTTCCCCAGATCATTTTACAGATAAGGAAACTGAGGCAAACAGACTTAAGAGACTTGCCCAGCAGCACACAGCTAGTAAGTGTCTGGGGCTGGCTTTGAACTCACTCTCCTGACTCCAGGCCCAGCACTCTATCCATTGTGCTGAAAGCTCACTCTTATCCAATGTGTTACACTAATAAGATTATGGGTTTAACTCACTCCCCTCCAAAAGAAGAGTCAAAATGTTCCCCCTGCTTTCGGAGAAAATCTTTTCTCATTTTGTTAACATAGTTTTTGTCATTCCTGATATGTGAATGATAGCTTTCCAAAACAAACAGTTTTCTGCAAAAATGTTGTCTTCCTTTGTTATTTGGTCCAGAAACTTAAGCTTCCCAAAATATTAGACATTTGTGCGAGTAGCAGAAAATACTTTCTGGTGGCTCATTTGGGGACTTTCCTCCCCTATGGAACAGTATGGTTGGTTTTGTTTGTTTGTTTTCTCTGAAACATTAAATGTTCAGAATGGCCAAAGGCAAATTAGAAGCCATTCTCCTAATCTGGTGCTGCTTTAACTTCTATTTTAACCACCCTGTTTACCTTGGAGTTGTTTTGTTCACTTAATATTAGCGGAGGCCTCTGCGAGATCTCAGTCATTCCCTTTGCTCTTTGGTTGGGCCTCTCCCTGTGGCTTCTGCTGCCCAGTGTTTATTGTCCCAGGCAATGCCTTCCCCTCAAGGTTGGAGGATGAGTCTTGCCTCAAGAGCCACTCCCAGTGAAAGGGAGAAGAGCACTTGGTTAATTATGTTGTCATCATGCTTTCAAGGTCTCCAAAAATAAAAAAAAAGTAGCTGAAGAAGGTAGCCCCCTTCTGAAGTTCTCTAGTGAATGTCTATTCAAGGGAATGACGTGATGGCCAAAGCACAGGGTTCCTACTGGGGCGGGACACATCCCATTCTTCTCCATTTTGCTTTTTCTTCTGGGGAAAAATTCTTTCAATATTCAAAATGCAATACCTTCTGGCTTCTTTGAGGGTAAACTGAGTTTGAGGAGATTCCCTTTCTAGAACTTGGAGGATGCTTACATTACCAACTAGATTACCCAGAGGGCATTCAGCTGTAGGCTGAGGGTGGACTCAAAAACAATTTGCTGCAACTATCTTTAAGGTAAGGGTGGGTCTTAAGGAGGCAGGACTATATCTACTGGTCTGCCTTGTGGATAGCCTCTGACTGTTGACTCTCTAAGCAAACAGCATCTCTAGAGACATACCAAAAGCAACACCAGAAGCATGAAGGCTGATCCTGGCTCAGCTTCTGCATGGCTTCCTTCTGTTCCAATCTTGATGACAAAATCAACTGATCCTGGCTGGCCCTGACTCAGGCCAGCCCTTGGTAGCTTATCTTTATTACTGGAACTAATGAGACGTCCATAGGTCACTCAACAGTTAACAAAGCAAGACTTACTTAACCATAGCAGAAGCATGTTCAGCAAGGGCAGACATTAAGGAAATCTCAAATGGCCTGAGCTGTCTTTGCCAGAATTGCCAGTGGGTTTTTGGCCAAGATTCAGGAATGGGAACTAGAACCCCACTTGTCTGTCTTGACATAGATAACCAGGAATTACCCTTGATGTCCCTGAGACAATCAGGCCTCAAGGATGTAGAGGATGTCCTAGGTGGACTCAAACTGGGGAAAGGAGTGAGGTTTTAGCTCCTACCACAAGGTCGCATTGGGTACAAGAACAAGAAGTAAATATTGACAAGGTCCACTTATCTCCTTGTGGCAAAGGCATCACTGAAAAGTATCTAAGAAAGGTTGACGTTCCCAATCAATGTCTGTACTTTGGACCATTTTCCATCTTTCCTAGTTGACAGACCAGGGAAGCTGCTGTGAATTTGTGGAATGTCTTCCCACGTCTACCCTGGCCTGTGATTTGGTGTAAAACTACATAGGAGCTGAGAACATGACACCCATGGCTGAAGTTGAGATGGTCCCATATGAGCTGTCAGTAGTTTCTTTACCAGAAAGGAGGCAGTTTCTTTTTTTGGTGATGCTGGGTGCTCACCATGTCCAACACCTCCCCACAAACACACATGGGTACAGACAAAAATTAGCAGCTAGGGGGCACCGTAGTGAACAGAGTGCCAAGCCTAGAGTCAGGGAGAGCCATCTCCCTGAGTTCAAATCTGGCCTCAGACATTTCCTAATTGTGTGACCTTGAGCAAGTCACTTCACCCAGTTTGCCTCAGTTTCATCATCTGTAAAATGAGCTGGAGAAGGAAATGGCAAACCATACCAGCATCTCTGCTGAGAAAACCCCAAATGGGGTCACGGAGAGTCAGACCCAACTGAAATGGTTGGACAACAGCAACATAAACAAAAATCACATAAGAATGATTCATTATTGAACATTGCTTGCATTTATTTCCTGGGTGACTCTAAACTCATCCACATCCTTGCAATAACAGTTTCCATTTCAATAATTTGTATTTTCTGGAAACAAAGGGTTTGCTTTTATTTGAAGTTTTCTGTTGACGTTTAATAAAAGAGAATCATGTTAACCATTTTGCCATTATGCAAATTTTGTGGTACTGTCTGAAAACAATGGAGACATCAGAAGTAACGAATAGACATTAAGTAAATTGTATTAAGCAAACCTAATATGGCAGACTGCCTTGGGTTGAACTGTGGTGATGGGGCCATTTTCTTTAACAGGCAGAACTTTCTAGGCTTCCATTCCAGTAACCTCAAACCATGGAATGTTGGAGCCCCTGCATTTTATAACTGAGGAAACAGAGATGCAGAGATGGGAGCAGGATCAGCCCAACGCCCCTCCAGGCACTGGCCGTGATCCAGCTGAGGGGCAAGCCTTCTTGTCCATGCCTCCGCCACATCCTTTCATCCAGGCTCAGTCTGGCCTGTGTCTTTGCGCCAAGCTTCCTTAGAGGAGCCGTCAGATGCCCTGAAGAGCTCCTTTTGTCTCATTTGTTATTTCTTGAGCCCCATCCTTGACCTTGTTTTCTGGGGAGAAAAGTAGCATTTTTTTTAAATTTAAAAATTATCCATATATGTATTTATTAAGTCCCTGGATAATGCATTTTATACTATGCCACAGTAATACATTTTTATATACTTTTTTATACATTCATCATATGTGATAGCCTATTTCTAGCTCCCACAAGGCTTTTCATTAGCCTTTGGGTCCTCTGACTATAGGCGTGATCCTTCTGAGATCATGGGGTTGGCAGCAGGCATCACAGGATCTTTCAGTCCAATTAAACAATTTATGAAGCACCTACTATGTGTGGGTCTCTGTACTAAGCACCCAACTACAAAGAGAACATGAAAAACTATACCTTTTCTCAAAAAAGCTCAAATTATAATGGCAGATACAACATTCAATTGGAAAAAGAAAGACAATTTGGGGAGGGTGAAAGAGTAGTTTGATTCAATCAAACAAGTATTTATTTGTTCCTACTGTATACCAGGACTCCTGCTCAGTGCTGAGAATACATACACATAAATAAAACAGTCCTTTCCCCCAACGACCATGCATTCCACTGAAGTGATATAACATCCATACAAATGAGGAAACACAAAGTGATTTCAAGGAGACCCCCTAACAATGAGGTTTCCAGGAAAGGTGTCCTATAGGAGGCATCACCTGAGTCAATTCTGAAGACAACGGGAGGTTTCAGGAGGTGACAGGAGAAGCGAGAATATTCCAAACACTGCCCTTTTAGGCTTGGCTGTGTCACACATAGCACTTCAGTGCTGAGAGAAGCAGAAAGAGGACTTTCGTTTATGTTCAAGCATGAAATACCCTTGTAAAGCATTTACTTTCATACAAGAATTATTTGATTCTTGAAAGGAGCAGGAATTTAATTAAATTATTAAGGCATTAATAGGCTAAAAATTATCAAAATATATTTTTAAAATTGTCAGATGAGACTTGAGCAGTTTGCGGCAGAAAATGAACTATGGCATAAATATAAAAACTTAAGTCACTTTGTACAGGATGCTGGGAAATGTCTAATTTGTGTCAGAACAATTTCGATGACAAAGAGAACAAAAAATGATAATAGGTCACATCTCTATATAGCTTTAAATGCGGCAGGCACGTTCTAATGATCACTTTACTTTGTTGGATCCTCACAACAGCCTGGGAGGTGGGTGCAATTATTTTCCCCATTTCACAGATGAGGAAACTGAGGTAGAGAGAGGTTAAGTCACTTGCTGTCCTTCAAAAGAGAGATTAGTCTTGCGTCTAGCTCTTTGAAACATAAGTAAGACTTCAAGAAAAACACTTCCTGTCCATTGTCTGGAGCTGTCATTTCCAGGCTATGCCCCAGCAGAGTCTGACCTTGGACCCTCCAATGCAGTGGCTTCTCCTCACTCAAAGACAAGTGCAGCTGAAAGGAAAGACCAGTCAAACCTCCAGCTGCACTGAAAACCTATTTGCATCAACATAGGATGAGTCTTGATTAAAGAGGATATCTTTGCATAAACCCAACCAAAGATTCTTTAATCAAGTCACATTTCCTTATTTTCTGAATGCCATAAGCCATAGTTTAGAACATGTGTGCCCGTCCATGGAAGATGGGCCCTGAAGGAGCTGCTTAATCCCCGAGAGTGGGAAGTAAGAATGGAAATGGCAAGATCATCTTTAAATGGAGAAATAATTAACCAAGGAAACCAGGGACTGGACACAGTATTTTATGTAATTTCACCCCTTTGGAGACTTGCAGACTTTGGGGATGTTGGATGCTTCTTCTTCTGCCCTTTTCTTAGAGACTTGTCTGCTCTGAATTAGAGCAGACAAACCTGTCAAGCTAGCGATGGGACAGAGGCTTCTAGAATCCTCTTTGTTCAGTTACCAAAACAATAGAGAAACAGCAATGGTCCTTTGAGCTGGTGGAGAACTAGATCCAGGTAGAACCTCTCCATATGGAAAAGGAAGCTCCCTTGTTCGCTGTGCTTGGTTGGCTTTTCTAGGAAGCAGCTGATAATATGTGAATGTGCAAGATGTTCTGAGCTGTTATAACACCAGCAGACACTGAGAGAACAAGGTGTCCTAGATCTGGGGACTTGAAATCAGAAAGGATAAGTTGGAATCTCGCCTTTGACACCTTGAACAAGTCATTTAACATTTGTATATGGTTGTTTGGAAGCTTTTCCTCATTAGAGTGTAAGCTCCTTGAGAGCAGAGGTGTGTGTGTGTGTGTGTGTGTGTGTGTGTGTCTATCTTTCAGAGTATCCTTACTACTACACACAGTAGGTGCTTAATAAATGCTTAATAAATGATTGCTGAATGATTAATATGAAAATATATTTTGCATGACTTTATATTTGTAATTGACAAAATGTTGTTCACCTTCTCCAAGCCTCTCCAGGGCTTGAGGAAGGAAGAGAATTTGGAACTCAAAATTTAAAAAAAATGTTAAAGAATAACTATTTTTTAAAATGCTTGATGACATGACTTTGTAATGATAATGTAATTTGAATTTGAAGATCCCTTTGTGTTGGCAAAGGTAGCAGGTACTTAGCACTTAGTAATTGATCAAGCTTCTGTTGGGGAAACAGAAGGTATGAACGTTCTCCTGTGTCCTGTTGCTGAGTAACAGGAAAGAGTTGACTGAAACAGGAAGCTAATGCTGTGTGTATATAAGAAAAGCCCCAGAGAGGGAGAGGGAGAATTTCTTGGGACAAGAATCTGGTGGCAGAAGCTGTTCTGCTGGAGAGGGAGAGAGTTTCTCTCAGCAGCATCTGGAGGCTGGGCTGCTACTGCTGGACTGAAAATTGAGAAGACAAATGAGAATTGAGAACTGAGTCAGAATTTCTTGGAGCACCTTGGAGGCAGAGCTGCTGCCAGGAGGAGGCTGAAGAGAAAAGACCCTCCCTCCCCTAGGCTGAAGAGAATGGTTTTGATTTTGAAAACCTGGATGGAGTGATTTTTTCATTCTGGGAGCCAGCTGAGACTTCTTCTTGGTCCGAGGGCCAGCTGGAGCTGCTAAGGGACTGAGGAAAAATGACTGTGATGCTGAGACTTTGTCTTTTTGTAGCTTGTTGGGCCTTGACTTCCTGGGAGCAGAGACTGTGAGCGATTTGAGATGGACTGGACACTGTGAGCTTCAATGTGGAGTGGGAACTGCTCAGAGAACTGGACAAGGACCTGGGAGCTGTCTGCCTTTGAACCCAGGTGACAGTTTGGTGAAACCAGGTAGGATCTGGGATCATGGAAAGGGATCCAGGGAATCTGAGGGACCACCCTGAGTCAAGCTGAAAGAAAACTTTACTTGGATACTGTGTACTGACTAAGAAGATTGTAATTTACTAGTGACCTAGGGGTGAAGGATCTGTGTAGTTTCTGTTTATTGAATAGTGAACAATGAAGGATGATTGATTGACTAAATGATTTGTACTTAGTGATTGATGACTGAATAAGTAATTGATTTTTAACCTAGTATGCCCCATGAGTGGAAAACTTTGACTATTGTACTTTATAACTGAATTAAGGATTTTGTGAAGGCTTGAGTTACTAAATGATTGTTCTTTGTTCAAAACTTTGTGACCACTGTAGTGGAAACTATGTGGCCATTTTCTATGATAACTGGTTGTGAATGCTATATTTTGATTTTCTGTGATAAGCTGTAACATTGTGAATGCTGTACCTTGATTTACTGTGAATGTTTTGCTTTGATTTGTTACAGAATAGAGTGTTTACTATACTGTGTAATTAGAACCTTAAAAGCTGTTCACAGTAGCATTCTTCTGAAAAGCTGCTAGTGCTTGGCTTTACAGACTTTATGAACCTCTGCTTCCTCTCCTATAAAATGGGGATATATATAACTAGTTCCAGAATTTCAAAGAATGGGACAGTCCTGTATGATTTATAATCCACATTTTTGGAAGGAGTATATATGCCAATAGAATCAGAGACACATGGGTAAGTTGTGTGAAGTGCATTGGAATTGGAGGAAGAGAATGTCTAGGATTTGAAAATCCTGGTTCTGCTGCTCATTCACTACCTGTGTGACCTCAGGCCAGTCACTTCCCTCTTCAAACCTGTTTCCTCATCTGTAACACTGAAGGGGACAAGTAAGTGACTGCAGAGCTCCCCTCAAGCTCTAAACAGATGATCCTCTGATTCATTTAAACACTTATCTCAGAGAACAGAAGCAAGGCTCAAAAGATGTTATGTCCCTGAAGTGTTCTATAAAGGTATAGTCTGTCTAAATATCAGCCATTATTATTTAATAGCAAGTGCTTTGTAAACATGACCTCTTTGCAACTCATAATAACCCCTTGTGGTAAATACTACTACCCCAATTTTATGGCTGAGAAAACTGTGTTAGACAGTCTGAAAGCCCCACCCAAGGTCACATGACTAATAGCATTGACCCTCTCCTATACTCTCTCCTCTAGCTTTTCAGGATATTATTCTCTCCTGGTTCAGTGAAGTCAGGAAGATGAATTCAAATCTTTTCTTTTTCCTCTCTTTTTAAAAGCAATTTTTTTCATGGTCCTTAGTCTCAAGTCTCTTTTTCCCTTTCCAACTATTAGTTGTGTATACAATATCCTACTTCCTGGTTCCTCTGCCCTGGGAACCATTCCTCTCTTGCTTTCCTATTGGCCACCTCATGTGAGCAGTCCATGGAGGTGTAGAAAGTGGGTTAGTTCCTAAGTCAAAGCTGAATATTGAAGAGCAAAGACCCCATGAAGAAGCCAAACAAAGATATCAAGTTTGTCCTTGAATAGATTCTACATGGAAAAAAGTGAGAACAGCATGATGGCATTGGAACCCCCATCAAATACCCCTCCCATTTCTTGGGCGATGGTTGGAATCCCAACTCCCTGCTTGGCATTTCCTCATTGATTATTGATCACACCACTAGGCATTGATGAAAGCATCCTGAACTGAATTCAGTGGAGGGAACTTGAGGAAGCCAGGTCTCTTGGAAGCTTAGCCTGTTTGACACTGGCAAAGGACGAAATCCCCTGTTAAAAAAAGATGTGACAGCTGTTTACACAAGCAGATTTCAGCCATTTTAATTATTGCTTTTGGCAGGGTACAAGAAGTTTAATCTTTTCTAAATCCCACTGTAATGTCTGGTAGCTGCAGGGCTCACTTACTCTGACAAAGATCTTCATCAACTCCCCAAGGTGGGGGGAAGGCACTGTTGGCGATGATACTTGAGCCTTTTTCCCTGGTAGAAATGGTAATATTGTTCTCATATGCTAATTCAATTATAGACCAAAGCAATATGAGACACACGCAAATCGAATTTCTTTAGCAAAGTGGTTTCTTATTCAAGGGACTTTGAATTTTTGTCATGAAAATTCTCATTCATGTTTTCCTGATGTAGGTTGATGATTTCATCTTCCTTTCCACACAACTTCTTTAGATTTGGAGATAAAGAGCCAAGAGCATAATTAACATAAGCAAGGAAACCTCATCTAACCACAGAGAAAAGACTTGACATTGGCTGGTCACACCCTGAAGTGACACCATCATTTCTGATGACTTTCCAAAGTCAAGGAGGTGAGCAAAAGTCACAGCTTTTCCAAAGTTCTCAAATTTAAGACAAAAAGAAAGTGCTCGACTTCTCAAAAGGAAGTTCTCTTCCTATCTTTAATGACAGTTGCTTACATGTGATAGAACTTAGCTTGTGCCCCTGTCCTTGAACATCATTTTACTTAATTTTTGTGTCTCAGAAGAAGGATGTTATTTCCACAGAAGACTGAAAACCTAAAGGAAAGAGACAGGAAAAAACCCGAGTCAATTATATAATTTGCATTTTTAGAGACTCCCTTAGAAGACCTAAGTAAAAAATGAGCCTCAGATTAGATTAGCCAAATACTTATTTAAAGACAGAAAACCAGAACTTTATTATTTTATTTTCAAAACAGTTACATGCTTGCCTAAAGGTCAGCTGAAAGCCCTCCCCACCCCCAATTATTATGTGTGTGTGTGTGTGTGTGTGTGTGTGTGCGCGCCTGTGTATGTACACTCGTGCACACATACCTCTCTGTGGTTCAGAGAGATCTAGTTAGATTTTCGATCTTAGGACCATTGAGATAGTAAGAATGCAAGTTCTGTGATGGCAAGAACTCTTTTATAAAACTATTATTGTTGTTGTTATTATTATTATTAGGAGGAGGACAAGGAGGAGGAGGAGAAGGAGGAAGAGGAGGAGAAGAAGAAGAAGAAGAAGAAGAAGAAGAAGAAGAAGAAGAAGAAGAAGAAGAAGAA
>CM053585.1:545742550-545816515 GCA_028646515.1 Pseudochirops corinnae
CCGAGCTGACTTTAGTTGGAAGTATCTTTGTGTGCGATTTGAAGTTCTAGGTTGGTCCAGAGTCCTATTCCATGGGTATTTTGGGGTGGCTATGTGAGAGCTGCGATATATTGCTGCTGCTATGCCGCTATCTTGGCTCCGCCCCGATAGAGTACTTTTATCAGCTGTTAAGGGAATGTTCTCCTAGACCATAATTTAGTATGATCACCAGAATATGACTAGCTGCAATATATATGACTCTATATGCCAATCATATATATGATTTGATAGGCAATTGGCCAAATCCCTTTTTGTTTCCCAACTCTGCCCTTCCAGTTCTGACCTACCCTACAATGCTCAGCTCAAATGGTATATCTCTCTTCTCCTACACTTTTTAAGTTTCATCTGGAAATTTTGAAAAAACCCTCATAATCAGTCAAGGAAGCACTGTAACTTAATCATAGAGTCCTAGATTTGGATTCAAGAACACCTGAGTTCAAATCCTTACTAAGGTATTTATTATTTATGTGACCCTTGCCAAATGATTTAATCTCTCTTGGTCTCATCAGTAAAATGGAAATAATAAAAATCTCTAATTGGTTTGTTGTAAGGATCGAATGAGATAATATTTATAAAGCATTTGGTGAAATTAAATGACTCTTCTCATCATTAATATTAATGTTTTGTATGGCTTCAGAGGCCTAATATCTAAGAGAGACATGGTGAAATTCATATGTTAATCAACAATTGTTTATTAAGCACCTTCTATTTGCCAGTAGCTATCATATGTGCTGTGGATACAAAGTCAAAAAATACAATGGTTCCTGCTCTCAAGAAGTATATATAAAATTAGTAACAGTTTGGAACAGAGGATAAGAGATACTGAAATAGAATGGGATACACTGAAGTGGTTCCACACAAAGTTTTTGTCCTTTTGCCTTTGATCCAGCCTTTCATTTGCATGAGAGACCAAAAACAAACAAACAAACAAACAAGCAACACCAGGAAAACAATCTTGAGAAATAGTAGCCACAGACTCAGATTGACCTTGGCTCTTCTTTTAATGTAAATTTTATTTCACTTTTTGTCAATTTATAAATATTAATTTTCTCCTCTTCCCACCTCCTCCACATCCTCATTGACAAAAAAAGAGAGACAAAACTCTCATGACACATATGCATAATCAACAAAAACAGATTCTTACAATGACCATGTTCAAAAAATGTTTTATTCTGTATCCTGAGTCAATCACCACTCTATCAGGAGGTAGGTAACATGCTTCATCAATGTACCTCTGGAATGGTAGCTGATTATTGAATTAAGTTCTAACGTCTTTACTTCAACTGAAGTCCCTTATTTTAAGGCTATGTGAATTTGTGTGTTTCAAGTGTATTTCTCATAAATGACATATTGTTAGTTTCTGCTTTCTAATCCACTCCATTACGTTCTTCCATTTTGTGGGTGAGTTTGTCCCATTCACATTCACAATTATGATCATTAATTGTGTATTTCTCACTATTTTTTTCTCATACTTTTCCTCCCATTTGTTTTTCACCTTCTTTATCAAGAAGAGAATGGTAAGAGAGAAAGAGCATGCTCAGCACCAATCCTCTAGATCTGACATAATCTGTTTCTATTCTCCTGCCACCATGAGAAAAGATATAGTTAGAGGCTATCCTTTGTTTATCATCATTATTAGCATAATCATCTTAATGATTCATGCATATAAATGTTAAGCCATAATCATAAAAATCGATTCAGGTAGAAAGCCAGTTAAATGACCTTTCTTTCCAAATGTTCTGTACCTGCCATGAACAGAACACCAGAGTTTAAAGGTTCCTCTTCATAGACTGATTGTATTTTCCAAATAAACAAACAGGTATGTTTATAGAGAGGATTGACCATAATTTGGTTTATCTGTTGAGTTTCTGAAAATCGTTTATTTTGTAAATCTTTGGTTACTTTTTTGCCTCCATCTGTTTCATGAACTTTGACATTACAGCTACTCTGAGCCAATGAGATGCATTGTTTCTGGTACTATGAAGCCAAAACAAACAGAGTGTCAGATTAAGGGGTCATGGGAAGTGTGGTGAGTAAATGAAGTTGGGTTACACTTGGCATGATTCTTTCTGGTGTGTCATAATTTCCATAATGAAAAAATGAAGAATCTTAACTGTATAGAGAATGTAGGATAGCATTCGAGAGGGGTTTTCCTAAAACCCAGTTGGCATGGCATAAAAACGTGGGAGGCACATATACCCAGGTTCAAAGTATATATCTCTATCTTTATCTATCTATCTATCTATCTATCTATCTATCTATCTATCTAATCTAATATCTATATAGATATAGATACACACACACACACATTTTCCAGTGTGGATTCTTTCAAGAGAAAACAAGCTTATTCATTTGGACTTCTGAAAACTTAGCAGAACCAATATCCTGAGCTATGGCATGCATCCATCATAACACAATGGCAGTGTGGGACAGTGGAGAAGGTCAAGAAGATATGGGTTCTAGTCCTACTTCTGACACATACTAGTTGTATGATTAGATGCAAGTCACTTAAATTCCTATGACCACCAACTCTCTAACTATAAGCAACAGATAAGCTGCTATATCCATTCAGGAGGTTTCAACACCAGTAGCTCCCTTCACAATGAATACAACATTGTGTTTATTTCCCCATCAGAAATCACGCACACACACATACACACACACACACACACACATAAACACACACACAGACTTACAATTACACACACACAATGAACACTCTAAAATAACAATTTCACTGGAAGATGCTAAATGGTATTACTTTTCAATAAGTTAACACCACCTCTTAAATTTTTTTAAATTTAATTTTAATTTCATCCAATAATGGAGTACTAGGGTGACCACTTTAAGCTTCACTTAATCTTGAAGATTACAAGCTGACATCTTAAACAGTGTTACTCCTTCCAAATAGAAGCCATAGATAGTAATGTCAGAGTGGCCATGCAGTCAGTGCTTCTAGAGATTTGTGAATTTGCAAAGGTGATTGACTCTTGCACTAAGTCATTTCACAGATTCCCATCCTTGGCCCTGAGGACTTTACAGCCAGGGCACATGATGTGTGAGGTGACAGTCCTTCCTATAAAAAAGCGATTTTGTTGTCCAACCATATTAGAGACCATAAATACCTCCACACAAGCTGGGGATGGCATTAAGCGCTGGTAGTTTGAAATCACCAATAGGCAAGCCCTGGTGAACAGAGAACTCATTCCAGCTAAGGAGGAAATCAGGACAACAACATTTTGAAAGTTCCCAGAGCGTAACAAAATCACTTGGAATGCAACAACAGCCACCCTAACTTCTTTCTTTCTATCATGTTTTCAGCTGCACTGTTCAATGACATTTCCCAAAGGAGACACATCCACGATTTAATCATGTAAGTCAGTGAGAAAATAAATGTATTTATTTTATAATGAGATTTTGCATGTACCCACCCATGGAATTATAGAACCCTCAGCTCTCTGGGTCACAATGCACGGAGTACAAGCCTGTTTCTTGACTTATTGTGAGAGGGATGGAGAATGGGCCTGATATTTTGGTATAGGGTATTGACTTACTGATTTTACCTTTTGAAGGATTGTGTGAAACATAGTGATGAGCTTAGAATGGAAACTACTTGAGGGCAAGGCGCTGCTTCATTGTTGTCCTGCTGTCTCCAGAATTCGGCACATGCCTGGTTGATTGATTGGCGTGCTGCAGAATAGAAATAAGTGTTTTTAAGATTCAGTCCATTGACTAAAGCAGAAGGACAGTTCCCTCTGGGGGTGTTCTTCATTTACACATTAGCTGGGGCACTGACTAGCTAGATTCAAAGTCCCAAAGGGTCAGAGCACTTTACCTGATGATGCTAAGGAGCTATGACTTTAAAAGAAACCCTGCCTGGGCCCTGCCCTTCAGCTGTGCCTCTGAGAAAACAAATTGAATTTCCTGACTCCAAATGGCAAACTGGGCTATTACATACTTTGTAATTTCAAAGAGCATCTGTCATCACACAAAGACAAATATATTTCTCAAAGAAACATCTGGTGCTTTTTGAAACAAGCCTCAGGCCTCTGCGCAATGAATGAAAAATGTGCTATAGATGGAGTGTTATTTCATGTTGTCTTTCATTTAATCAACTGAGTGTGGAATGTTTGTATTGAATTAACCATCACAAAAATACTGGCCCTCTCCAAGTGGCTGGAGAACCTTGGGTTTTCTTGGGGGAGGGGGTTGGGGGGGGGAGGGAGGAGCTGAAGAGAAAAAAGGGTGCTGCAGTACAATAATGAATAAGGGCCATTGGAATGTGTTGGCTTTCAGTTCTCTGCTGAACTGCTCCTTTACCTGGATAATACTTTAGGGGGATTTCAGATGTGCAGCACTCCCACCACTGCTAGCAGCCAGTCATTTACCCTGGGCAAATTCCTTATCAAACCAGGATCAAGGTGAATTCCAATGTCCAAAGTATTTTAAGGTTTACAGGACATTTCCCTCACAGTAGGCTTGGATGGTGGATAGCATTCACTTATCACCCCATTGTACAAAGCACAAAACTTCTAGGTACAGGTATAAGCAGGTCCAAGAGGTGTTCTCCTCATTTCCAGCACAGACTCTCTCAAGTGAAAACAAACAACCCCCCAAACCCAACAACTATTTATTTGACCTTCTGAGAGTTTGTGAATGTCAGCTGTTTTACAAATGAGGAAACTGAGACTCAAAAAAGTGAAATTGCCCAACATCACCCAGCTAACAGATGACAGCCAGGTTCTCCCATATTGTATTACCTTTGATATCCTCCCAGATAATTCAGGTACTGTTTGTACCAGCACATACACAACATGAAAGGCAAAACACTGATTTGTAATATTGTCCATAGAGACACCACTTTGAATTGTTTGGAAGGATGGAAAAAGAACTGAACCAAGTAGTAGATAGGAGGAAGAGACTGAGCCAGGTTGCTTTAAAAGATGTGGGCAGTGCTTCTGATGGACCTCCCCAGATGCTCGCTGATACCAAGATCAGTGTTTAAAGGCTCTGACCCTCCAAGAAAACAAACAAACAAACTATTATTTCTTTTTTTCCCCAATATTTCAGCATTTTTATTTGAAGTTTGGAGTTCCAAATTCTATCACTCTTTTCCCTTTTCTTCCCCCTCCCTGAGATGGTAAGCAACCAAATGTAGGTTATCCATGTGCAATTATGTAAAACATTTTTCATATTAGTCATTTTGTACAAGAAGACTTGAATAAGAGAAAAGAATGAGAGAAAAAGGTGAAAAAGAGTCTGCTTCAATCAGGATTCAATCACTGTCAATTCTTTCTCCAGAGGTGGGATACATGCTTCGTCGTTAGCCCTTTGAGATTGCCTTGGATCATTGTATTACTGAGAATAGCTAAGTCATCGTATCAGCAGGCACCCCAGCATGCCCAGGGCGGCTGCTAGCACGGGTTCTTAGATCTGCTTTCCTAAAGGAAAGCAACTCAAAATGGGTTAACAGTCTTACTTTAATTCATCAAACATCTATCATTGATATAGTTCAGGGGGAAAAGTCAACACCCTGAACTTCAGATGATACAAACAGAATACGAATAGAAGTTACAACAAAAAATAACACAATTCAGCAGACAGGGCTTCCAGCCGTCTGACTGTTACACTAGTTACCAGAGAGGGAAGCATCAACGTCTGAATTTTCAAAGTCGGGGAACTCAATGGCTGCCCAGAATCTGGTCTGGCCAAATCACACAACTCTTTCCAAAGGGAGCCCCAAAGCAAAAACTCACATCAAGATATATATAGCCTTCTCCTGGATCAGAGAATGTCACAGCCCTCTTGACCCACTGCTCAATCACAAAGTAATATGGCGTGGGCATTCCTGAATAGCAAGCCTCCTGCTACAAGCTCCCTTTGAGCACATTCAGCCTACTGGGGGCAGAGTACACTTTCAAATCAGGAAAGGTTCTCAGAGCCACTTAAGCTTATCAAAGGGCCTAGGGGCAAGGAAGATCTTCAGATTCTCATAGCAGTCATCCACAGTTCATCATCAAACAATATTGCTCTTATTGTGTACAACATTCTCCTGGTTTTGTTCACTTCACTTTGCATCAGTTCATGTATGTCTTTCCCAGAAAAACCATCATTTCTGAAGAATGAAAATTGCTCCTGACACAAGTAGCAATGGAAAAGGAGAGGAACAGTGGGTAAAAGTAGGCAATAACTTTTCATAGCAGCAAAAACCTCCCAAAGTGGAGATGAGGGAGAGGTCACCTTTGGGGGAATGATTAAACTAATTGTAGTAAATGAATTTAATGGAATATTATTGTGTCATAAGAAATGATGCAGTGGATAATGGCAGAGGACCCTGAGAGGAGCTCCATGAACTAGTGTGAAGCAAAGTGAGCAGAGAGAACAATATATAAATTGTCATAGAAAACAACAGTATTTTAAAGAGAAAAAAAAAAAAACTTTGAAAGGCTTTAGGACTCTGATTAATATAATCAACCCCAAGTCCAGAAGACCAGAGATGAATCATACCCCCCACCTCCTGCCAGAGGGTAGGAATGGAGGGTTAAAACGTGGAAGAATAATAAAGATGACAAACAAGATAGCATTTATGCAATGTTTTAAGATTTACAAAATTCTTTCCAAATATGCGGCACTGTTACTATCTCTTTGGGGGTACTTAGTAATTGTGTATGTTGCGTAGGTGACTTGTCTACAAGAGCTCGAATTAAGGATGTTATCAGGGGCAGACAGGACTGGAAACAAACATATTATGATCATAGAGAAAGAGGGAAGGGGTAACTAATGGGCAGCTTGGATTCTATTATCCACAAAGTAGCAGAAGATTGAAGCAGCCGGTGCAGGGAAGAAAACAATGGTTCTGGAGTCCCCAAGGACCCACACATCCTCCCTCTGATACTTAGTATCTGTGTGACCGCAGGTAACTCAGCCCATTTCCCCAGGGCCTTAGTTTCCTCATTAGTAAATTAAAAGTGTTAGCAAAACAGTTTTTGAGATTCTTTTTAGCACTAGACCTAGGATCTTATGTTCTTTTTAGAGGAGCCCCCCTGCACATTTGGTGGACCCTTCTATAGGGAATTTTATGGGAAGACATGAACAAGAGTAGCTTCGTCTGGGAAGGTTTACACGAACCATCAGGTTAGAACAGCATGGACTCATCCAAGTACTGGGCCTATGAACCTTCTGCACAGACCCTCCAGGGGCCAATGCAATGGTCTAGAATTCCCTGTATAAAAAAATAAATAATATCTTCCCCCCAAAAATGTGAAGAAAACTTGTGACCACAACTCCCTGCCTAGCCTTGCATCCTTCCCAGAGAGACAAGGATGTTCTGCCTCTTAAATTGCTCCAAGAGGCCCTTAATTATTTATTTCCTCTATATATTCTTCCAGCTCCAAACTCCATTTATCCTGTTTTTCTATCCTGTTGTTTGTTACTTTTGCATCCTTGAGTACCTATGGTCTTCACAGGAAGACTGGGTCTTCATCAGTTTTATAGTTCTATGTGCATTTAGGAAACTTTATATAAGGTGCAAGCTGCACCACCATTGCCAATAGCAGATGTCTGCAGGACACTCACAGTCCTTTCAAGCTGTAGAGTGAGTAGCTGAATCCCTTTGAACGCCTCATAAATGCTCTTCCCTTTAATATGCTCCACGGCCACCTGTGAATGCAATGGCTGAGAGATGTGCCACCTCCAGCTAAGACTGAGGAGGGTGCAAGGTTACCTAAGTATCCCAGAGTTCCTTTGGAACATCCCACTTGGGATATTCAGAAGGGAACTAACTCCCTCAAGCCATCATTTTCTAAAAGGTTCCTTCTTTGGAATCATGAAAAGCTTTTGGTGTGAACATCATTGCTACAATGGTGTTTTGCCTGTGGCAAGAGCTGGTAAATATTGATTGACTTGGAAAGGTGGTTTCATTGTGTTACCTAGGGCTGGACCTATATCTAAGTGAAATAGGTAGCTGCTTAATTAAGGAGCATTGAAAGACCCACCTGGGTCACAATAGTCCCTGGAAGACTTGCTTGCTTGAGGGCCAAAAAATAATTCTTAGGGACGTTGTAGGGTGTTGAGCAGGGGAGGGTGGATGGAGGGAAACTTGAGTGTGATCAGATTGTAGGCAGCAGAAAGGAACTGGGTCAAAGGTAGGGTGTAACTATGGTGTTCTGCCCAGGGGGAAGAGCTCAGAGGAGGCTTAGTGGTGCTTATGCCCTTGGAGGACAGACCTTACATGCTAGAGGAGAGGCAAGGGAAGATTGGGATGTAGAGGATGGGTATGGAGGAACTCCAAGGATGAGGAGAAAGGGAGAACAAAGTCAGACTTGTATTCTCACTTCTGGCCTAGGTTAGATTCTAGAGACATCAATGGTATTTCTCCCCCATCAGACTATAAGTTCCTTTAGGGCAGGAACTATCTTTTGCCTCTTTTTGTGTCCCCCAGTGCTTAAAACAGTTCCTGGCATGCAGTAGGTGATTAATAAAATTGATTGAATGATGATCATTTATTTGTCATCTTTTGCCACAAAGCTCTTCCATCTGAGGGAAACAAAGGCTTAGAGATCATTTATTCCTATGAGTGGTTCGGGGGTGGGGAGAGTTTGCATGTCCTGATGCCTGAGAGCCTAGAATAACACAATACTCCAAGGAAGCCGGAACAGGACCAGCCCAGACTTTCACTCCAGCAGTGCTGAAGAGCCCAGCCCTAACAGCAATTCCAAAGTCATGGTTGAATGGGCAAACAACCAAAAAGGATCCCAGTGTAAAAGGCTATTATGGCAACAGAGGCTCCCAAGACACAAACCAAGTGACTCCAAAAAACCTACATGCAAAGCTTCAAGGAAAAACATAGCTTGGATTCAAATTCAACTAAATTCTTAGAACACTGAGCAAGAATTTTTAAAAAAATATCTTAATGTTTTGTTTTGTTTTGTTTTTTACAAATGAAATGAGAGTACTAGAGGGGGAAATGGAAAAGAAATGAGAGCTAGAAAAGAAAGAACAGGACGGGGAATTAACACTTTGGCACAAGATATACAAAACCTTGACCAAGCAAGAAACTCCCTGAAAATTAGAAAAATAAGCTGGCAGTAGACAAATATTATTTGGGGGACATAGCTATGTCAGCCTTCAAAAATGATATTGTTAGTATTTTTCTCCCCTCAATAATATTTTGCCCTGACCCCTTATGCCCAATCCAGCCAGCTCTAGGGAGGCTATCCAAAATCACAGTACAAAAACCTCACTTGCAGAAAAATACTTTGGAGCATATTCTCCCCTCTAGCAGGAGCATCCCTTTCCATTGGAACAATTTGCTTTCCTGCTGGAGCACCCGCTTTCTGCTGAATGGGCCTGTGTCTTTGTGCCGCTCTTATATGAGTTACATACTATGCAGGGTGTATGCCTGAGCTGCAAGTCAGGTCTCCTTTTCCTCTCTCTCCTCCCCTGTCTTTCTCATTGCTTGTAATAAGCTTTGCATTGAACTGACTTATATTGTTCTATATAATGTTCTCAGTGCCCAGACTCATTAAGGAACCATTTACTCTTATGGCGCATACATCTTTCCTCAAACGTAAACTGGGTACCTGGACAAGGACATAACTTATTGACAGCCTCACTTACAGTGGCGGAGTTTGACACTGTGAACCCATTTGTGGAAAGCAAGGGTCAATAGGGGAACTCTATGTCCCCCCAAGAGGCACTCCTTTATGCCAAAGGACTATCTCAAAGCAATGTGTGTCCAACTGTATGTAAACACATGCATGTATTTGTGTTGTATATATGTACATATATTTCTTTGGATTTGGTGAGTGTAGAAATTTATTTTGTTTCATGATATATGTTTTTAACAGGGGTTTTGTTTGTCTTTCATCCTCAATTAGGGGAAGAGGGGAAGAAAAAGGAGGCATGTTTTTGTTAATTTTTTAATAATGAAAAGAATGGGTCTGTTTGCTTCAAAAGGGTCCTAACATGCTTGTCATTGAAAACTGTCTCCATGGTGCAGTACATGTAACTCACTGGGAATTCTCCATATCAAGAGTTCCTGGCCTTCTTCATCATAGGAAGTCACTTTCTCAAACCTTGATCCCCTGGGAACCTGCTTCAAATACTAGAGGGTGAAAAAAGGGTGGCTACCTCATCCCTGAAGAGGAACAACCAGAAGATGTCAGTTAGTAACCATGATCTCTTCAGAGACTGAGTTTCAGGAGAGCCCTTGTACAGTTGCTTTGTCTATTCTCTCCAAGACAGCAGAAAACCTACCTCCAGGGTCAAAGGGATTCATGCAGTTAGTTCCAGAATGTGTCTAGGTCAGAGATACTTTTTTCTTTGAGTAAATCTGTAATCATTTATTCTTCATAAGTTTAAATTCAAGTTCAAATGTAGTTCATAAAATCAAATTATGTAAACAAGTTAACAAAGTAACTTAATTTCCTTCGTATCATCTCCATGATGTAAACGTATCAAAATGAGATGAGCCATAGGTGGAATAAGCCAAGCTAATCAAATTGACTGAGGAATGTCTTCCTCGAACTGATGAAAATAAACTACGGAAAAATGGTGATGGGAAGCCTACAGGGCTTTACACTTGACCCAGGTGCTGGGAAGGGTTGGCTCAGGAGACACGTACCACAATCCTCAGATTGGAACATAAAGCATGAAATCATGCTGCTTTGGCTACATGATAGCAGGAAACCACTTTCACTTGTCTTTTTTAAAACAACATATAGGCCATTTGTCACTGGCTTGTACTCTTGGCAGAAAAAAGAATGGGCTATGGGTTGGAAGGTCTAGGCTCTACTGTGGCTTGTGAATCTTTTCCTCCTTCCCCCTTTCAGTCTCTTCATCTGCTAAATGACAGGGTTAGACACGAGATGACTTTCAAGGTCCCTCCCAGCTCTGATATGTTGTTATCAATTATCAGTGAAAATGAATAGAGTTTCAAAAAAGATTCTAAAACATGATGCAAGAGTTAGGAGTATTTATGAAATCTGTAGTCAGCTGGAAAATATTTAAAAGGCAAGAAAAATCAATCTATTCCATTTTTAAAAATCAGATAAAAAATCAAATACTGAATTACACAAAGTATTTGTATAGACTCAGATATCAAGTTGGACATATTTACTATGCACACATTCTATATGAAATACATATACATATGGATATATAACTTACTATTTAATAGTAAGCATTTAGTAACCACCTACTATATACCAGCTACTGTGTTAAGTGCTGGGGATACAAAAAGAGGCAAAAAAAAAAAAAAAAAACCTAACAACAACCCAGCAGGCCCTGCCCTCAAGGAGCTTACAGTCTAACGCAGGAGATGACATGCAAACAAATATATGCAAAGAGTACTATATACAGGATACATGGGAGGGAAGGTATTGGAAGGCTTCCTGTGGAAGGAGGGATTTTAGCTGGAATTAAAGGAAGCCAGGGAGGTCAGCCAGAAGAGAGGAGGAGGGGGAGAGCTCCAGGCATGGGGGAGGGGCAGCCCAGAGAGAACAGCCAGAGCAGAGACACAGAGGGTCTTGTTTGTGGAACAGCCAGGAGATCAGCATCACTAGACCAAATGGGGGTGGTGGTGATGGGAAATAAGGTGTGAGAAGGTTGGAGAGGGTGGATGGGGAAGGTTATGAGGATCTTTGAATACTCAGCAGGGGGTTTGTATTTTGGAATCTAGGCATCATCATGCACTTTCTCTCTCTCTCTCTCTCTCTCTCTCTCTCTCTCTCTCTCTCTCTCTCTCTCTCTCTCTCTCTCTCTCTCTCTCTCTCTCTCTCTCTCACACACACACACACACACACACACACACAGACACACACACACACACCTAGAAAAAATCCAGTGGCTCCCTATCACCTCCAGGATCAAATACAAAATTCTCTGATGGGTGTTCAAAGTCCTTTATAACCTAGCTCTGCTCCCAACTTTCTAGTCTTCTTAGAAATTACACTCTTCTACTTATTCTTCAACCAATGATCTGAGCCTCCTTGTTATCCTTCTACAATACCCACCATCTCCCAGCTCTGGCACTTGCCTCTACCTAGAATGCTGTCCCTCTTCATCCCTACCTCCTGGTTGCCCTGGCTTCCTTCAAGTCCTAATTAAAATCTCAGCTTCTACAAGAAGTCTTTCCCCAAACCCATTCATCACAGCACCTTTTCTTTGTGCAATGTATTTTATATATAATAAGCATTTTATATATATCTTGCTTATATGCTTATAAGCTTATATGCTTATATATAGCTTCACCCATTGTCTCCTCCATTTGAGGGTGACCTCCTTGAGAATAAGGACTGCCTTTTCCTTCTCTTTGTTCCTTTGAGTCTGGCACGTAATGGGCACTTGGTGTTCAGTGATTGACTGTCAGTGCTCCAGATGGCTCTCTAAGACTCCAGAGAACATGCCAAGTTGCATTGGCATAGGAAATTTTATCGTCTGGGAATCCCCAATAACAATCAAGGGTCCCAGGCCTAACTCTCTCTCTAACAATGTGTTAACTTTAGCAACATGATTTATTGAGTCCATGGAATTTAAAAACTGAAAAAAAAAATAAAATGTTAAGAGAAAATAATCTTTGAAACAATCCAGACATTTATTGCTTAAGACAACTAATTCCCTTTGATGAGATCATCCATTCTGATCTGGAAGGACACTAGAACCCATCTGAATAACAGCTAGACTGATTGACTCCTGAGACCAGCTCAGATGCTTCCAAATCTAATCAGAGCCCAATTCCAGCCCACTCCGATCCTTCTTCACTTGACAACTGGAAAGCCCAGGTCCACCCAAAGCCGAATTTTGTACCCAGCTGTTTAGCATAATAGAAAAGAAATGTAATGAGGAACAACGGCTCAAGAAGACCCTCCCTGGCCCCAGTGACTGAGAAAAGAAGAATTTCAACAAAGCAGAAATCCATGAGCGCCCTGACATGGGGGATATGGTATCAGCTGACCAACCAGGCAGCAGCTGCTTACTCCCAAATATAGGGGGGTTTGTGGTCTCCAGTAAAGGTTTATGGTCTGAAGAATGATGAAGGTCTCTTTATGTGATCTCCAGGCAAACTCAGTCTTTGACCATGCCATCCCTTCCACAGCCTCCCTGCTTTCCAAGGAGAGCATTAGGTTTCCCGGTGCAAGTTGCTGTGGACACAGAGCTAAACTCATGTCCCTTATCCAGGCAGACTTGGAAGACAGCCTGCATTTGTGTGATGGCAAAACTGAATAATCAGATTGCTGTGTGGAGGTGCTCACTTGGGAAGGGCTTGGTAACACAAGTTTTTATTATACAAAGAACCTTATGTCACTCAAGTCAAATCACTGCCTTCCCTGGAGATTCACTGAGTTTTCTAAGGAATTCAACTACCAGTAACTATAAAGAATCATATAGGATTTTAAAAGTTACACAGGAACATAGAATTAAACCCGGATGGGACCATTTCTAAATGCCTCCAACAAGGCCTTGTTGATACAAAGACAAAAACTTAGGAGTGGGTAAGTGGCACAGTGAATAGAGCACCAACCCTGGAGTCAAGAAGACCTGAGTTCAAATCCATCCTCAGACACTTAGCACACACGAACTAGCCGTGTGACCTTGGGCAAGTCACTTAACCCCAATTGCCCTGCTCTCCCCCCTCCAAAAAGCAAAAAAAAAAGTTCCTGCACCAAAAATTCCTTCATGGCAGAGGGGCTGAGGGAGTGGGGGTTGAGAAAGGAGAGAAAATGTCTACATAAATGTACAGAACTCTTACAAAATGTATGCAGGGCAATCTTGGGAGTGGGACACGAGGCCCTGAGAAGGGGAAAGGGACTCAAAGAGCACTGCATGTAGAAAGTCGTGCTTAAACTAAGTCTTGGAGGAGAGGTTTTACAAAGAGACCTAAGGAGGCAGTGCATTCTTGGCATGTGACGCTGCAAGTTCAAAATCCACGTTTGAAGAGCAGCAAGAAGAGCAGCTTGTCTGGACCCCCAAACACAGGAAAGGCACTCTATGGAAATTAGGTCAGCACCTGGTTGTAAAGGACTTTAAATGCCAAACTGGGCTTCTTATATTTGATCTTAGAAGTGATTGAGCCATTGAAGCTTATTGACCAGGGTAGTCATGTGATCAGATTTGCGCCTTAAGAAAACTGCCTTGGCAACTGTGTGGTGGGTGGATTGAAGGAGGAAATTGTTTGAAGCAGGAAGATCAATTAGGAGGTTATTACCACAGTACAGATGAGAGGCGAGAAGGGTTTAAACTAATATGACAGCTATATGAGTGAAAAATATAAAAATGGAGTCCAAGACTTGGTATCAAGGTTAAAAGAGAAAGGCTGGGTAATCCCACAGTTGTATGAGATGAGGAAGAATGAGAAATCAAGAATAACAATAAGATTATAAACCAAGGAGGCTGGAAGGACACTGGCATTTAGAAAGAATAAGAGAGTGAGTTTGTGATATCTGTGGGACCTCCATCTTGAAATGTCCAATAGGCAATTTATAATGGGGGTCTGGAGCTCAGGAAAGATACTGGGGCTAGATAGATAGTTGGACAAATAGAGATCTATAGATAGATGTATAGTTACGAAGTTATAACAAGAGCGAGAAATGGGGGGGAGGAGAGAGAGAGATTGAGAGAGAGACAGAGAGAGAGAGGAAGTCCATGCGACTTCATAAAATCACCAAAAGAAAGTGTACAAAGAGAAAAATGGGCTCATTGCAGAGCTATGGAGAGTTACAGACAGTTAGGGGGCACAACACAAACAGTATATCAGCAAGGAGACTGAGAAGGACAGAGAAGCAGGAGAGAGAAATGGAAAGCAAACCTAGAGAGGAGAGAGTGTCTAGGAAGACAGGGTGGTCTTTGGTATCAGTCATAGACAGGTCATGAAGGATGGTTGAGATGAAGTCACTAGATCTGATATTTATGAGATCCCAAGTAACCTTGGATAGAGCAGTGTCAGTTCATTTCATGAAACTGCAAGCCAGAGGCCTGAGGATTGAAGAATGAGAAGAGAAGAGGAGGAAATGACTGTAGATGCCTTCTCAAAGGAATTTCACAGAGAAAAGGAAGAAAGATTTAGGACAATCATTTAGGACAAATGGAATGGTAGAGTACAGTGGGCTCTTTTTTCTTCAAGTAAGAGGGATATTTGACTTTAGAGACCATATAATCCAACCCCCATTTTACAGGTGAGAAAATTGAGGCCCAAAGGAGTTAAACAGTTTACCGACGGTCACAAAGCCAGAAATCAGGAGAATCAGGTCCTCTGACTCTAAATTCAGCTTTTTGAAGGAAAACGTTACAAAGGGGAAGCCATGTTGAAACTGACCCCTGGTCTCCCATACAAATGTGGAAGTCAAAAGAGCAGGTCTTTGTTAACTATACCCTATTGACTGGCCTTCCTCTTTCTCGTAGTTCCCTCCACAGAACAAGCTTGCCTGAATTTGTTTGAATTGGATGCATGGCCAATTGCAGGTCCAGACATGCTCTCCCAAGGTCAATTCAGCTTGGCAAGACTACCATGTTTCTTGGTGCCCTTAGACCAGATTTCCCATCTTGTCTTTGTCTTTGGCACTCATGGGCTAAAGAAAACCCTCATCTATGTCTCCCTCAATGTTTCCTCCTATGGATTTCAGAATGTCCTACACTCTGTCTGTCACTCTCAGTATCTCCTTGGGGGTCCCGTCTGATACTTGATCACTTTCTCTCTGTTCTGCTCAGGGGTCTGAAGTAGATACACCACCTGGTTGTGAAGGCTGATCCCACCTCCTGGTGATGCTCACCTTCTTCACCTTGTATTCCAGCATCTAGGCCAAGAAGTTCCTAACAGGTGCTATGTGGCCTAGTGACCACACCTCTTGATGGTGCCCATCCTTCTTGGTGTGAATTCATACCAGGGCCCTCCTCTATCTTGCTTTTCATTGGCAAATGATCCCAGCTCAGTTCATCAACTTTACTCATGTCCTCACTACTTTCTACTCACTCATTACCCTTTGGTGTATCTTTACATGCTGGGGAAAGGTCCTCTCTAATATCCATGAGCCAAAGATGTGCCATTTGACACAATGTCTTTTTTCTGAAGGGGGAAAGCAAGGAAATTGGGGATGAGTGACTTGCCCAAGATCACATACCTAGTAAGTGTGTCAAGTGTACAAGGCTGGATTTGAACTCAGGTCCTCCTGATTCCAGAGCCGATGCTCTATTCACTGTGCCACCTAGTTGCCCAACACATTAAGTCTTAACAGCAGACTGTCCCCCACTAACCATATGAAAAACACCATTTCTCTGGACCATTTTTTCCATCACTCCACTTTTTAATTCTCTTACTTTCTTTAGGGGCCTCTTCAATTTCTGTATCTCAGTTCTTCAGATATAGAGACCAAAGTCGGAGATCAGGAGGGCCTACAAATTGGTATGAGTGAAAAAATATGTACTTTCCTGAGGGGCAGAATTTCCCAGCCATCTCACTCAGTGTTGAGTTCCCTTTGGAAAAATCACAGTCCCCCACACCTGACTGCTGAGTCTAATCAGCCCAGGCCCCTGACTTTGCATCTTCCATTGCTTAATGCCCATGCCACCTACAGACTCCCCCCTCCCCCACATTTGTGCTCTTGCACTATGGTTGATTCTTGGTGAAATTTTTTTTTCAAATCTCAAAGTATACGTAATGTTCAATCACCTCTTTAATGAAGTGTGAAAGGCATATTCTTACATTTCATCTTGAAGACCAAGACTGGCTTTTTTTTTCTAATTTAATATATTTTATTTTTCCCTAATTACATGTTAAAACAAATTTTTAATATTTTTTAAAAGTTTTGAGTTCCAATTTCTATCTCTCCCTACTCTCCTTCCCCCCCAAGACAGTAAGCCATCAAATATAAGTTATACATATGCAATCATGTGAAACATTTCCAAATTAGTCCTTTTGTACAAGAAGACTCTAATAAAAGAAAAAATGAAAGAAAGAAAGAAAGAAAGAAAGACAGAAAGAAAGGAAGGAAGGAAGGAAGGAAGGAAGGAAGGAAGGAAGGAAGGAAGAGAAAAATAGTGAACTTCAGTCTATATTCAAACAATTTGACGAGAATTTTTCTGATTGGTCAGGGCATCTTCCAATTCTATGGTCATCTCAAAAGGCCAGAAACCCCATGAAGGTTTGAAAACTGGTCACAGGAAAGGGATTATCTTTGTTTTGCTTAACTCCAGAGATCCAGACTAGAAGCAATTAGAGGGAGTTGCAAAAAGAGAGATTTATAGGCCACTGAGGGAAAACTTCCTAACAGTAAACACTGTTCCAGAGTCAATGGGAGAGCTCAGGATTGTAGATTTAGGGTTGGAAGAGATCTTAAAAACCAGCTAGTCCAGTATACTCATTTTATAAATGGGGAAAGAGAGGCTCAGACACATAAAGTGTGTCAAGTGCCTAAGGTTACACACAACATCAGTTACTCAGGTCCTCTGTGTCCACATCTAGCCCCCTGCTCCCTGCACCATTTTCTCTCACTGGGAGTCTCTGAGGAGGGTTAGATGCTCACTTCTCAGGAATGGGGGGGCAGGAATCATTCAATCATCAAGTACCTACTAGGTGCTTGACACTGTATTAGGGCTTGGGATCCAAAGATGAAAACAATCCTTGGACTGGATTCCTCCAGTCCAACTTCTAACTAAAGCCTCATCATCAGAAATCCCATAATCCCACAAGATTTGTCAGGTTTTGTTCTCATGACTCATTAGAATCCTCTGGCCCTCTGATTGGAGGGCTGGAGGGTGGAGCAAACAATTCCTCCCCAACCATCCATTTAAGGAGGACTACCAGGACTGTAAGCTCTTCATTTCTCACCAACTTGCACTCCTTAGGCTGGACTCTATCATACCTCCCTACACCAGGTATCTTCTTCCCCACCCCCTTTCGACTTCTTTTTGTGGGTTGTCTTTCCTCATTAGATTACAAAGTTCCTTGAGGGCAAACACTATGTGTTGCTCTATCATCAAAGAAAGCATGGGCATTTGGGAGGCATTGGCCAAAGAGCTGTATGGATTTCCTTCTCTCTTCAGGACCAAAAGGAGGATCAGTCCAGTAGGTCCACTCCTAGGAACTTGCTCACTATAGCAACTCTCCAGTCCTCTATTGCCTCCTGGTAGAATCACATCCAAAGACTAGCCCAGTGTCAACTTTGGTCCCTAGAGGGATTTCTTATTAAGTAATACCTCTGGGTAATGTGTTTGCAAAGTATAGCAAGGAATTAAAGAGAAAAGAGTCTTCAGGATTGTCAAAAATATGAGTCCCACTTGCAATGCGGAATTCATTCTGGGTTTTTTTTTTTTTTCTCATCATATAAAGGAAAATATACTCTTGCAGAGCTGAAAAAAGGGTGGTATAGCGGATAGAGAGCGAGATTGCTGGGCCTGGAGTCAGGAAGGTCTATGTTCAAAATTCCCCAGGGGTTTTATCTCCCTTACCTCCTTTTTTTCTCACTTAGCACAACTAATAATGATAACTTTAAGGTTTGAAAAACACCTTTATGTGTATTATCTCATTTGATTGCCAAACAACTCAATAATTTAGGTGCTATTATCATCCTACTCTACAGATAAGGAAATTGAGGCTACCTCATTACTTCCACTGTTATTGTCAGTCTTGAGTTTAAACACACACACACACACACACACACACACACACACACACAGAATCATGTGGGGAAAAACGGAAATTTGTGCTCTTCCTTATCTCTTTCTTGAAGCCCTGCTTGGGCTATTTATCTCATCTCTAAAAACAAATGATGTTTGTTACTGGAAGTATTGGTGTAGTCTCTATTACCTAATCAAACCAGCACTGGTGAGATCTGGCAAAGAGATGAAACTGAGGAGTGACTAATCACTGTTTCACTTCCCCTCAGAAAACAAAAACACTGGGGAGGAGACATCATCCATCCGAAGGACAATGCTGAGTGTCTGGGGCTGGACAGCTGAAGGGCAACACCGTGCCTTAGGACCACCCATTTAATTCTAGCTTTTGAATTAGTACTACCCACCTCTGACTTCATGCTGCTCAAAAGACACTTGATAGCAATATCATCTGGGGACATTTGAATTCATCATTTTAGGTTTCAATATGTTATTTTAATAGGGTATTTTTGAAAATAATGTTTCCTCTCTTTAAGAATGAGAATTAACTTATACCCTCCTGTTTCCAAAGACTATACATGAAATATGAAATATCTCTATACACTTACACACATATTTACTAGCACTTCTTCGTGGTTGCAAAGAATTGGCAACAAAGTAAATGACTTTCAACTGGGGTCTGACTGAACAAACTGTAACATGGGAATGTATTAAGACTATTTTTTTCCCCATGAGAAATGATGAAAATGACATTCAGAACAAGCCAGGAAGACTTGGAAGTCCTGAAGAATGAAAGAAGCTGACCCAGAAGGACAATATACCGCAGCTTCAGCAATGTAAACAGACAAACAAAAGATCCTTCAAGTAAATTGAACTTGGTCTAATTGCAGCGGCCACACTTGACTCTAGAGAGGAGATAAGGAGGTCAGTTACCTTCCTCTTGCCACAGAGGTAGGAGGCTATGGGACAGGAAGTTTCATACATTGTTGCACTGTCTCTATCAGTCGTTTTTTTTTCCATTTATCACTCTCTCCTCCACCCCTGCAGAAAGGTGGTGTAGTGAATAGAGCGCTGGCCTGGAGTCAGGAGGATCTGAGTTCAAATGCGGTCTCAGACATCTGCCACTTAACAAGCTGTGTGACCTTGGGCAAGTCACTTAATTCCAATTGCCTTGCCTTCCCTCTCCAAAAAACAAGAGGGGTCAATAAATGAGTAGGGAGGAGTAGAAGGTTTAAATAAAGAAATTGGTGGTATGTAAAAGTGAAAAACAAAAGTAAATCTTACTTTAAATCAATGAACAGATAAATCTATGGCTCAAGGATAAACTGCACCATGCCTGCATTGGCTGAATTGGAGAATCCTCACTAATCTTTAATAAGAAGAATTGGTATTTTTAGTAGCAGTCTACATGCATAAGCTCCTTTGAACCTCACAACACTGTGAGATAAGAACTTATGTGTAACAATCTTCATTTTACAACTTTGGAAACTTAGGTTAATAGAGAGATTAAGTGACTTGTCCGTCAACACACAGTCAGTTGATGTCCAAGACAGAATTTGAACTGAGGGCTTCTTGTCTAGGCTCATTCTGTCACTGCCATCCCAATGAGAGTTTGGCACATACACTGCCTAAATGTCCACTTTGAGAAAGAAGACTGGGCTTTGGCATTTGTAGTTTCCTTTAAACCTGCCTGAATCTCACTCCTGTACTCTTAGGTGGGACTTGGGAGAATGCACTTGTGAGTTTATTCATGTGGGGAACTCCAAAGAAGACTTCCCACCTCCAAGGCAGTTAACACCTGCTCTGGCATTTTTAATCTTTGAGCACTGCCTGGGGGCACCTTCCCAAGATAACAGCCAGCAACAATGACAACAGTGTGTCAGAGTTTGGATGTGACCCCTTATTTCCTGACTCTAGGGCTGACTTTCCACCACTCTTCCATGATACCTGTCAGACTTTTTAGTACTTTTGGAGGGTGGAGGGGGAGGGAAACAGAGGCATTACCTCCATGAACAGAAGTCTTCCAAAAATATTTTGATTTATGTTTTGGTTTTTTATCTCTTACTACTCTTTTTTAATCCAGTCCCTTTCTTTCTCCCATGTAGTTAAAGGTGAGGAGATACAAACCGTTCAATTAAAGCTAAAACATAGAAAATCTTACAGGATCCCCAAGAGAAACATGGCAGTTCAAATGGGAAAGAGACTAGATGTTTAAGGGAGTTTCATCCTGGGAACACTGTGGTGAAGAGGGGAAGCCATGGAGAAGGTACTTATTTGGAAATGTGTTTATGTATGTGTGCTGGGAGTGGAGATGTTTGTCCAGGTCTTTGCAGAGATTACCCCCCCCCCCCCCCCACACACACATTCCCAGAATGCTCTTCTTCCTCATCTATGTGCCTGAGAATCCCTAGCTTCCTTGAGGCTTAGCTCAAACACCATCTAATGTAAGTTTTTTAGCTCACCCAGATGCTTAGATCTCCCTTCAAATAACATGTAAGTTATTTTGTATACATTCTCTCTCTCTCTCTCTTTCTCTCTCTCTCTCTCTCTCTCTCTCTCTCTCTCTCTCTCTCTCTGTGTGTGTGTGTGTGTGTGTGTGTGTGTGTGTGTGTGTGGTGCGTGCGTGAGTGTATAAATGTTCTCTCTCCCAGTAGAATGTAAGTGCCTTGAAGGTAGGGACTCTCGTATTTTTGTCTTTGTCTTCATAGCCCCTAGCACTGTGCTTAGCATACAGTACGTGTTTGATAAATATATGTTAAGTTAACAAATGGGCATATTGGAGAAGAATTAATCCGTTGAAAAAATTGGAATCAAATTTAAATCTTATCACGAATAATATGCTAAGAATAAGGGTGGAATCAATGTGTTGGGGGAGGGCTCAATCAATATCATGCTGAGGATGTGCAAAAGAGTTTGGGGACAGTGACCATGAGGCACTGGGGGGATAAGATTCTTGGCAAAGTTTTTATGAGACCATGGCTTTGGCAACCTATAGACAACAAGCTAGAAAAGTTTCCTTGATTGAATAACTCCAAGTAGACGATGGCTTAAAGCTTGTAATTACTCATTGTGCAAGTGATACTTGTATTTTTCCTCAGGATGGAATTTACGTCCTAGTTACATCGTTTCATACCAAACATCAAACGGCTTCTGAGAAGAGAAGGGGAGAGAGGACTGAGCAGACGGCCAAGTTAGTACATGCAGAGGCAGAGCCAAGCTGGAAAAACAAAAACAATTCTTACACAACTGATCACTGAGCATGTGTAAGCAAAGCCCTAGACTCTCTTTAGCTGGCATCGGGGCAGCGAGAAGAGAGCCTTTCATCAGGAGAGCGTGTGCTGTCACCGAGCTCCGCGGAACTACGGAAACCCAGGTGTTTATCCTCAGAACGGAGGTCTGAGAGGTCAGAACTTAAAGTGAATGGTCCTGAATGCAAATGAAAACGGAATGGGAGTATTATGAGTCTGGAAAAGACTGTTGACGTTGAGTCAACAGGAGGTGCGTCAGCGCACCGAGACCCACGTGTGAAATTCTCATTTAGCTTGGGGAAGTGCAAGACTTTACTCAAAAAACGCTCCAACCTTTGAGAGAGTAGAGGAAAGCATGCTTCTGACACCTGATTTCTAAAAGAATAATATAAAAATCCAGCATCAGGGAATTCAGACAAAGGATGAATATCTCCTTCAGAGAACGTATATGTGTGCGGCTAATAGAGTAGATAATTAACCTTGTGCAGAGCTTTTAAATTTACAAAGCACTTTACAAATCTCATTCATCTTGAGTTTTGCGAGAACCCTGGGAGGTAGCTGCTACTGGTATTATTCCATTTCCCAGATGAGAAAAACAGATTAAGAGAAGTTAGTCCTTGCCCAGAGTGACACAGCCAATGTCTGAAGTAGGATTCACACCCCAACTCCTGACTCTAAGGCTGCTACTCTATTAAGGATCACAAGCTATCTTTCCAAAAATGTCCATAATGTTTCACCAAAGTGAAAATTTCTGAGTAATTTTAAAATAAATATAATTATCCAACACCTTAGGGATGTTTATACTATAATTCCACCTTTCCCAGGTAAATATCTGTCTAGGTTTGTCCAACTTGAACATACTCAAGTAGCCTGCAATAATGATGTTTCTATCTTGCTCTCAGAGGTCGCCCTGGAATCCAGCTTCAGATTCCTAGGTTTTAGCAACAACAATCTCGACTTCTACCTAAAGCTAGTTTTCAGGCATATCATCACCGTATACCAGAGTATCACGAGTCAAGAAACAGCATCAAGCACTTGTCAGTCACACGACCATGGGCAAGTGACAACCCCACTGAGTCTCAATTTTCTCGTTTATGAGATGGGAATGACAATATCTAGGATGCCCACTTTTGAGGGTTATTGGAAGCATCATGGAACAGAGACTAGAAGGTCATTGTGTCCAACATTCATATTTTATAAATAAGGAAACTGACACCTGTGGAAGATAAGTGTTTTGCCCAAGAACTCACAGGTAATAAGTGTCTGGGGTGGGATTTGAACCTATGTCCTCTGATTTTGATAGCAGGGCTGTCACTTTACCACTCTGCCATCTTGGATCAAATGTCGTATTGCTTCCACAATAGCCTCAGGAAAAATGCCTTTGCATATTTTCCTCTAGATTGTAATAACAGTATAAAGTCTGACCTTTAGTTCAAAATCCATATCCCCAAGTATAGGATGGGGAGATATTTGTTTGAAGCAGTTTGTGGGAAAAGAGCTTGAGGACACTAGTTCATTCTAAGTTCACTATGAGTCAACAGTGTGAGTAAGACAGCTAATTGAAAGCTTTGGGTTCATTCACAGAAGTACGACATCCAAGCTGAGAGAATATCAGGCTTAGGACTCAAGGGACCTTAGATCAAAGGAGAGAGTCTAAGCATTCATTTTACCAGTGAGGAACAGAGAGGCAAATAGACCCATCTGCAGTCCCAGAGTCAGTCAGTCATTAAGTCAGGATGTCAGCCTTCCAACCTAGATCTCTGGGCTTTCAAGCCACCACTGTTTCTTTTCACTCTCCATCAGTGCCAAGGTCACATTTGTTGTACTTGGTGCTGGGAGAATAGAGCCAGATTATTGTTGAGTTTTAGGAGAGGCCTTCTAGAGAATATCTGGTGGGTGGAGGGCAGGTAGGATAGGATCATTATCTTCAAATATTTCAAGGGTTTATTATACTTGGGCTCAGAAGGGAGAATGGGGACCAAGGTCTATAGTTATCATGAGGCCACTTTCAGCTCAACATAAAATGAAACTATCTACAAATTAGAGCTGTTCAAAATGGGACTGAATGCTTCTGTGCACAGTGAGTCCCTTGTCACTAGAGATTTCCAAACAGATGTTAGCTTGCCAACTGTGAGAAGTGGATGCTCTGGAGAGGATGTGGGATGCGTCTGGTAGGGGGGCAGAATAAATGACCTCTGAGGTCCCTTCCTACACTTAAGATGTCAGGAACTCTCATCTTTGAAGCATGTCCTTTCTCATGGAATAGAATGATTTTCATCAGCCTCTCTTAACAGGCAGCATCCTAATACCTAGTTCAAAGCTTAGTTTTGCTACTCATTATTTGTGTGGCTTTGGGCAAGTCAGTTAAATTCTTTGGGCCTTGGTTCTTCATCTGTAAAATGTGAAGATTAGACTCAATAGTCTTTAAATTCCCTTATAGTTCTAAATATTCAATAATGATAGCTAATAATAGCTAACATTTTCATAGCACTATATAGCAGACCCTCTATTAAATGTTTCACAATTATTATTTCCTTTGATCCTCATGATAACCCTGGGAGGTACATTCTATTATTATCCTCATGAGGCGAATAGAGTAACAACTTGTCTAGGATCACAAGACTAGTGTGGCTGAATGGCAAAGTCACTAACGATGATGAGAAAACTAGAAGATTGTGTGTCAGGGAGACAAGATGAATAGATTGGTTTTGGACATGCTGAGTTTGAAATGACAGTGAAACATTTGAGTAGACACATCAGAAAGGCAGTTGAAAACTTGGAGCTGGTGTTCAGGTAAGAAGAGAGAGTAGGAGAAAGAGATCTGGAGATCATCATGCAGAATTGAAAGAAGAAGGCATGAAGGATGGTATTGATCCAGGGATGCTGAATTCTGAAGAGAAGATCATCACTTAAGGAGAGAACCATAATGATGAATTGGGTGAAGGAAGTAGGGAAGTGGCAGCAAAGTGGGCAAAGAAGGAGCAAATGGAGAGATAGGAAGAGAATGTGCATCTTACAGGATCAGAGAATATCAGAGTGGAGCAGTAGAGGCAGTTGCAAGAACTAAATGGAAGCCAGAGAAAATCTGCCCAGAGCGAATGAGTAAGGACAAGAAACATCCATTGGATTTCATTGATGGAAGCTCATGGTGAATGACCCAGGGAGCAGTTTTGAAAGAGTCAGATTGGGGGTGGGAGTGGGGATGGAGATCCATGTTATGAAGGATTAAAGAGGAAATGGTAGGAAAGAATGTGACAGTGGTAGTGTAAGCCTTGGGATCTTGGGAGGGAAAGGAAGGAAATAATTAGAACAATAACAAGCAAACCCTAAAGTGTCAAATATTTTAAAATTATTATTAAAGGTGGGGAGACACAGATATATGAAGAAATGTGGGATGGAACCCATGAAGAAGGGGAAAAAAAACCTTTAGAAGATGTTAGAGAAGGCAGAGATCATCCTTAGAATTGTAGAATCTCAGAGTTACAAGGGTTTTGGGAGATTATTTAGACTAATCTGTGCTAGAAGTATAAACCTCACTGTACAATATCCCCTATTAATACTTATTTAGTCTTTAACTAAAGAGTTCATAATGGGAAATGTGCTGCCTCTGGAGACTGTCCATTCCATTTCTGAATATCCTTTATATTTAGGGAATTTTCCTTTATTTTGGGTCAAAATTAGACTTTTATGACATTCATCTCTTGCCCCTTGTTCTACCCTCTGGGATCATGCAGTATATATCCACTCCCAAATCCCCATGACAACCCTTCAAATACTTGAGGACAGTTACCATTTCCCTGCAAGTCTTCTCATCCATGAATTCAATATTCCAAGTTGCTATAACTGATTTTTAGATGGCATGGTTTTGAGCCCTCTTACTACCTTCATTATTACAGAACTCCCTCCAACCCAGCAATGATCCATCTAAAACATTTTGTTTAGAAACTGAACTTCAAAATATTCCCAGGCTGTCCTGTGGTAACAAAAATCAAATAACAAGTGGAAAAATCCTAACTCAAAATTTCAGAATAATAATATGACTCTGTGTTCAGTATGTACCTGGGCAGTTGAGGATAATTGAAAATTTCTTGTTCATTGCCCTCTGCTTCGTTTGCTTTAGGTAGAGGGATGCCCAGACATGGAGTTAGTTGCCGCATTCAATCTAATTTTGTACATGTCCCAAAATTCATTGGATCTGGGTGCTTTTTTTTTTTTAACAAATCCAATAAATAGATGCATCCTTTGTTTTAATGTTGCTGTTGTAGAACACAGGTTGAGTCCTTACAATGTGCTTGTTGGTAGTTGGGTGATAAACATATGGGAAATGTAGTTATCTCCACAATCACCCAAGTTTATTCAGTTATCAGCCATGATGGATCTCTAATTACAAAGTCATATAATTCCTACATCTATGATGTCAATATCTTAATTCCCTGCAGGAAAGTAGAGGAGAATTTCTAAGTCCACATGAAATATAAAGTTCCATGTCAAATTAGCCTTAAATGGACCTGGAGATGCTAATTGAATATTATGCTAAAATGGAATACAATGTACAATTTTAAAGGATGTCTAATGCTGTTAGGAAAGGCATTCACCCAGATCTTCTCAACATGAGGTATATTTGTTCCTAGAAGACAGTTAAAACAAGAGAATAGCCTTGGTTCTGCTCACTGTTTCTTATCCGTGACCTGGATACTTGGATGACTTTATCATCTCATGGATGTGAAATTCTCTCCAGCAGTACAGAACCCAACCCATTTTTGTCTTCATCTTATAGAAATCTTGCCCTTCCTTCCCTATGAGTCCCCAGTGGGGGCCTCCTGATGTTCTGGGTGCCTTCCTCTCTATCTCTTCAGCTTGCAGAGTTATATACCTATCAAGACAACCCATGGGATGTGCATTGGTTGTGCTTCCTGTTCACTGCGGCCATCCCTCTTCACTATGCTGGTCACACATCTCTCTGATGACGTATGCATTTATCATCTTGTGGTTTAGACAATAAGGGATTCTAAAGAGATGCCATATGTTTATGGTTAAATGTGGGAAATCATATTGTATAGAACAGAGTAATGATTCAACTGGGGCCCAGACACAGCTGCTCTCTCTTTCTGTCATCAGACAGATAGTTTAATTGGCTTGTTGTTTATGCTGCAATGTGATACACATGCCTTTGTATCAAATGGAGACATCCATGGTGAGGGGTCCCTTTTTTTCTTTGTCATTGTCATATTACAACAGGCAATATTTTTCTAGTCGTGAAGATCTGTGGTTTCATATGATCATATTTAAAAGTTCATGCATAAAATGAATAGCCAGTCATCATTCACCTATTTTTTTGTAAAAAAAATTTAACTTATTTTAAACTTAAATATAAAATGAGAAAAGAAAAAAAAAACATTGCCATGTACACAGCAGAACGTAAGAGTGGATTACATCATTCACTTATTAATACTTGTGTGGGTTTTCTATGAAGCAAAGAAATGATAACCAACAGAAGACCTATGTGAAGTCCAAAGCTCAAAAGGTTGACCGCCAACACATAGAGTGATAGCTCTGTGGAAAATATATGTGTGGACATGGACAAAAGTTGCTCAGGATGGGCAGGCATTGATGGGCTGTGATCTGAACCATTGCATGGAGGCCCCACTTTGAAGAGATTATGGATCCATTGAAGTATGACAGAAAAGAAAGAAGAAAACCTGAAACTTTGTTTGCCATGAAATGGTAGATTGGTTCCCTCTCCAAATTCTTCAGCATTTCTAAAAAAAAAAAAAAAAAAAAAAAAAAAAAAGGTTGTTGTTCATATTTTTTCTCCCTCCCCTCTTCTCTTTATTCTATCCCAGATACTGACTAGATTAGAATTAAGGTAATAGGAATTCATTTAAAGTCACCAATTATTCTTCCACTGAAGCTCTTCTTTAATGTCAGATCACTTTGTGGAGGTAACACTGGTGTCTCTAAGGTCATGAAAATGGATCAGAAGCTCTGAAAGGTCCCATCCAGCCTGAGACTCCCTGTACTGGCCTGTATATACTCCTCTGAGCCCCAGTCTGACTCAGTTCAAAGACAGTGAATGTCAGGTGATAAGTTCCTTGACCATAGTCACTCATATAGCCCTCTGGAATATAGCACTGAATCTCTTGACTTGAGGCAAAATGGTTGAGTTGGGCAATATTGACTAAGAAGACATTGAATCATTGGTGTTTCCTGAAGAGGGAGTCAGAAGATGGAAGATGGTTCCTGAGAGAAGGGTTCCATTGCAAATGCAACCCTTGGAATAGGAGCAGATGAGAAAGCAGATCCTGCTGGCCAGCAGAGATCTTCAAGGTGTGGAAAGGAAAGTCTCCAGACTTCTGTGCTCCCACAGGAAGTCAGTGCCCTTGGAAAAACTCTGATCATCCCACCTTAGCTACACCTGTGCCCTGGAGAGTCCCTACAGTGACTCTCAGTCACTGTGAAATCCCCTATTCTTGGAGAAGGAAATGCCAGTCAGCACTTACTCTGTATTTCTGCTTTCATCCTCCCCAAAGAAAAGCAACCAATGAGCTAATATAAAAACATTAGTGTCCTTTTATTACAACATTTTAAACATGTCTGAAATGAGTATTTTGAAGCAGCTGTACCAGGCTTGTAGTTGCACTGGAAAATCATCTGTTTCTTGGCATTTTGCTGACATTGATCAGACAGGCAGATTTTTATCGGCATTTGAGACCATTTTTCCATTAAGCAGGAGAGTATTTATAAATGCCACACGTGCAGAGTTTATCCACCATTGCATTTCTCAGGAATAGAATTTGCATGGGCCACAAACCTCCATCTTTAAGACTTCCTTCCAAGCTGCCTTTTTTATTTTATCCTTTTCCAGCTTTTCCAAGGGTGAGCAGAGGACATGTTAGGCTATAAACATGCATTTGCAAGACATACTTCAAAGAAACATCTCAAAAGCAGTAGCCTTTTTACTCTTGTAGGTAGGCAAGAGAGGCCTGAGCCCATATCCTGGCTTTGACACTCCTTTGTGGTGTGACCTTCTCTTTACTGAATCTCAGTTTCCCCGTCAGTACAATGAGAACAATAATTACTGTGGTGGGGTCATACTGCCATCAGAAGAGCCCACAGATATCCCTGTCCTTAGCATCATAAAAGCTAACATTTACAAGCATTGAAGCATTTACATGTGCTATCCTATTTGATTCATATAATCTAATCCCCTCATTTTATAGATGAGAAAATGAAACTAATGCCCAGAGGGATTAAAGGAGCATATCTCCAGACTCCAGAGCCAGGGCTGTTTGTTTCCATTGCAGAATGGTGCCTGCTTCCTGGGGGACCTTTTTCCCATGAGCCCTTCTTTCCATCGCTGCAGTCACACCCACCCAACTACAAAAGTCTCTTACCATGGCTCTCCATTACTCATCTAATAGGATGTTCACACCTTCTCCCTCTTGCTTTTGTAGGTTCATCTTACCTTCTAGGTCTAATTCAGCCACCTTCAGTTTACTTGCTTTGCACAGCAATGTAGAAAGAACATTGGCTATGAAGTCAGAGGCATTGAATTGAAATTCCACCTGGATTTTGAGAATCACCTCAATCAGTCAATCCATAGTCATATATTCAATGCCTGCCATGTCCTGGGCACTGTGCTAGAAGATATGAGTACAAAGAATGAAATTACTCTGAGTCTCAAGGAGCATACGTCGTAATGGTCATTGTTGTTGTTCAGGCGTTTTCACTGGTTTCTCTTCATGACCCCATTGGGGTTCCTTGGTAGAGATATTAGAGTGGTTTTCCATTTCCTTCTCCAGCTCATTTTACAGATGAAGAAACTGAGGCAAGTAGGGTGAAGTGGCTTGTAAGTGCCTGAAATCAGATTTGACCTCAGAAAGATCAGTCTTCTTGACTCCAGGCCTGGTGCTCTATCCACTATGGTGTCACCTAGCTGACCTGTACCCTAACAGGAGAGACAGCACATACATGCACACATATGAATATATGTATATATATATGTATACACATACATACATGTATATACATATGTGCCAATACAGAATGAACACGGAGCCAATCCATCCAAATCAATACAAGATGCTAAGAGTGGGCACTAGCAGTTAGGGGGAATCCATGAAGGCTTCCCTGAATACCTCAGGCAGAAGTGGTCTTTCTTCCTTGAAGTTCACCTCATCCTTGGCTGGGGCTCGTCCCGGGTGTTTAACGTATCTCATTTTTGAGTTGTAGCTCCAAGGGTAAGAGCTGTGTTTTCTACATGATTCCCTGGGATTTTATTTTTTTTTTCATCTACTGTGTCCAATTGTTACTCATAGATATTACAAAAATAATAGTTGTAATAATTATAACTGGCATTCACAAATAACCCTTTAAAGTTTACAAAGCACTCTGAATGCTACTTCATCTGATTCTCACCACAACCATGTGCAGTAGGTATTACTATTCCTACTTTACAGATAAGGTAACTGAGACTGAGAAAAGAGAAGTGATTTGGATTTGAACTCAGATCTTCCTAACTCCAAGGCCAGCACTCTGTCCACTGTGACACCCACATGCTACCATGAACATAGTGGAAAATTTTAAAATGTTTCTTAGAATTGTTTTGAACCATGCGAATGCAAAATGATGCCCAGACCTGCTGTCATCTTGAAAGGGAAAGTTCTAAGAATGAACATGGTTCTGGTGAAACTTTCACAGTTGGTGAGACTTCTGTAACTGGTGTCTTTTTCATCAAAGTAGCTGAAATTGTGCTGTTGGAAATCAGTCAGCTTTCCTTTGAAGATTTCCTGATCTTATTGCACTTCTCAGGAGCCCATCCTCACCCCCACAGCCACAGTGAAAGCTTCTTAACTCTGTGAGATTAAAGTTGGGGGGGGGGACCTCTCTTCCTCCAGTCTTCAAAATACTTCAGTTCCCATGTCCCCCACCTGCTTCATCTGCTTCACAGTGAGTCTTTCACCTGATCCTCAGATGGCATGAAGGCAAGGTCTCCTACCAGCCTGATTCCTCTCCCATGTCCATTCTCCATTTTCTAGTAAACGTAGACCAGAGACAAACACAGTAATCGGAAGGTGCAGGGACTGTCTCCAGGACATAGTGTAGCAGGATGATGGCTTCCCTAGTCTTAGGCACTATGTGTCTTAATGAAGCCTAAGACTGATTTTTTTTGCCTTCCTATGACAGTACTTATTAATAATGAGCTTACAGTCTACAAAACCTCACAAATCTTTTTTCAAAATAATGTCTAGTTATAAACCTTCCATCTTATGCCTGTAAGGTTGATTTTTTTTTTTTGAGTCAGCTTTGATGATTTTGCATTTATTCCTATTAAATGCTATGGTATTAGGTTCAGCCTAATGAAATCAAATCAAATGGAGATAAATTTATAGTACTTTATTTGGTGCAAAGGGCAAAAGAGGTGACATTTTGTGAGAATCATAGAGAAAAGCAACTTGAGATACGCAGACGGTGCTGACGACCTGGGAGAAAATCATCCTTCTCTGAGGTAAAAGTAACAAAGTGCATTGTTTCCATCTCGTGCTTGTTAATTCATTGTCTTCCAAGAGGACTGATGATGTCACGTGGTGATGTACTGACTTGCCCGTGAATTGGATTGAAGTTTCCTATCAGCTAATTTGACTATGATTTTTTCAGGACTATTGAAGGGAAACTCTCAACAAAAGAGCAGTTTGGGCATAATGACTATTCAGTCAAATCTGACAGAAATGTGGATTGGGGACTTCTCACCCTGAGTTAGAACTGGTTTACTCCAAACAAGGAGGTCCTGATTTGAGGCACTAGGAGCCTGATCAATAGATCTGAAATCAGCAACCAAAGAAAATAACCTGAGAAGGAAAAGAAAAGCCTAGGAGAGAAGGTGCCCACAAAAGTCGAGCCATCAGAAATTAGAAGACAGAAGCTATTGGAGTGCAGAAGCTAGGATAATCTGAGAAACCCATGGGCAGGCTCTGAGGATGATTTGAGGAGCTGATTGGATTTAAGTACCATTTTGATGCTGGGAGCTGACTGGGGAAAGCTGCATCCTATGTTTTCAGTGAAAACTGGGGATAACTTCCCATGCACTCTAGCACCATCTACAGCTTGAGAGAGAAGAAACCGTCAGAGCCTAAGAAAAACAAAGTGCTAGTAACTTTGCAAATCTGAGGACAAAAAGGAACTGCTTTTTATCGAAAGATTGTTGTGCTTCCTCAGTGTCTAGCCAAGAGAACACATCCAGGAAGGTGTGGAGATCTCAGGCTGTTATTACCTAAAAGAGCTTAACATCGTTTCAGCATCTTGAGAGTACCAGAAACGCTGACTTTGTCCAACAGGGCACTTAAGGTGGCTCAGAAGAAGAGTGGTTTCTCCCAGTGGGTAACATGTGGTGCAGACTGTCCCCTGACATTCAGGCCCTCAGTCCAGAGGATGATGACCCAGGGACATGGATTTTCTACTCAAGTGCCTCACTGCTGAGTTTTTGTATGTTTGTGGCCACTCTCCCCCCAGATGCACTATGAGCATAGTTTGTCAGAGAGTGTGGCCCTCTTGTATGGATGAGTTCATTTTTATTTCTCTTTTCTGCTTCCTATTTAGTAAATGTTATGATTATTCTTACTTTTGCCTTATTTAAAAATGTTTCATGTGTTTAAAATGTCTCAGTATCAGAATTTTACATAGACTATATGTTGCAATATGATATAAATGTCCATCAATTGGGGAATGGCTAAACAAATTATGGCATCATGGTCCTGGAATGTGCCATAGAAACATCTTAATTCTGAAGTTCCCTTCTCCTCTAGACTACTCACACTAGAAGTACCTTCCCTATTATTGGCTGGTTCCCCCCTCACAAACCTCCATTTTAAGGAGGGTGCCTGGGTCAGTGCTGCCTTCATTCACCTTCAGGCTATACTCTTGACTCTCTGCCCCCATGCTTCATACCTTTCCTTCATCACCCTCCACCCCCCCCACTCTCTCTTTTCAGCTTCCTTTTCTGTGTTAGCTTCCCACTTTCAAATGTAAGATCTTTCAGGTCAGGGATTGGGTTTCTTTCTGCTTGCATTTATATTCCCAATGTTTAGCACAGTGTCTGGCACATTGTAAGCACTTAGACAAATTCTTCTTGACTTGACTATGAGAAACTGTGAACGTGATGAACATAGAAAGCCTGAGAAGACTTGCATAAACTAATTCAGAGCAAAGTAAGTAGAACCAGGAAAATGACACATGCATCAGCCCCAACGACATAAGGAACAAAAGAAGCTGCACTTGGTATGAGTGCAACGGCCAAGTTGGTGATTATACAAGAAGTTGTACATCCTTCCTGTCTCTGCACAGGCAGGGCAGGGGGTTGCTCTGTGTCCCACATACCACCACACTCAGTGGCTTTGGTGGTTGATTTTTCTGAATTGCTTTCCTTCATATTTGTCCATACTTTGCTACAAGGGATGGCTCTCGGGTAGCATGTGCCATGCTCCTTGATGCAGAGGAGACTCTATAGGACTTCCACCTGGACCCACAGCAGCCTTGCAAATGCAGTACCTAAGGATGTGGTTCAGAGAAAAGAACACTGACTGGAGTCAGGAGCCTTGGCATGGAACCTTGACTCTGCTCTGGTTTATGAGTAACCTTGGACAAGTCATTGAATCTGTCTCATTTCCTCATCTATAAATGGAAAGAATTCAATGATCTCTGATAGCTCTTCCCCCTCCAAATCTAGGATTCCAACATAACCTCTTAGACACAGTAGGAACTTAATAAATATTTATTGAATTGAACTGAATCATAAGTGCCAAAATAAAGTTGGTATCTTCCTCCCCAAACCCTTCTCATTCTGATTTCACAGCATTCATCAGTGGTATCCACTTTCCCCCAGTCTCTCAAGTTCATAACCTGGGGCTCATCTTGATTTCCCCTTACTCTGCCCTGCCCATATCCAATTAGTTGACAAGCCCTGCTTACCTTTCTTCCAAGATATTGCTCATACCCATTCATCCCTTCTTATTTCAACTGTACTTATCTTGATCTAGGTTCTCATTTTGATCAATCGATCAATCAAAAACATTTATTAAAAACCTACTAAGTGTAAGACACTGTGATAAACTCTGGGGATACAAAAAGAGGCAAAAGACAGCCCCTGTCCTCAAGGAACTTGCAATCTAATTGGGGAGAAAACATGCAAATGAATATATATATACACACATACATAATGTATATATACATATAAATGTGTACACACATATACACATACGTATGCAAATATATATAATAGGAAATAATTAATAGAGAGAAATCACTAAAATTAAGAGGGATTGTGAAAGGTTTCCTGTAGAAGTTGGAATTGATTGTCTGGACCATTCCCTAATCCTTTGGAAGACTTTATTGATGACATTCTTTCCTCTCTCAAGACTTCTTTGTATGCCCCAGGCTCACCTTTCTTATACATATCTCTGGCCATGTCACTCCCCTCCCCAAAGGCTTTCAAGGGCTACTTATTGCCAAAGCATGAATGCCCATTCTCCTTTGTCAGCATTCAAGACCCTTAACAATCCAGTCTGCCTTGCTTTTCCAACTTTATCACATACTATTTCCCTATATGTCTTCAATACTTTAGCCAAAGCGATGATTTTGCAGTTCTCCCTGTAGATTCCTTGTAGTTTCTCACCTCAGTGCCTTTGCTCACATTCTTCCCTAGGCCTAGAGTACCTTCACCCAGCTCCCTCAGACTACTGATTTCTCAACTATCCTTATAAATGCAAGTCAGTTATGATCTTTCCCAGGAAGCTTTTCTTTATATGATGTTCCAGTTGGTAACCAATGATTCTAATAGGGCTTTGCACCAAACTCTTTCTATTTCTGTAATGTATCTATCATACATTGTAGTCATGCTGTTCTTGTCATATCCCTCTCTGAAACATGTGAGCTACAAAAAGTCTCTGCATTCTCATAGTGCCTGACAAAGTTTTTCTTCCCAAGGCAGGTAATTACTCGTTTTTGAAAAGTAAAATTGAACAAATGACTGTTTACAATTCACCATCTGTATCTCGAGTCTTCAGTTATCTTTTAGGTTATTGCATTAAGTTCCTACTTTTTTTCAGTTTTGTTTTTACTCCAATCCCCATTTATTACACATGTACTAAGGAGTGACCAATGAGACCCCAACACTCAGGAAAATGACTGGCATGCTCAGCCCAGCTCCATTCCCCAAGTGGACTTCAGAGCACACACAGGTATTCTATGACTGTTTCCAGTCCACTTACTGGAAACTTTTTTGATTGGCTACTGAGCTGAGTGAGCGTTCATTCAAAATGCACAAAGTGACCTCAAAGTGACCCTATTTCCTGTCTGGCTACATGTGAACGGAGAGGAAATAACTACCAGAAGGTTCTGGGTGAGGAGAGCACCAGTGGCCTACTCTCCCCACAGAGGGTAACCTGAAGCCGTGGCCACATGGCTCATCTACTATTTCTACATCTTTTATGGTGATTCTTTCTTGCCTTGGGTGGTCATATCGGAAACAGAATGGGTGACACTCTGGCTTTGGGAGCTTCAAGTATTTGGGAAAGCACCGGGAGTTCAGAAAACTAGCGTTCAGTCTGCCTGGCTTGTCCCAGTGAGAGATGGAGCCCAAGTGATTGGCTTGACCCTTGATCCTAGACCCTAGACATTAACACAGAGACACCGGTTTCTGCAGTCAAGGGTATAATTCTGTCCATCAGCTCTGCCACATTCAGAAGTGAACTTGGTTGGGATGAATGCTTTGCACCAACTGTTTTCAACTTGAGCCCATGTTCCCCATGGACCAATGTGGTGTAGAAGAGAGTATGTTCCTATTTGTAGGTCTGTTCTTGTCATAGCTTCTCAGTGAATATCTCTTTTCAAATAGTGCATTGATGATAATTGACTAAATTATCCTGGGGTGGTAATCAATGGAATGGATGATATTGAAGTGATGTTAACTGGTGCTGTTTAGATGATATTAAAGATATATTTGGCAAATAATATTGGTAGAAAGCAGCAGAATGGGTGCTTCATCTGTGAGCATTAGAATAGACCCTACAGTCACCCCAGGGAGCCCCTAGAACCCTGAGTGAAGGAAGATGCAGACTTGCTGGTGAGGACCTGACTCATCAGTGTTAGTGGGAGTTGGGATAAGGATTCTCCTTGTGTGATCCAATTACCTACATGAAGATTTGCTTTCTCTATAATTGAAGCCAATGATACTGAAATCTAATTGTTATAGCTGTATTGGTAGAGTATGTGAGAGTTTCCTTTTGTCTCTCTCCCTTTCCTAAAATGTATTGACTGCCTTCAACGTACCCTTTATTGGCTTGTGTTACATACCTCACCTTCTTTTTCTTTTGTTTTAATTTTAAATTTTTGTTATTCCTTCTTGACCAGTGCAACAAACATGGATATTCCCATGTAAGAATGATAGAAAAGGAGAATTACATATGAAATGATGAGTGTCTATTGTGTACAGTTTGTTTTTTCCAAAGTATATAATCAGTTGATCACATTAGGTTCAAAGCCATCCTGTTTGTCTCTGTTTTCCCCTGAAATTCTTTCTGTTTTCTTCTGTGCTTCAAAAAAGCAAGCAACCAAACAAACAAACCCAACATGCTTCAATGATCAACTCTTTTGGTCCCTCACTCTTTGTCTGATGACTGGGAAATGATGGACAGTGTTTTGTCCCACTGTGGTGAGCAGGGCATGGTCCTTTGCAGTGGTAGGAGCCAGTGCAGGAGCCTATGGTGGCCACCTCCATATTAGAACTGCCTCGAAGTGACACACAATAAAGAAAAGGGAAGCCATCTAAAAGAGAAGTGAAAGCGGGTAAGGGAGAAATGTCTGGGAGGAACAAGGTTTGGTTGACCAATATTTATGATAGAGAATCTTTTGTTTTGAATTGGCAAGTCGTTAGCAACTTCAACTGCTTAGAGCAAATACCCAGTGGAAATGTCCCATGTTCTCCATTTGAGGGTGGTCTTCAACAGTTTACTTCACTCTTAAAGTGAACCTAAAGAGGATGTTTGGAAGTTAAAAATGTAAAAATATCCTAAAGTGGAAGAGAAATATGAAAACTAAAATTTCAGGAGGTTTCTCACAGATCAACAAACTTTGGGGAATTTGATTGCCTTGAGCTGTTAAGCTTGAGAAGACTTCCACAAGTCATTTGGCCCCCAAATCCTTTTAGGTCTGTCCAAAGGCAAGGGACTGAGCCCTTTTCATGTATTCATCCTATCTCTCTCCACAGAGTTGGGGGGGAGGGTGGAGTGGAGAGGAAGTGCTGAAGAGTGGAGGAGCAACAGATTGTTTTTGTTCAGGTGCTGGCATGACCAAGGAGGTTCCATGGAAAAAGGAAGGTGAGGAATTTTGAGGCATCCTCAAAATTTGGTGCCCTGGTCAAAGTCCTCATTGCCCTATCCTAATTATGTCTCTGGTCCCAAGGGGGAGCATGATTGAACATAAGAGTGACCCTGAAAGTGTGCTTCTATTACTGTCCAAGATACAGTCGAATATGTCATCTCATACTTGAACTTTTCCCATAGCTGCCACCATGCATATAATCAAATTGCAAAAACTCTTTAGGAGTCTGGCTTGTTGTCTCCCATTATTTAAATAGACAAATGGGAAAATTTTGAAGCAAGTGATATTCTGCAGCTGTGTTCACTTAACATAAAAGAGAGGAGAATCAAGCTCAGGGGGAGGATCTTACTCTCACCTATGGCAAAGGTTGCTCTGCTGCTTCTGAATGACCTTTCAGGTTGAACCGGGTTTCAATCCTGTCACATGGTTGGACCCATGTGACCCTGGGATCCTGGAGACTATGACTATGGAGAAACTTCAAGATCATTGCCAATGACAGTGAGTCTGACCTTGTAGGACAAACCCAGCTAAGTACTAAAAAACTCATTTTTAGGAGGCTGTGTTCAAACAGCCCTCCATCCTGGATTGATCCCTTTCTGCTTTCACAATGTCAGGGGCAGAATTAAAGAGAAAAGGGAGAGAGGTTAGGAAACATCAGACACTGGATAAACCCTGAATGCTGCAGGAACTCGAAAGGTGAGATCTTTGTCTCAGACATAGATGTTATTATCACCAGGGAGGATATCTGCAGAGCACATTAATCTTTTGCAAAGCACATTTATTTGTGTGTATGTATATACGTGTCATTGGGGGCAGCTAGGGTGGCATAAGGATGGAATGTTAAACCCAGGGTCAGGAAAACCTAAGTTTGTATCCTGCCTGAGACACTGGTTGACTTGGTTAATCTTGGGCAAATCCTTAACTGAACTTGAGTTCAGTTTCCTCATCTGTAAAACAGACACATAACACCTACCTCATAGGGTTGCTCATGTGACCAAATGAGGCACACGTGTAATTCCCTTTGCAAACCTTAAGGTGCTATCTAAAGGTAACCAGTATTGCCATTTTTATTTTTGCCTCGTGTTAGTCTGAACCCATGATATCATTAGGGAAATCTGCAGGGTGGGAAGAGGCTCCACTGAGGCTGTCTGGCACTTGATCTTCAGGTGATCATTGGAGAGAGTGGCTGGGGACACTGAGCAGGTCACAGGACTTGCCCAGGCTGTCAGAGTCTGAATGGGCCAGAGGCAGGAGGTTCTTGCTGGGCCACCTCTCACTCTTTTCCTACCCACAGGAGTGATACAGAAAATACAATTTTGATCAGAGAAAAGAGTCAGCTCATCAAGTGGAGTTACCATTTGGGGGCACTGATTTCCTAACATGGGCAGACTAAATATGAGCATGAGGACTTTGGGACATAGTCCTTATCACCTTTCCCAGGAATTATGCTGACATTCAAAAAATATCTGAAGATACATTACTGGATCCCTGTAGCTCTTCTGCTTGCAAAATATGGGTCTTCCCTGCAGAAATTTTTCTGGATGCCACTAAAGTGGTACCAGGAGAAAAATATTTTAGGGATAATTATGACATACATTTGTGCCCAGGCACCCTGATTCCAAAGCCACTATGTTTTCCACTACACCAAAAGATGAAATGCCTATGGTATGGTATAGAAAGTACACCTGTGACCGGGGAAAAGATTTGATAAGAGTATAGTACTACATCCTCAACACATCTCTTCTCTACTCTAAAATCACCAGTGAATCTCATCCCCTCCAAAACATCATCCAAGCTCTTCGGTCTGTCATTCAAGGCTCTCTATAACTGGCCACTATATAGCTAGCATTACTATAACACCTACTGTGTGCCAGGCACTCTGCTCAGCATTTTATGATTATTATCTCAGTTGATCCTCACTGGGAGGTATGAGCTATTTTTATCCTCACCTTATAAACAGGGAAACTGAGGCAAAGAGAGGTTAAGGGACTTGTCCCCAGCTAGTTAATATCTGAGGCTAGATTTGAAGTCAGGTCTTTCTGACTCCAGGCCCTGGTGCTCTAACCACTGTGAGACCCCAACTGTCCCTCAGATCCTCTATACTTTAGCTGAACTAAGTCCCAAAGTGAAGCCGCTCATGCTTTCCCACCTGCATGCCGCTTTTTCATTCCATTGCTAACACCTAGAGTATGATTTCCCCTTCCTCTCTTGACTAATTTACCCATCAAGCTCCAGCTCAAAGACCCCTCCTTCATGTAACCTTCTCAGACTGCCCCTAAGAGGAAGTGACTTCCCCCTCCCCTCATCACAGCACACTTGACATTTGTTTTCTGTGAGGATTGGAGTTTCTTGTCTGCCTACCCTCAAAGAAACACACAATTAAGATCCTGAAGGGAAAAGGCCAAGGCTAATTAGTGTTCACATCTGCTAGCATCTCTGTCATGCTTTCTACAATGCTGGATCCTAAGAAGAGAGAAGATGCACAAGGGACAGTCAAAATCCTTTTGCCAGTCTCTCTAACTGAGAGATGGAAAAATGGTGATCTCGTGTCTCATGGGAAGCCAGTGACTACCAGGATTTGAACTCAGGCTCCCTGCTTTCACATCCAGTGACCTTTTCCCTACCTCATATGTTTAATGAATGTTTATTGTTTATAATAAATGGATACAAACATGGCTAGCCCTGAATCACAAGTGAATATGAATATTTGAACACGGATATGGTCTAAGACTGAAAATATAATAAGCAATTTTTGCAATGAGGGTAGAAGAACACCAAAGGCAATCAGGATAAAATTAGTCATAGACCAACCAAAATTTAGGATGTGAAAATAATAGAAGTAATAAAGAGAAATTCAGTTGAGCACAAAGAGTAATTGGTTACTATTATAACTTACTTTGAGCCCTATAAATTTAGTAACCACATTTTTCTCTTCCTCTTCTCCTTCCCCTCCTTTCCCTCCTTCTTCTTTCCTCTTCTCCTCTCCCTTCTTCCCCTCCTATTCTCCTCCTCTACCTCCTACCCCTCCTCCTCTTACTTCACTTCCGCTTTTTCTCCTCTGCCCCTCCTCCTCTCCTCTTCTTTCTTTTCCTTCTCCTCTTTCCTTCTCCTTTTCTCCTCCTCTCCCTTTCCTCCCCCTTTCCTTCTCTCTCTCCTCCTTCTCCCCTTCTCTCCCCTTCTCCTCCCCTTTCCCTTCCCCTTTTCTTTCTTTCCCTTCTCCTCCTCCTGCTCCTCCTTCCCCTTCCATCTTCCTCTTCCTCTTTCTCTTTCTTCTTCTCATCTCCCTCAGCTCTCCCTATCTCACCTGGGATGGAAGTGTAGGGGTACTGATGGGAGTCCAAACCACTACCAATTGGGACAAGAGCTTTGAACAGTTTCATTTCTAATATAGGTATGTTTATCCCTTCCTTAGGCAAGCTGGTACCCGTCCTAAGCCCCCTCCTGGGAGTTCACCATATTGACGCCAAACTTAGTGTGGACCCCCAATTAACATAGCCCACTGCAAATCAAAATTCCTGAGCTCAGAAGACCTGTCAAGCTCAGCATCCCTGGTAGCTGGGATGAGAAATGTTTGCTGCCAAGCCCAGTGCAAGAATCATCTTCAAACAAATTTTTATGGAATGAAAAAAATGACAAAAAACAAGTGATTAACTGTTGAATGTAGTAAATATTACAGATCTAATAAATTATCCACAGATCTTCAGAAAGTTTCACTTTATTCTCCAGTGGAGTCAATTTATCCACTTGGTGCTCCATCACTAATGTGGGCTCAGTTACAAAAAAACTGATCCCAGTTGTTTATTCCTGAAAAGAAAGATCACGTTACCTTTAGCCTGATTGCCTCCATTCACTCTACAAGGAAGGATGAAGAATATGAAGCCAGTCTTTTTGTGTCATGGAAGATATGCTGACTTTGGGACCTGGGTTCAAATCTCATGTTTGTCATTTAAAGTGACCTTGGGCAAGTCACTTTACCACTCTGGGGCTCAGTTTTCCCAGTTGTAATGAAAGATTTTAGCTAGATGACCCATAGAGTCCCTTTCCTCTCTAGATTGCTTATATTCTTTTTCTCTGTGGACCTTAGTTTCTTCATGTAGAAGAGTCTGAGTTTGGAGGAGAAGACTACTGTACAATTCTCTCCCAGCCTTTGTCCATCTAGAAGAGGCAGGGTGTGGCTTGGATGAGTTCCAGGGTCCTTTTCCTCTGCAGCTCTCTGCTGTGATTTTATGGCTTTTTCTGAGCTTCCTGAACACAAAGGCTTGTTTATGGGCAGACTTAATGCAGTGATTGAGAGTCAAGGCCATGCCATTTGGAATTAGAGAAAATGGTAGAACAAAGATGCTTTTTCAGAGTGTAAGAGACTCTGTTAGAACATTGCCTTGCTCTCAATCTGCCCTCTTCCATTCAAAGGGGATCCCATGGAGTCACAAAGAAGGGCAGTCCGGGACTTTGCTCTCTTTACCAATCCCATTGCATTACTGTTCAATGATCTGCACAACTTCAGGGCCATTCCAGCACATTTGAAGGCAGTAACATGGTGCCCTTTTCTATTGAACAAGATGCCAAACATATTTTCTGCCCAAGTTTTCCTTGATGAAAGCTGCAATTGCTTTTTTCAGGATGACTCTCCTCCCAGAGAATGCTATTAGCAAATTCCCCCATAACTCACAAAGCCAGATTAAATGTTCTGCTACCTGCAGACTAATTGAGGAAACAAAAGATGTCCAACAGCAGCCCAAGCTTTAATGAGTTGGGATTTAGCTCAGGTTACCGGCAGGCTCTCAGTGACACCAATGTGTTTTGGATGATTCACTGGGAGGACATGTCAGACAACTGCCTCAAGTCAGTTTTGCCTCTGATTTATCTGTTACTAATAAAGGATTCTTTCCAAGGTCAGGAGACAGCTAAGATGCTTCCTGGGGTGGAGATTGTGATGATTAGATAAGTAGGAGACATCAAAAGACAAAGAAAAGGGGGACCTTGTGCCTATTCCAATGAATTGACTTTTTAGAATTTGTATTTATTTATCAGTACACACAGCCTCCCCCCTACATTGTAAGTTCCCTGAGGGCAAGGCATCCTTTCTTTTTCCTGTTCTGTCCCCAGTGCCTAATATAGTGCCTCATATGTGATACAACTATAGGGTCATAGATTCACAGCTAGAAGGGAAATCAAAGACCATTTAGTACAATTTCTTCATTTTAGAGATAAAGGAATTGAGACCAAGGGAGGTTGAAAGACTCACTCAAGGTAAAGGTAGAAGGAAGGAAGGAGGGAGGGAGGGAGGGAAGAAAGAAGGAAGGAAGAAAGGAAGGAAGGAAGAAGAGAGAGAGAGGGAGGGAGTGAGGGAGGGAGTGAGGGAGAGAGTGAGGGAGGGAGGGAAGAAAGAGAAAAACATTTATTAAGCACCTACTCTGTGTCAGGGACTGGGCTAAGTGCTTTACAAATGAATGCTGCAGACAAGTTCATTTACCTTGGCAAAATACTTTCAGGGAAGTACACACAGATAAGACTGACACATGCACTGCCAGAACAAGTTCTGTGGGAGACCCTGAAAGAAAGTGTAGGAGAAAAGAGGTACTAGACTGCCTACGCAACTGAAGATCTACAGAGCCATTGTGCTGACCTCATTATTGTATGACTGTGAAATCTGGACAGTCTACCAGCGCCCATGCCAGGAAACTGAATTGAAAAAATTCAAATTCCATTTGAACTGTCTTAAGAAGATTCTGAAGATCACCTAACAAAGTAAGGTACTGGACACTGAGGTCCTTTCTTGAGCCAAACTGCCAAGCATTCCAACTTTACTGCAGAGAGCACAACTCCAATGGACTAGCCACATTTTTCAAATGTCAAATACATGTTTGCCTAAAAGACCATTTTACTGACACAAGGCCAATGCTCACTAGGAGGTCAGAAGAAGTGATGCAAGGACACTCTAAAAGTTTCTCTGAAGATCTTTGGAATTGATTGTGAGACACGGGAGACACTGGTACAGGACTGCCCAGCATGGTGTGCCCGCATCAGAGAAAGCACTGTGTTCAGAATTGCAGCAGCTCCAAAGAAATATGAGACATCTCCATAAATAAAGACATCTCCACTCCAATATGGAATCTTTGTGCCTGACCTGTGGTAGAGCTTTCTGAGTTCATATTGGTCTGACCAGTCACAGTCAGACACACTGCATCTTGATCCTAAATGTCACTTTTGTTCCTCTTCAAGCACAAAGGACAGCAACTAACCAACTATACCACTGCAAAAAAAAAAAAAAAAAAAGCCCTATGTAGCATCACAAAATGATTAGTATAGAATGCTTAGAGAAATGGATGCAATGCCTTGAACTTGGCACCATGGAGTCACCACCAATCCAGGTATTAGATCTTATTGAATCTCAGGATATTGTCTATCTCATTATAGACATTCATGACCAGAAGAGGGGAGCTGGTGGTGTCGCAAAAGTGAGGGTCAACCGAGGGACAGACCAAATGCTGACCTCAGAAAAACCAGTAGAAGACTCCTCCATCCCTGGGCCATTGGAGGGATCCTTGAAGGACTGGTAGAAGGGCAAAGAAGAAGAGCTTTGAATGCTCTGTTGTCTGCCAGAGTGGAGGGCGTGAATGCCCACATTGATAAGAATATGGATCAACCAGATGACATTGAACTGGTTGAATCAGTCCCTGGAACACTGCAGCCTCCTGGAAATGGTCCATGTTGGTCCAATAGAGTTTGGCCTGATTAAGTAGACAGATGAAGAATACTGGCTTTCCAGACCAAAACCAGCTGTTAGATATTCAACACACACACACACACACACACACACACACGCACATGCACACGCACATGCACACACACATGCACACATGCAGACAATACACATATATTGTTGTATTGATGTGTGCGGATATCTCTAAGTTTTCAGTTGTAATATTCAATGATTCTAAAATACAGATGGACATTTCCTTTCTCAGAACATTTCACTTTATTATCTTCCATGGTGACTTTGTTGATTTTTTATTGCTTCTGAACTCTTTCCTATCAGCTTGTCATGCCTGTCTTTTCCCCAGAAGTTGTAGAGAAAATCTCACTTCCATAATCTGATCATCTCAGTCAATCAGTTGATAAGAATGCTGTGTTATCTCTTAGCTTTCCCTTTACCATGACTTCCCCCTTTGTCCCCAGCCCATTTCCGGAGCTTGCTTTCATGAGCAAGCTGGTACAAACTTACAATATCATTCTTATCTCCTTCTGAGTCTCTACAGTTTCATAACCTTCCTTCTATCTTTCTACTGGTTTCAGACTGTTTCCATGAATACATTCAACCTAATTTCCATCACTGTTTAACTCCTTCAAAATGTCCTTTCAAACATTTTTCCCCACCTCCAGGCTTTTCTATCTGAATGGCAAACAGGTAAATAAAGTCAGGCTATGCAAATGCCCTTGCTTTGCCGGGTCTTTTCTGCTGTGCTCTCTCTTCTTATTTAGTTATTTTCTTTCTTGTTAGAAAGATCTGAGCTGGGGGCTTGACGGACTATTCCACTAGATTAAAAAAAATGGTACAGCCTCTCAGAGAACCTCTCTCTAAAGTGACCTTGGTGTTCAAGGCATTTGATTGAATGAATGAATTGAATGAATCTATAGGGGCTTATCCCTATTCTTAATAAGGATAAACTTCCATCAGTCACTGAGCAGAATCTCAACCTAAGAGGGACAAATTAATCCTCAGAACCAATTCATAAAACCCCAAATCTTTTAAAAGGTGGGAAACTCTTTTAAAGGAAAGAATTTCCTCATGGGTTATGGTGTATTTCACATATCTTAGAAAACTCAAGTGTTTTTATACCCTCTTCACCCAGATTTGCAGTTCTGAAAAATGCTTTTTAAAATCTGCCATGGTACACACACACACACACACACACACACACACACACACGCACACATGTACAAACATACACACGTGTTTATATATATATATATATATACACACATAAATATACACCGTACACACATATACATATATTATCTCTTTGTACTCATTGGCTCATTATCCCAGAGCAAGACTGTTTTCCTTTCAGGGTTCTGATGGCTATCTTCAAGGGGTTGAAGTATCTTTCTTTGCTGCCATAGGCTTGAGACCCATTTTGGTGTGTTCTACTGACTCTTAGCCATGAGAGAATACCTCTCCAGTTCCATCTAACCAACTGACACCATTTAGATTTTGCAAAGGAGTATTTACTTAGAAGATATGTGAGTAATAGAAGTAGAAACATTTCTTCCCCATGCCATGGGTCACAATCTGTCCTATGACATTCAGTCTCTAAGGAAAAAAAAAAAAAGCTCAGAATTCAGTCTTTACATAGCATTGGTCTCACCAATGTTTATGCCCACATTCAATTCTGCTGTCCCATGAATCCTTTATCTCAGCTACCATTGGGCCAGGTCCTAAAGGTTGCAACTTGGCCTTCAGGGCATGGATACTAGGTTGAGCATGGATGCAGCTCCTAGACTTCTGGATCTTGTGAAGCTTGCTCACCTGACCTTTCAAAACCCACAAGGTCAGAGCATCCAAATGAATCTCCTTCACCTAAAAGAAAAGAATAAGCGGTAAGGCAAAGAACTGAGAGCTGTATATAAACAGGACCACATCTGTTGTCCTAAGGGAGAGAGAGACCTAAGTCAGGGTGTCTCTCCTTACAGCCTTCTCTCTCATTTGAGGCCATCCACCTAGGAGAAGCCAGCCAAAGAAAAGAGGTCAAACCAAGAGAAAAGGGCGGGCTAAATGCAGCCCCAGACAATTAAGAAGCCTCCTCCCCTGTGTGTGGTCAGCACATGGTAACCAGTTATAGGATGGCTGTCCGTGCTCCCTGTCTCTCCAAGAAGCTTCCAACACAGATCTTTGTGACTCTCTCAGAAGCAGGTTCCCAAGCTCTTCCACATGGGGAATTGCCTCAGGGTCACTCTGGATGTGCTTTGAGGGACTGGGTTCGTTGGACATTGTTCTGTTGTATATAAATGTAAGCACACAAAAAGATACGGTTTCTGTTTGCTAAAGCATACGTTCGATATCACAGTAGAAGCTAAATTGTCCTCCTTGTCTTTATTTCCCCTTTTGAACTTCCTTCTCTCTTTTCTAGGTGTTTTTAATGTTTCATTGGCATCTTTTCTTTCTTCTCTCTTCCCCTCTCCCCCAAGAGAAGCCACAAGCAGAACACATTCACACACAGGTGGTGTCTGAAAACACACATCTTGCTCTACATCTCACATTTTCACCTCTCTGCCAAGAGCAATAACTCACATTTGCTGATGAGGAAATTGGCTGAGTTTAAGTGGGTCAAGAGCAAGGTGGCTCTTAATATCTGCAAGTCAACCATCTTGTTAAAGAGAAAGGCTTTGAGGTAGAAGAGAAGAGGCTCTGAACTCAGAGGACCTGGGTCCAAAACTTGTTTCTGTGTGACCTGAGGCAAGAACTTTCCTTCACTCTGTATCTCAGTATCTTCATTGGTAAAAAGGGTGGGCTGGACCATGTGACCTTGAAGGCCCCTCTCAGCTCTCAATCTCTGCCCTTCTGAGCTATGGCACAGGCAAGGCTCCTTTTAACGAAGTTCTGATTATCCAGATGGACTTTGCTCTCTCTAACCAGGTCCTCATGCCTAACTATATGTACATATACACATATACATGCAAATACACATACCTATACATATACACAACACATATGTATATGTGTGTATATAATGTGCGTATACATATATATTTCACTCGGATATGGTCATGGCTTTTACAGCTCAGCATGGACATTAAATATAGTACTGAGATCACAAGACAAAAAATTTAGGCTGAGAAGAAGTCAGGGAAAGGGCAGATCTGCTCCTCTAGCTCTTCCTGGAGAACAGATTCCCTCAATGCTGAGCCCTTGAACCTGGCTAGAGGTTGAGGCCAGGGCTGCCCCCTTCTCACTGGCTCTTCCCTCTCTGAGCTCAGAAGCCAGTTTGCAACCTGACATCATCAGATGACTTCAGGATGAGACCATTTGGAACAACTGGGAGAGGCTCTCTACTCCTCATATACACGCACAGAATTTTAGCCCCTTGTGACCTGGAATTTCATGCATCTGCCCCCAGCTGTTCAGGAAAATCTCCATCAGACATCATATCCTATGCATTTCAGGTATGTCAAGCCCCCCATTAGAGGACTATGAAAAGATTTCCCTGACTGCAGTAGATGGAGAGAAACCCTGTTCCTGAGCTGCAATGTTTTTAGAATGTGAGGAAGCTCCATCTCCTGTGGAGGCTCAGCAACTACCTTGTTTCTTAGTCCTAGAAAGCTGTCTGGAGAACTGAGAAGGAAAGGAGGAAGGAAGGAACAGAGAGAGAAGCAGAGTGAAAAGTATCCACAGAAAGCCAGCATACTCTTCCCTTTACGAAGCCCGGCCTCCGGCAGCGTGACCCCAGGGGAAGGCGAGCGGTGCCCAAATCTCGGGACCTGAGCTCTTCCTTGAAGGCTGCGACCTGTGAGCCCGGCCCGGCTCTTCATCTCTGTGGGCCTCAGCTTCCCGGAGGAAAATTAGATAAAATGACATATTATCGGACGTCTAGATGATCACACAGTGTTGTTATTGTCGTTGTACAGCTGATGAGTTGTGTCTGGCTCTTTGTGACTCCACTTGGGATTTCCCTGGCAAAGATATTGGTGTGTTTTGCCATTTCCTTCTCCAGCTCATTTTATAGATGAGGAAACAGGCAAACAGAGCTAAGTGACTTGGCCAGGGTCACACAGCTATCGAGTATCTGAGGTTGAATTTGAACTCAGGTCCTCCCCACTCCAGGCTCGACACTCTATCCATTGTGTCATCTAGCTGCCCAATTAGATATTAAGTATGTAAAATTACAAGTTTAATTTGATCATCTCTAAGGTCTCTTCCCATGACGAATCTATGACCCTATTCAGAAATTAAATAATCTCTGGATGTGTTACAAGCAATTTCAGTTATTAAAAGATTCAAAGGGGTGAGTCGAGCATGGGAGATTCAGTCACCTCCTCGTCCATTATCATTTGCCAAGTAAGGAGTGGACCCAGGGTGTCTTTGAAGCCAATATGGGGATCCCATGATGTTTCACTTATTTTCCAGGATTTTAGTAAAGGAGAGGATGCTCACATTGCCTAATGATGCCTCTCATTTTCTTTATAGTCCCAGCTCCTCCCCAAATACAAGGCAATCTCCAGTGAGTCTCCCTTGCTGTTATGTCGGCTGCCAGTCTCATGGAATACACCAGGGTCTGAACCCTTGAAATGCACAAATGAAGAGTTATGCCTAAGTCTTGTCAAATATGTCAGCAGAGATACTACAACCAGGAACAATAAAGAGAAAATGATTTATCGCATCCCAGAGTGACCAAATGGGGTCCCTGCATTATCAGGAGAGCTAGAGGAAGCTCTCAGCATGTTGAGTTTGGGAGATTTGCCACCATAGGCAAGAATCTCACAGGATGAGCAGGAATAGCACTGCAATCAACATTGGTAGAGGGAGTGTCCACACCAGTGAGACTGGAATTTTGGAGCAGGGATTGTTTACCCAAAGCCAAAATCCACTGAATCTATGGCTCTGACCACATCCTCCCACATACCATCCTTTGGGGACATATAGGTATTTATCAGACCTAAAGGTCTGCAGTGCCCATTTAGTCTGATTTCATCACCAGAATACCCCAAAAGAAACAGGGCAGCCTTTCAGAGATGTGGTAACTTCAGGCCTCTGATCTGATGCAGGGGTCACTTCATCAGGTGAGCTGTGAATAAATACAATGAATCAGCCCCAGAGAGGAGTTCCTACAAATCCCTATGATGCACCTTGTGATGAGGAAGAGAGGAAAGGAGGAAAACTTGAGGGTTTGGAAGAAAAAGCCCATTAGGAGCCATTTCTGGACTTCTGATCACCAAAGGAAAACCCAGGAGGCAGCTCTGCTTCTTCAGTGTTCGCTGTATCACCTCTAAAGGCTGTTACCATGCAGTTCCTTCTGAAGAAATGCTGGGTGATGGGTTTGATTTGCCTTTTCAAAGAATTCAATTCCTTAATTCCCTTGAAACCAGTTTTATGGCTTGAATCTGATTCATTTTGTTGCCCAGTTCTTCTCTTTAGCCACTTAAACTCCTAGATAAAACTTCATGGAAAGAATTACTCTCACCCTTTGATCCCAAGATGCCATGGCTGGGCATGCCCCAAGGATATCAATGACAGAAAGAAAGCTCCCAGGTATAACAAAATATTCTCAGTAGAATTGTTTGGAAGTAGCAACAAAAAGTGGAACTAAACTAGATGCTCTTCAGAAGGATGCTGAACAGATTGTGGTGGATGAATGCCCCATTTGAACACTATTGACAAACAAGAAAGAATAATCCAGAGAAACAAGAGAAGACTTCTATGAGCTGATATATGGTGAAGAAAGCAGCAACAGGATATTATATACAATGACAACAATGTAAAGCATAGGGATTGGACCTCCCCAGGCTGCGCTGCTGACCTGTCTTCACAAGATTTTCTCTACCATGTCTTATAGAACCTTTCACCCTGGAAGCTCATTGAACCCATGAACTACTTCTCACGTTGCAACTATCCACCTTCCCTGGGCCTCTTCTGATTGCCTGACCCTTCCCAGAACCTCCATTTTAAGAAGGAGGCCCAGGCCATGCATGTTTCCCTAGGCTGCTCTGCTGACTCTTCTCCACGGAACTTCTACCATGTTTCCTCATCAGCTACCCTCATTCAATCTCTCTCTCTCTCTCTTCAGCTCTGTTCTGTATTTTCAGCTTCCATTTTGTTCCTCCCCCACTAGTATGTAAGCTCCTTGAGATCAAGGACTGTCTTTTTTTGTTTATATTTGCATTCTGAGAGGGGCAGAGCAAAGATGGCAGAGTGTATTTGCATTCTGAGTACTTAACACAGTGACTAGAACCTAATAATTCCTTGATAAATCTTTATTCACTTTACTTACCTTGTGATACCATTGGCAGAGGGTACTCCCAGATGACAAATTCTCTCTACCTTTGCATTCTCTATCACTTAGGGTCATGAAGCATTGTGTAGGGTGCTGAAAAGGTGAAATAACTTGCCTATAGTCACACATCCAGCATACATCAAGGGCAGGGTTTGAACTCAAGTCTTCCTGATTCTGTGACCAGCTCTCTATCCACAATGCTGCACTCTTAACTCTAAGAAGGCAATGACCTGATATGAGAGGAAGCACGGGGCAGTGGCAGGAGGACTTGGTGCATGTGGAGTCCCTGTCATTTCTCTAGGCTTCAGTTTCCCCATCTATAAAAAGAGGGGGCTGGACTAGATGGCTTCTAAATCAGTGAACTTGCATGTTGTAGTGGAGAATATTGATCCTGGGGGGTTTACCAGGTCTCGTGCCTTCTTTCTTTTACTAGAGAGGTGGATATGGGATATGGTGTGCACTGTTAGACAAGGTTATGACATAATTTGGCTTTGCCTAGTTTTCAGTGGTGTTGTTATAAGCCAGGGTTGAATAACGTTAAAGGGAAATAACTCTATTGTGAAAGCAAATGGGAACAATAAATAGTGCCCCACACTCACAGAAAGGCTTGGTCCAGGAACCCATAGAGTAGCTTTGTAAAGGGAAGCCGTTGATCTCTTTATCCCAGTTTCTTTGAACTGCAGACATCTAAGACTTCCATGAAAATCCAGACCCAACTGAAAGCCATCTGACAATCCTCAGAGTCTTGCTTCATTCAGTCATACTGCCTGCAAAGGTTTATTGAGGAAATCTGTAAGATGGAAACGTATTAAGGAATAGGAAGGGAGTTTCTCCAGACCAGAGCAGAGAGGAAGTTGGAGTCTCTATCCAAAGATGCAAAGCATTATCATGCTCTTTTGGACCATTGTGCCAAATGGAAATGGAATGGTGGAGTTATCAATTCCATGTGAATGAACAATTGCTAAGACCATTCTGCAAGGCTGCATTTGGCTAAAGATACCTGGGCCTGAAGTGAGTGAGGTGCCATGACACCCATTGTCTTGATCATTTTTCAGGAGTTGGGAAGCATGACCCAGACAATCTTTTGAGACCAGCTTATAGGTACCTCAGATCATTTTAACACCATGATACACAGTCTTCTTACTTTTACCACTTTGCTGGCCGCAGAGATTGAAAAGTCTTGGTTTCCTGACACATTATCCCAGAGTGTAGACTACTGCTATGTGCAGGAAAGTGACAGGCTTACAGCATCACTAGCCCAGAGAGGTCATGGTACTTGCCCAAGGTACTTGCCCAGGAGTAAGTGGCAGACCAAGCCACTGTGTGCAGTCCTGCCCCACTAAGCCCCACTGCCACTGCTTCCTGATAAAAGAAGTAGCCACTCCATCTTTGTACAATACCCATCAGAGTGCTAGATTTGGAGTCAGGAAGAGTCCTATCCTGCTTCAGACACTTCTATCTGTGCCACCCTTGGCCAACTTACTTAACCTCAACCTCAGTAACAGAACCCACCTCAATCAAATGAGAAAATATATGTAACATGTTTTTAAAGTTATATTTAAATGTTGGCTATTATTATTGCTATTGTGGTTTTGTTTAACCCTCAATACTGATTCTGTTTCTACCTTCTCCCTTCCCCATACTCTCCATCCTGCTTCCATTACAATCCTGTCCCATTGATCTATGCCCTCTGCTCCTGCCCTGGCTCTGCCACTTACTGTCTGTGTGACTTTATTTAATCTCACTTTTTCTCCTCTTCAAAAATGAATGGTAGAACCATTTTTTGCTCCTTTTTGCTCCAAATCTTTTCTTCCATAATTCCATAGATATGAACTTTGCCTTTGGCCTTTTTGAGAATCCATTGTAGTCAATCTATTACTGACTCCTGCACTGTGTCACACAGCCTTTCCTCTGGTTCTCTCACCATTGGCTGACTCATTGCTGACCTCTTTATCAGGGCCAGGTCCAGCACATAATAGGCACTTAACAAATGCTCCTTGACTCAACTTGATTTATTTCTTAATATAATTATGTGAACAACATAAAAATACTCATCAGTATAGCCAGAAAGGGCAAAGAACATATTTTACCCAAGAACTCCAAAGCCCCAGAATATGACATGGTTATAGACCAATACTCAAAAGCACATGAGGAAGATATTAGACCCAGATTCAAATGAATATTACATTCTGATGTCCAAAGGGATCCAAAGGTTCCAAAAAAAAATTGGAAACCAACCCATCATTCAGTAAGCAACAGGAATAATTCCTATGGAGAAAATTCTTCAGTCAAATAAAGTTCACTTAAAAAAAATTAAATCAACATATGGGTTCAATATATCAGAATGATCTAATATATTGAAGGAAGTGGGTAAGTCCAAGACTATCACTTCTTTGAAGGATGCAAAAATTATCTTTGCTTTCCAATATCATAAGCAGAAAACAGGGTGCAATTTTGTCATGGAATAATAATATCCATAAAATTAATAGCAATGCCAATAGCTTTGATTTATATAGAACTTCTCCGTTTAACTTGACCAGTCAACAAGTATCAGTGAAGTACTTATTATAAAATATAAATGCCTCTATCTGATTTTTAAGGTCTTTCCTACTCTGGGCTCTTCCTACCTTTCCAATCTTCATGCAATGCACTCTTCTCTACACTCCCTGGGATCTAGTTCACCTTGACCTCCTTGAGGTTCTTTCAACACGGTGGTCCATCTCCTGACTCTATCCCTCCTGCCTAGAACAATCTCCTTCCTCATCTCCACCCCCTGGCTTGCTTCAGGTCTCAGCTAAAGACTCATCTTCTCCAAGAAGCTTTTTTTCAGTCCTCCTCTACCTTCCCTCTGATATTATCCCCAATTTATCCTCTTTGTGCCTTATTTGTACATAGCTATCTACATGCATTTTGCCTCTCCTGTTGGTCTGTTAGCTCCTAGAGAATGCAGACCCAATTTTTGCCTTTTCTTATATGCCCAGCACTGAACACAGTTCCTGGAATGCAGGAAGCACCTAATAAAAGTTTATTGACTGACTGATGGACTAAATTTGAGCTGAACTTGTCACTGTATCTGACTTGTGATGGCTACATTGATACTCTTATCAAAGATTTTCATGATGAAGGACTTTAATCCTATGACCCACTTTTTAGGCACAAATTCCCACTGAACAAGATCCAATCTAGGTCAAAATGCTGTTGGCATGATTTTTCTTAAGATTGTCCAACGGAAACATTCCTTCTCTTGAGGAAACTGAGCTTCTACAGTTTTCAGTGCCAGGAGTTCCCAAACTTTCTTCTGTGGCCCTAATGCTCTAGCCTATGGGAAAGGTGAATCTGTGAGAAAATGCCCACACTGGAAATATTTCCCCACTGAATAGCAAACACAAAGTTATGTATATATCAAAAATACTGTGACAATTTAAAAAATCAAAAATAACTTAATTTCATTTTTTACTCCAAAATTTCTCTGACCTCTTTTCTTCTGGCACTAATCCTTACTGTCAGACTCATGCTCCAATATGCATGGGACCCATTAATATCTTTGAGGTCTAAAAGGGCCCGAGACCAGATTAGTTTGGGAAATGTTGCTCTGGAGAGCTTAAGCTAAGTGCTACAGTTTTCTTTTTAAAAGTCAGCTCAGTATTTGCTGACATTTTAATTAGACTTTCTAATGTTTATTTACTTAGCCTCTCACTTGACTTAATCTTCCTGTTTCCCAGTGCTAGAAAATGGACAAGAATAGCTATGCCATTTGGAGAGAGCTGTGAACAGAAGACCTTCCAGAAAGCAATCACTGTTTACACTGTAAGCCTCATTCGACATAAATCATTCATCTGAGTACCTGAGCAGTCAGGGTGGTGCTATGGACAGGCCCATGAATTTAGGGTCAGAGGACTCAGATTCAAGTTCCTTTTTGACTATTTACCATATGCACAGTGTTGGGCAAGTCAGGAAACAGAGACACAGAGAGAGACAAAGAAAAGGAGGAGGAGGAGGAGATGAAGATGATGATGATGATGAAAAAGAAGAAGAAGAACAAAAAGAAAAACAAGAACAAGAAAGGAAGAAAAAGGAGGAGGAGGAGGAGGAGGAGAAGAAGAAGAAGAAGAAGAAGAAGAAGAAGAAGAAGAAGAAGAAGAAGAAGATGAAGAAGAAGAAGAAGAAGAAGAAGAAGAAGAAGAAGAAGAAGAAGAAGAAGAAGAAGAAGAAGAAGGAGAAGGAGAAGGAGAAGGAGAAGGAGAAGGAGAAGGAGGAGAAGGAGAAGGAGAAGGAGAAGAAGATGGAGGAGAAGGAGAAGAAGGAGGAGGAGGAGGAGGAGGAGAAGAAGAACAACCACCACCACCACCACCACCATCACCACTAGAAAAGAAGAAGGAAGTCTCCTTGGTTTTTGATTCCTCATTTATAAAATGAGAATTTTGTACTACAACTAGATTGTAATTAATGTGAATTGAATAATGCTAAATTAGTGAGTATTATAAAATGATACAAGGATTCATGGAATGTGAGCCAAAACTTAGTGAAAGAAAACTAGTCAAGTATTTTAACTAGATGCCAAGTGGTCAGTCTCCACTTACCTATTGTAGCTTGCAGATGGACCATGTGGCTTACACATAACATGTCACCAACAGTTGTAATCATTTTTTAAAGAACACTTAGCAAAATGGATAAAGGAAAGAATGCTTCAAATGGAAATGATACCAACAGGAAAAAAGAAAAAAAGCTTGTCATTATATTAGAACAGAAATTGCATCTTAATTGGACAACATGAACACGGCGATAGTGGCTTCTGAAGAGGACAAGATGTCAGGATCCTGCATCTCCAGTGGGGAATGTTCTGAAACTCACAGGTGAATTACAAGAAAAGGTCAAGCTGCATCGGTTTTCCATGGTTTGTTGACAAGTGCTAGAAAGAAAAGTGATATAGATCCAGTGTCATTTATCTGTGTGTATTGGAGTTTATGTTCAAAAAAAAATCCCTCTTAGTGGAGCAACCATTCAGAAAAAAGCTTCAAGTTTATTGAAGCAATGAAAGAAAATGGAAATGAAGTGAGTAGGTAGGGAAGAAAGATTTACAGCAAGCTGTTTAAAAACCAGGTTCAATTCTGTAATGCTCAAACGACCACAGAGTGGCCAGTGCAGGTGAGCGGCCAGTGGCTCGCTGGGCTGATGCTCTGAAGGAAAGTGGAAGATGGTAGAAAACTGATAAAGACACTTTTAACGAGCCTGAACCAGGCTTCTTCTAGGAAAGGATGACTTCCCAAACTTAAATTTCTAAGAAACAAAAAACTCAACTGATATTTAAAGTGTCTAAGGGCCTTCTAAGTTTTGATTAGGATCTACGCAGGAGAGGATTTTCAAATGAAAACCAATGCTCATTTAGCAGTCTGAAAATCCTCACGTGGGTGGGAGGCTCGATTGCTTTAAGTTCTATGGTGGTCAAATAAGGAGCCCTGGGTAATGAAAGCTGTTTTCAAAGAATGTTTTTAAAGTTATTTTAGCTGAGTAGTTGAAAAATATTACAAGGACAGCAAGATCCTGTTCAAAGCATTACTGATTTTTGAGAATGTCCGGGTCATTCAACTGTACTTGGGTCACTGTGAGAATCTGAGTGTACAAAATTCCCAAGATATGGATAAATCTCTCTGCCTACCAGCCTATGTATCAAGAATTACAGAAAGAAAAGTCAATTGTCAATGCTGATAAAATATTTTAAATAATAGTGAAAGTTTCATTATATCATTAGTACAGGCTTCACTCTAGATATGATATTCAGTCATTATAACTTTTTTTAAGAAATTTGCTTTCTCTAACTATTACTTTGTAATAAACTTGAATTGGCAATACATTTTATTATCTTTTGCTGTAGTGTTATATTAATAAACATATACAAACATTTTAAAAACATTTTTCATGGTACTTTTCATTGAGCTGAAACCAATTCCCACATTTTATATATAATTATAACTTTGAATAGTATGGATGCAAATAATGTAACCACTTCATGGGATTCATTATTTGTACTAATTGAGACCTAGCTGTAGATTAAACTTGAAAAACATTGACTAAGTGCAATGGCAAAAACAAAGTATTGCCTGCCCTCGGTAAGCTTACATTCTAGTTTAGGTAGGCAGTGGGCCATACAGTAAATGATCATAGACTAACAGCTTTCAAATTCATCTAGTCTAATTCTCAGATCATTTCTATGAGGAAGAACAGTACAAGGAAAAATGAGAAGGAACAAAGCAAAAACAGGGAAAGAAGGCTCAGGGAAGTCTTTGTGACAGAGGTGGTGACAGAGTAGAACCTTAATAGAAGACTAATTTTCAAAGAGATGAAAATGAAGAGGGACGATATTCTAAGTGTTGAACAAAATCAATGTGAATCCATGTGGAGAAGTGATAGAGACTGAATGTCTTGTTCAAGAAACAGTGAATAGTCCAGCCTAGCTCAAACATGGAGTTCAGAGCAGGGGGCAGATGATCTTCCATCAGTCAATTAATAAGCCTTTATTAGACATCTGCTGCATGTCAGTCATTGTACTTGAATTTTGAATATAATTATAGTCTTTTTTGGTGACTCAGAAACCACTTGGGGATGCCAGGCTGCCTTGGAGTGGGTGAGTGGAGATTCATTTTGAACATCAATCTTCACTGACCTGTAAAGGCAGGGACATGCCAGGTAATGGAATTGTGGGCTTGTGAGGTACCAAGTCCCCAAAATCCCTATATAAAATTATTCTGTTCTTCTGTACTGATGATGAAATATTTGCACCCAGGAGAAATTAGAGGGGATGTGGTCCTGGGGCCTGAGGTAGTTTATTTTGGGGTTTTATTTATTTTATTTTTAATTTATGGAATAAAACAAGCATTTTCATAACATAGTATAATAAAAAGATAACTACACACGAAACTGCAAACCTATTATGTACAACTTGCTACTTCTTTTAAATATGTAATAAAGTGATCATATAAATGTCTTTTTTTCTTCCCTTCTCCACCTGCCTTAGAGATGACTACCATCAGGCACAAATATGTATATATGTACAAATATGTTTATATATACACATACATACATAATATTTATGTATGTATACATATACACACATATACATATGTGTATGTGTGTATATATGTGCACAGTAAAATCATTCTTTACATATCTCTATTTGTCAATTTCTTCTGTGGATGCAGATAACATCTGCCTTCATATGTCCTTTATAGTTAATTTGAGCATTTATAACAGTCAAAATGCCTTATTTACTCTAAATCGTTCTCAAAATTTGCTATTACTGTCTGTAATGTTCTCTTGGTTCTGCTCATTTTGCTTTTCATTATTTCATGCAAGTCTATCCATGTTTTTCAAAAATCATCAAGCTCATTATTTCTTATAACACAGTGGAATTTCATCACAATCATATACCACCATTTGTTGAGCCATTCATTCCCCAATTAATGGGCATCCACACAATTTTTCACAGTTGAATTGGATCACAGTTCTACCAACAATGCATTAATGTCCCAATCCTAATGTATTTTGTGACTGCAATTAGTGATTATCAATTGATTGATAATGGAGGGAAAACACTTTAAAGGTGTTAATCTCATGCAGACTGAACAGATGATTTGTTTGACTTTTATTTTATGGCATATTGTTAACACAGTCTTTGACAGTTGTCAAAAGTCAACCCTAGGTGCAGAAGGCTTGTTGCAAATGAGCAAGTTTGAGTTCAGTTAGTAGAGAGTGAACAGGAAGTGATTCAATTGACTAAACATTCAGACTCTCACAGAATCACAGAATTTCAGAGTGCAAAAGGACCTTGAAGGCCATTATTACACTTCATATTTGAAAAAGAATCCCTTCTACGAAATATACTACAAAAGTCATCCATCCTTAACTTAAGGAGGTTTGACTGCATCCTAAGACAACCCAGGACACTTTGGGACAGCCACTAATGTTAGGGAGATCTTCCTGATGTGAATCTGTCTGCTTCTTTCCATCTTCTGCATTTGGCCAATGAAGACCAAGCAGAAGAAGCTTCATCTTCTTCTGTTCAGAGCCCTCTGAATACTTCAACATTGTCACCATTTTTTCCCTTCAATCTTCTCTTGGCCATGCTAAGCACCCACAGTTTCTTCACCCAGTCCTCAACAAGCAAGATCACACTGATGTATTCCATTTGAAAGGCAGTGTGGCTCCGTGACAGGCTTGTGGGACTTCTGGTCAAGGGAGACTTGGGCACAAAGCCTATTGCTAACCTTTCCAGTCGTGTGACTCTGAAAAAGCCACTCACCCTCTTTGAGCTTTAGTTTCTTCATCAGTAACATCGAAATAATGATACTTGTACTTATTTCACATGGTTGTTGTGAAGATCACATGAGAGCAGGAGTGTAAATCACTTTGCCAACCTTAAAACAATCCCTGAATGTCTTCCATTGTTTAGGTTTTTTTTTTTTTTAATACTTCTGGTTGGTACAGTAGAGAAAGTTCTGAATGTGTAATCAAAAAAAAGTGTTCAACTCTTGCCTCAGACACTTATTAGTTTTATGACCCTGGGCAAGTCACATAACTTCTCAGATTCTCAGCTTCCTCATCTGTAAAATGGAGTAAAATAACCTATACCTCCCAGGATTGTTGGAAGGATCATCTAACAAAAATGCTATATAAATATTATTATGTCAATTATCGTTATTATCTGAGAGAGATTCTGAATCTTCTAAATTAACTTTTCAGCCCATTGAGTCATTTAGTCAAATTTCAGTCAAATGTTCAATGATGATAGAAGTTGTTTAACATGTATGAGTTTTTGAAAGACAAAGGCTCTGTGTCTCCATGACTCTTGTGTCTTCCCACTTAGGTACAATGGAGAGGAGACTGACCAAGTGAGGGATCGTTAGTCTTCATTTGTCTAGCTAGAATTATTATTGTTATTTTTTTTAGTCCCTGAAATTTTCTACTTTCTGGAAAGTATCCTCACCCCTCCCCATATGCAGGCATTCTGTGATCCCACAGCTACCAATGTTTAGGTTCCGAGGCTCAGGCCCTATCTCCAGTGCCAGCTTGCCTTCCCAGCTGTGTACTCTCAAATAGCCATTTCCCAAACATCTTCATCTACAAAATGCAGCTAAAGAAAACATTCTTGCTCAGGCTTGCCAGACTCTGAATCATGGAATGTCCATAAGTTACCGGCCTAGGACTGGGACACTGGAACATTTGAATGTCAAGGGGGCAAAAAACTTCCCTTCCTGTCTCCTGTTCACCTTCAGTCCCATCCTAGCCTTTCATTTCCTTGAACTCATGATTGCATGGCCAACACCCAGAAATTTGGGGCTTTGCTTATAGCTTATTACACAGGGTTCCTGAGGCTGTGGGATAAAAGACTTCACAAAAATTCAGAGTTGAAAGCTTTCAAATTTTTTTTTTTAATCTGTGTACATAAAATGGCAAGGAGTCCCTTTTAGTGGGACTCATGCTCTAATATGGAGCAAGATTGACCAACTATTTTGAAGTTACTCTTCCTCCCAAATTTAACAAGTCAAATCCCACCATTTTATTTGGATTTGGGAATTAACCTGGGTGCAGTAACCTCAAAAGTTAGGTGGAACTTACTTTGGGGGGAACTGTGGTGTAGATGTTAATCTGCTCACACCAAACATCTGTTATCTGTATTTCAGTGTAACTCACCATGCTCAAAACCACACCAATTTCTCAGAAGGCACATCAGTGTCAACCCTCACGAGCCATCATGCTAGTGAAAATGAGGGTGTTTGAAAATCTTCCTCTGCTAAGAATTTGGAATTTTTCATTGAAATTCCAAAGGGAGTGACAGACTTTAAATGGCTAAAAGATGAATAAATGTTTCCTGAATTGACTGAAGTGAATTGTAGGTAAACATGGGAAATCATAGGGAAGAAATGTGCTAGTTTCTGGAAGAAAGGCACTGAGTAAATCATAGGGAAGAAATGTGCTAGTTTCTGGAAGAAAGGCACTGAGTTTTAGTGATATTTGGTTTTAACCTGGATGACGCAATTCCTGGAACCAAGCATGAGTCTTGGTTGATGTTAAAGCTCACCTTAAACAACAAAGTCAAACTAAGGAAGGGACATCGGGGATGGATCTCTGCTCCTTCCTGGAAACATCATTTGCAAGTTCCACCAATCTATGCCTTTACTTGTTCTTAATTAAGACTGTTACATGAATTATGAAAAATGGCTTCCTTCCCTAACACCTCCATTTTTCTCTCCATCCCACACTGCAACAAACTGTAATAATAAAAACAGTCATTTCATAGCACTTTAAACTTTGCGAAGTGCTTTGTGTGATTTCACCTGAGTCTCCTTAGAACACTGTTCTAGAGATGTTATATTATCACAAAGTCTCATGATTTTCCCAAGGTTTCACAGATAGTAGGTGCCAGAAAGTGGATTTGAACTCAGGACCTCTTGATTCCACTTCTTACATTGTTATGTTACTTTATTGCCCCCAACTAAAAGAGCATATGTAGAACTATCTCTTAAGAAAGACATCCTTATCTACTATCTGGGCTCCAGTTCGCCCATCTAGAATATGAATGTTTTGTCTTAAAGATTGTCTAAGGTCCCTTTCAGTGTTCAACTCTACAATCTTTGTCCTTGTTCATTTCCAGTGCTCATTCCTGAAAATCCAATGCAAATTCTCCCAATCTTTACCACAAACTCTTCCACTCAATTGGGACCTCCATTTGACTTCTTGGTCCACAAATACCATTCCTTGTTTTGCTTTTACTGTACCCCTCAGATGAATATCTGGCCCCTGGACCCAGATGGCTTGGGAGGAAAAAATGAAGCTGGTGGCTTTGCATAGTCTTCCCTCACTCAAATCAAAGTCAATGATCTCCCGATGTCATGGGCCTCTTCAGCAACTACAGACAAACCACACAACCACTCAGACACTTGGAGAAGGAGAAGGACAAGGAAGAGGCAACTCCACTTTGAGAGAGATGCCTAATGATCTTGAGTATAGAGTAAACTTTGTTAAATCATGTTTTTTTTTTTCGTTTTTATTCATTTATAAAATCAGTCATTGTGAAATAGTCCAAATTTAAATTTTTCTGCAGAGCATCTTAGGACATTTGGAGAAAACGATATGACCAATGGGTCCAGCTGCATCTTCCTGTCTTGGTGGGCAGGGTTTTAGCAATCCCAACCATGCTGAGCATGCAAATGTGAACAGACAAACAAAAAAGGCAGGATATTTGTGTCTTAAGAGGCAATATTTGTCAATGGGAAAGCCTTCTGAAGTACAAGAAAATAGGGGTTTGAATGCCACTCCGCATTCTCCACAGAATCACAGACGTGTGATTCTCTGTCCAACTCATATCTAAAGGATTCCCCTCCAATACGGCTAATGAGGAGTCATTCAGCCTCAACCAGGAGGCTCCTGTGAGGGGCACTATATTCTGGGCACCAGGCAAGTTCCCTGAGGAGTGTGGGCTATATTCAGTGGAGCCAAGAGAACGAACAAAGGTTTGGGCATGCAGGTGAGTGCATCAAGGAGTTGGTTTAATTCTACAAAATAAAGTGGAAAATAGAGAAGAATCAACTTTGGACTTGAAAGAGGAGGGGAGAAGAAAAAAGAAGCAAACATACAAAAAACAACTGAAATTTAACACAAGAGAGATTTTTTTTTTTAAAATGGTCCATCTGACAAATGCGTAGTCACAGTGAGGGACTATTCCAGGAGCTGCAAATTGAGGAGACAATGGGTCTAAAATAGGTTTGAGTTCAGAAAGCCGCTAGAGATACTGGGTAAGAAAAGCATGTGAAATGACCCCCTTTCTGTAAAAACATACTGCATTTTCCAGTTTCCCACTCCTTCTCAGCAAAATATAGACAGCCGGAGGCAGTCTGGTGTGGTGGGATGCACACAGTGCAGGGAGTCAGGAGAGCCTGGACTGGAGTCTGACCTCTGAAGCTTGCCTAGATGGCTGACTGCAGGTCTTTCAGGTTTGGACAAAGTCAGGCCGTTAGTCACTAGGCCTTAAATTCCAGAAATTCCCCATTGATGAATTGAAAGGTAGCAACCCATCAATCTTCCATGCATGTGTGGTATCTTAGTACATAGTGAGAAGACTGGTATTCAAATTCTAATTCTCCTACTCGCCACTTGTGTGGCGTTGGAAAATTAATCAACCTCTCAGTGCCTCAGTCTCCCTTTCTATGAAGTTATGGGGTTGACAAGACAGGCTTCCGGGTCACTTCCCTCTCTAAATATTAGAATGATTATTCTCTTAGTGTATGTATGTATGAATTTGTTGTTTGGATGGCCCAAAAACCTCATATAAAAATGGTTTCTGGTAGACTGGCTCTTTTGCCTCTGAAGTTAAATCTCTACAAAGTAATTAAAATAAATTCCATTTTCTTGTATGTGAAAAGATTATATGGACAGTAATGCCTAGCAACTTCCGTTCTCCATGATAACAATTTATTATGCACCTAATATATGTGAGATACTTTGCTAAGGGGATACAAAGTGAAAAATGAGGCAGCCCCTTCTCATAAGTAGTTCCCATTCAATGAAAATTGAGCAAGAAGCATGAAATGTATAAGGTAGGACACGATGAGGCCAAGAGAGTTCTCCAAAACTCTCCAGGGACGTTGGAGGAAAGAAAGAATGTTTTTAGCTTAACAGACCCTGGAACATCACAGGAAAGAACTAGAACCAAACTTGAGCCTTGAATGAAAAACAAGGTTCTGAAAAGCAAAAGTGATAAGAGAGGACATGGCAAGCAGGGCAGGCCTCAGCAGATGCCAAAGGGTGGATGATGACATGTCAACTTTGGAGAGCAGCTAATGGTCCAGCTGAGATGGAGTAATATAAAAGAAGGTTGAAACGGAGATTGTAACCAGATGAAAGGGTACCTTGAATACCAGGCCAAGGATTTTACATTTCATTCTAGGAGTAACCAGGGAATGTGATAGTTTTCCCACAGGGCAAGTGACATGAAAAGAATCTTACTGAGAAAGATGGGGTTGGCCATTGGGTGGAAGATGGGCCAAAGAGAAAAGAGATGGGAAGCGCGGAGGCCAATGAGGAGGCTCACGTGGGTATGAGGAAAGCACTGGAAGGTTTGGGGCAGGAAAGTGAAAGTGACATGGCTAGACCTGCTCATGGAGAGGATTATTTTTCTGAAGTGGTTTAAGGGGTGAATGGGATGTGGAAATGGCTGGAGGCTGAGGGATTAATCAGGAGCTCTTGAGTAGGAGGCAAAGAGGGACTGAATTTGGCTGATAGCCCTGTGAATGATGGCACTTCCTGTGTCATTCTGGAAGATGTAGCAACCTTATGATAAAGTCATAGGAAAGGCTCACACTTCCCTGATGAGATTATAAATTCTGGAAGGGTGGAACAAGTGTTTCTTACTTCTGAAGTATACACACACACACACACACACACACACACACACACACACACACACACACGTGCCTAATGCCTAGCACCTTGAGGGGCACATAGTTGGCACTTGGTACAGGTTGATTATAAACCAGGAGGGGAAAAGAGGAGGAGTGCAGCACCTTTGAACAATGCTGGCTATGTTGCAATGCAGGGCCCAAGACTGTCTCCTCTAGCCCATTCTCCTTCAAAAGAATGAGCCTGCAGTCATGAAGCAAGTAAAGCAATGCTTACCATTTTTCTAGACCTGGCTCCTCCTAGCCTTTGATGCAGGCCGCCACTCGTGGAAGCCTGATAAGGATTGGGCCAGGGGTACAGTGGGGTTGGAGAGCAAGGACAGCCCAGTAATTCCTGGAACTCACCCACTGACAGCAACTGGTGCCAAACCACATGGATTCTGTACAGTACAGGTTCAGGGACCACTCCTGCAAGAAGATGAATCAAGAGACCCCCAGGCAAGCTATAAATTGTTCTTGGCTTGGCAGAGGCTGGGACAGGCCCAAGGAGGTTCAGCAAAACTGAGACAATTGTCAAAAGTGAAAGAACCTGGAATTTCCTGACTTTAAAGGTGGCCCTTAATAATCATTGTGAAATTGGGCAGGATGTTTTACTGGAGATTGAACAGGCCTCCCTGGGCCATTACCCAGACCCTGAATGTGATTCCTCATCACTTCAGAATCCTTCTCATCCTTTAAGGCTCAACTTGGTTTCTACTTCCTGTATGAAGTCTTCCTGATCCTTCCACTGGAAAGTACTTCCTTTCTCTTCCAATCTCTCTGGATTTCACTTTTAACAGGCACATACTACCTTGATTATATATTACCATGAGTGTGTATATATGTTTGTATGCTTGTATATATTAATGTAACCGTTGCATCAGCACACATGAATATGTGTATATAACTATAAATGCATTCATTAATGAATATGTGTGTATATTGTATATATATATATATGTACATAGACATACACAGTTGTATATATGTGTTTATATACACACATACATGTATATTCTATATTTGTAAGCAGGTGCCTTATTTTTGCCCATAGGTCTTGGGCATAGGTCTTTGCTCGTGGGACATGCTTAAGAATCTTCACTGAACTGAATTTCCATATTATATCTTATAAGAGAGTCTCCAGGTTTTATCCTGTCAACAAAAATTAATAGGACGGACCACAGGATCCCTAAAGCCTGGTCATCTTTTTGAAAATTCAAGTAAGTCTAGTTCAACATAACCTTATGTAGTGCCATGATAAACACCAAAGCTAAAAAGATAAAAAGCTAGTAATTAATAATAATAATAATAATAATAATAATAATAATAAACAACTAATAATTATAATTCCTGCTCTCCAGGAAGATGGAGAAATAGATATACTCATTCATAGTTGGTAGAATTGCAAAAAATAAATTGATTGGATGTACTACCTTTTAGGTTATTATACAAATTATGAAAATAATTATTAAACTTTGACCCAATAGATCTGTTGTTGGGAATATATCCTGAGAAAGTTATTAAAATCAACCAAAAAGAGATCTTGGCTCAGAGGTATTCAGAGCCCCATTGGATGAAAACTATCCACTAAGTCCAAATTCAGTATCCCATTTTGGGGGACCTTAAGGTCTAGGCCAGTAAACTGATGCAGTGGACAGAGTCAGAAAGATGTGGGTCTGCATTTCACCTTAGATATTGGTTAGCTGTATGACCCTAGCAGGTCATTTAGCCTTTCTGAATCTCAGTTTAAATGAAAAAAAATTTCAGGAGGTTGGGCTTGATAATCACAAATTTCCTCTCTAGCTGTTCATTTAAGATTCTGTCTCCTTCTAATATTATGTTGGAAAGCTTTCAATACAGTTTCAGGAATGGACTCATTCTGCTTTCCCAGTACCACCCTAGTCTGGCTAAGTACAAAAAGACTCATCACCCATAGAGTGACCAGTTGGTGATGAATCCTTTGGCTACAGCAATCCGTGGAATAAAGACAATAAACAAAATGGCTCTTAGTCTTAAGTGGCCCACTTGGGCTTAATCAGTGAAAGTAGTAGGGCCAGGGGAAGGAAGGAGAACAGGGTGCTCAGAATCACCATCTTTAGCCCTTTGATGCATTAAATTTGACTTTGGGGATCCTAAATGTGAGACCCTTGTGAATAAACAAAAAAAGGAGGTATGGAATCAGTTCAATCTTGACATTCTGGCTATAAGCAAAAATAGAAGGCATAAGGAAGCTGCTGCTCAGGAAGTTCTCCTTGGAAAGGCAAGGCATGGAGTTGGCCAAATTGGCCAACACCAACACCAACACCAAAAGGGAATAAATGACATCTTTGCATAGTACCTTTGGTCATCCTATTTTATAGGGCTCAAGATAAGCTGTAAAAGACCACGAAGAAAAATCATCACAACTTAGGCACTAATGCTCATTACAGAAGATGAAGGGCAGAAGGAAGTCTATAAAGCACTTGCTGAGACCCAATAAATTGAATGAATATATATCTTGTTATTTATTGTCCTCCACAAAAGTATAGGAAAAGGTGAAAGTGGTGAGAAATCGAACACCAGAGTCTCACAGACTTCAAGCTGGAAGAGAACTTAGGCATCATCTAGTCTGATCTTTCCATTTTATAGATAAGGAAACTGAGAACTGGAAAAGTGAATGGATTTGCTCAAGTTCTCACAGGTACTCAGTGACAGAGTCAGGATTCGAATTCACATCCTCTGAGTCCAAATCTAGTTCTCTTGGCACAAAACCATGCTGCCTTTGTTGGGTTCAAGTTCTAGTCCCGACACTATCTGATTAGGAGTGAATTGTTTCATATCTGAGCCTCAGTTTCTTACTCAGTATAGTAAGATTGTCCTATCTCAGGGTTGCTGTATGGAACATGCTGTGTATGCTTGCAGGAGCTATAGAAATGTGTTGTCCCATATTTAACCAATGTGAGGCAACTTTATAGAGCATAGGCTGTTAGATGGTGCAGGGAATAGAGCCCTGGGATTGGAGTCTAGCAGACCTCAGTTCAAACCTAGTTTGGGGCACTTACTGTATGAGCCCATGCAGATCACTTAATATCTGTCTGTCTCATTTTTCTTCATTATAAAATTGGTATTATAAGAGCACTCAGCCCACAGGGTTGCTGTGAGGACCAAAGGAAATAATGTTTTCAAAGTGCTCGGCACATTGTCTGGCACACGATGAATGCTTTTATTCCCTTTTTGACAATGGTTTCCCAGTCCAAGCTCAACCTAACTAATTAATCTCAACCTAAAAGATCCTTCAGAGGTATCAAGTTTCTACTTGACATTGACAGGGAACTAACTCACTACCCACCACATCTTATGTGATTTGGAACCCAAATTCCTTGAGACAGAGATTGTCTTGATTTTCTCTTTGTTTTCCCAGTACTTACTAAGTCAGTGCATAAACATTTATTAAGTGCCTGCTATGTGCCAAATACAGTGATAAGCATTGTGGTTACTGAAAAGAGGCAAAAGATCGTCTTTGCCCTCAAGGCCCTTACACTTTAGTGGGGGTGGCCGACACAACATGTTTGCAAACAAATCCAAAGCCAGCAGTATACAGGATAGAGACGGTGTAATTCACAGAGGGAAGATACTTGAGTTGGGATTGGGGAAAACTTCCAGTCAAAGTGATTTGGGGTGGGATTTAGAGGAAGTCAGTAGGCAGAGTTGAGGGAGGGAGAGCATGCCAGGTATGGAGGACAGTCAGACAAAATGATGGGAGCTGAGATATGGAATGTCTTGCTTGTGGAGAAGTGGGGAGGCTGATGTCACTGGCTTGAAGAATAGATATTGGGAAGTAAGGTCTAAGAAGACTGGAAAGACAGGAGGGGGAAAGTCCCTGGAGGCCATAGGGAGCCACTGGAATTTACTGAGTAGGGGAGTGACATGGTCTGACCTGTGCCTTAGGAAAAGTACTTCAGTGGCTGAGTGGAGAATGAATTCTACACAATAAGTACTTAATAAATGCTCATTCATTCATTCATCCTGATTTAGGACAACAAAGCATGTTTCAAAATTAAAGAACTCCAAATGACTCCAGCAAAAGATGTGGTGATTCTTCAAAGCTTGAACTGTATTGTCCCAACTCAATCTTTCTTTCGCTTAATACTTGTATTACCTTAGGTAAGTGAGTCAACTCCCTGTGCCTCAGTTTCCTCGTCTGTAAAACTGGTAGACTAATATCTAGAGCATCTACCTCAGAGGATTATTACAGATTTTACAGATGAGGGAACCGAGAATAAAAGTTTTCCTCGATTATAAAGTGTGTGAATAGGGGGCAGGTTTGGGAAAATGTACAAACCTGAAAGCACTGTGTACACTTCTGGGGCTACTAGTATTATTATCTCATACTATGACTCATCTTGTCTTCAGAGCCACCACTATTTCACGTTTATGTTAAAAGCCCTTGAAAATGGGTGCCAGTCAACATGGAGAACACATTAGTCAATAATGAAAATTTATTGGCTGGTAGTGGCAGTCTGTAAAGTGAAGACAGATTGATAGAAAGCACTTTTGTCCTCATTATCAATCATTCCTTAGTATGAGCTACACCCCAAGGTACATAGAGCATTGCTCTTGGCATGACGTATTTCATTTGCACAGATTGGTTACCCATAGATAACCTCTGGTTCTTCATGTTTCCATCCATCTTTCTGCAATAAATATGTCATGGCAGGTACACACACCAGTCCATTGGCAGACAGTAGTGCCTATGAGCATACAGGCTGATTGTCACAATGGAGTCATATTGAATGCAGGATGATTCATTCATTCCATTGGGTTTAACTATCCCTTGGGAATACATCAAAATCTCTAAATGACAGAATATTCAGTAATGAACATAAACACATATTCCACAAAAGATCCAAGTATGATTTTGAAACTCATGCCAAGTACTTTTTGTCCAAATGCTTTGAACCAAAGATACGAAGGATTCTCAAAGGAGGATATGCAAATTTTGAATAACCCTATGAAAAAAAATGCCATCTATCATAAATAATAAATTTAAAGTGAAACGGCTCTGGGATATCGTCTCACACCCATCAAATTGACAAAGACAGAAAAAAAAATCTATGTTGCAATTATTGTATAGTACATAGGCACATGATTTTATTCCTGGAAGAACCATGAATTTATTTTATGATTCTGGAAAGCTATTTGGAATTATGTGGAGGAAGTCTCTAATTTTGCCTGCCTTCTGATTCAGCATTTCCATTACTGGGTTTATACACCAAGGAGGCCAATGATCAAAAGAAAGGTCCCATCTATGCCAAAATACTCCGTCTCCCAACTCCAAGTATTTTCACTGGCTGACCTCCATTCTTGGAACACTCTTCCTCTTCATCTAGGGCCCCCTTACTTCCCTGGCTGCCTTTGAGTCTCAGCTTAAAGTGGAAATAAAAGTCACCCACCTCCTTTTAGAAGCCTTTCTCATCTTTCTTAATCTTGATGCTGTCTCTCGAAGACCACTCCCAGTGGATCCTGCCCATACCAAGTTTGTACAGCATTATATACATGTTGTCTCGGTCATTAGATTAAAAGCTTTTTGGCAGCAAGGACAGGTTTTTGCTTTTCTTTGTACCCCCAACACTTAGCACAGACTCTGGCACATAGTAGGGATTTAATAAATGCTAATTGACTGACTTTTTGCAGTCACAAAAAGCTGGAAAGAAAATCTATGTCCAGTGACTGGAGAATAAATTAACCAATTATGGTATGTGAATGTTATAAAATGTGAATGGGATAAAATCATACAGAGGGAGGAAAGCAAAGTTAGGTAAATAACAAAAGTGTACTCGTTAGCAATTATACAGCTCTTTTGAGTTGACAAATTGCTTTACAAGGGTAAATCTCATTTGATCCTTATTGTAAGGTAAGTTTCTACAGCAATATAAATGATGATAACACTAAAAGTGAACAGAACTGAGATCAAAGATAAAGCCTGTTTACTAGACTACTTTTCCTTCTTTTCCATTAAGAAAAGTGAATTAAAAGAACAGGAAGTTCTATGTGTTGTCAGTCATAATTTTTAAATATCCCGGTCTTTCACATAACCCTAGACACCAGAAAGGGGTAAACTTCAGCCCGGTCCTTACCAAATGATCATAAATATCACATCAATGAGCTTTTTGAAATGGAATTTTAACTAATCTCTGCTATTTTGATATTTTATTTCCAATAACAACTAAGAGTTAGCAAATACTCCCAGACGTGGTTAAAGGGTTGAAAAGTTAGGTCTCTAGTATGACTAAGAAAACAAAATTTATTGCTAAATGCTGTTAAAAGATTTTTTTTAAATAAAGTCACATTTTATATAATTTAATGTAATAATTTTTCTCTTACCAATGTGAGTTCTATCAGAAATTATAAGCCTTTTCCCTTCTGTACTCTGGGAATACAGTAACCAAATGGAAACAATCCCTTCTTTCAATGGGGTTTTCCATTCTGACTCTAAGGCTTGGCATAGTTCTTTCTGTGAAAAAGGAGCCCAGGGGCCATCCAGCTGAACTGGCACCTGAATGATGATTGCCTTTACAACACTCCTCCAAAGTGGTCAGTTAGACTTTGCTTTGAACCCCCTGAAGCAGTCCAGGACACTTTTGGAGAGCTCTAATCATCACTAAAGCTTTCCTTAAATAAAGCCTTCATTTACCTTCCTGTAATTTCCACCCATTGTTCCTGGTTCTACCTTCTGGGGCCAAGTAGAACAAACTAAATCTGTCTTCTATGTTGTGACTTACATGTCCCCTCTACATCACTCAGCCAGTCAATCAACAAACATCTATTAAGCACCAGCTACATGCTAGTTACAATGCTAAAATGTTGGGGATATGAAAAAAAAGCAAAGACAATCCTTGCCTTCAAGGAGCTCACAGTCTAGTGAGAAAGATCACACACAAGCAACTATGTACAAACTAGATAGATACAGGAGAAATTGGAAATAATCAGTGGTGGAAAGTATTAAGGGGCACTAGAAAAAAAAATTCATAGATAAGATTTTATCTGGGGCTTAAATGAAGCCAGATAAGTCAGGAGGCAGAGCTGATGGGGGGACAGAATTCCTGGCATAGGAAGAGTGGGGGACAGTCAGGGAAAATATTCCACTCAATAACTATTTCTCAATTCAGAAAAAACAAAACAAAACCAACAAAAAAACCCAGCTTAAGCAAACCTCTATGAGTCTAGCACCATGTTAAACAACAAGGACGGACAGAAAGAAAGAAAAGGAAGGAAGGAAGGGAGGAAGGAAGGAAGGGAGGAAGGGAGGAAGGGAGGAAGGAGGGGAGGAAGGAAGGAAGGAAGGGAGGAAGGAAGGAAAGGAGGAAGGAAGGAAGGAAGAAAGGAAGGAAGGAAGGAAGGGAGGGAGGGAGGAAGGAAGGAAGGGAGGAAGGAAGGGAGGGAGGAAGGGAGGAAGGAAGGGAGGAAGGAAGGAAGGAAGGGAGGAAGGAAGAAAGGGAGGAAGGGAGGAAGGAAGGAGGGAGGAAGGAAAGAAGGGAGGAAGGAATGAAAGAAGGAAGGGAGGAAGAAAGGTAGGAAGGGAGAAAGGAAGGAAGGAAGGAAGGAAGGAAGGAAGGAAGGAAGGAAGGAAAGAAGAAAAAGAGTTCTGTCCTCAATATGCTTACATTTGGATCCTTCAACTGATCTTCCATAAAGTTAAAATAAATTCATGTATAAAAAAGAAATCTGACTAGAGCAGAAGCCCTCTGTGGACAGGGATCATTTGGTCTAACTCTTAGTCCACTCAGCACAGCAGCACAAGCTCTCAGGAAGGAGCCTCCATCAATGGTTGCTGCTGATAATTGACTCTATGATTCCTTCCACAATGTGCCAAGGGGTACCCTGATCATGAACACTCAAGGACTTCTGTTCTGTGGTCAGGGATCCCAAAGTTGGCAATTCCAGCAGACTTCAAGAAAGGCCCGAGGAATTTGAATAGGCAAAGAAGACATAAAGCTATTGCTCTTTGAAAATTGTATGATGATATACTTAGAGAATCCTGGAGAACCAAGTGAAAAATTATTTGAAATAATAAACAAATTTAACAGAATTGAAGGATATAGAATAAATCCACATAAATCATCAGCATTTCTATATATTACTAATGAAGCCCAACAGTAAGAGATAGAAAGAGAAAGTCCATTTAAAATTACTATAGACATTATAAAATATTTGGGAGTCTACCTGCCAAAACAAACCCAGGACCTATATGAACAGAATTACAAAACACTTTTAATCCAGATCAAGTCAGATCTGGATGATTGGGAAAATATCAGTTGTTCATGTGTAGGCCAAGCTAATAAAATAAAAATGATGATTCTACCTAAATTAATTTACTTATTCAGTGTCATATCAATCAAACTACCAAAAAATATTTTATAATGCTAGAAAAAAATAACAAAATGCATCTGGAAAGACAAAAGGTCCAGAACATCAAGGGAATTAATGAAGAGAAATGCAAGGGAAGGTGGCCTAGCCATATCAGTTCTTAAATTGTATTATAAAGCAGCGATCATCAAAACTGCTTGGTACCAGCTAAGAAATAGAGGGGTAGGGTCAGCTAGGTGGAGCAGTGAATAGAGCACTGGCCCTGCAGTCAGGAGGACCTGAGTTCAGATCTGACCTTGGACACTTACTAGCTGTGTAACCTTGGGTAAGTCACTTAACCCCAATTGCCTTGCCTTCCCATCCCCCAAGAAAAAAAAAAACAAAAAAAGAAATAGAGCGGTAGATCATTGGAATGGGTTAGGTACATAAGACACAATAGTTAATGACTACAGTTATCTACTATTTGATAAACCCAAAGACTCCAGCTTCTGGGATGAGAACTCACTATTTAAGAAAACTGCTGGGAAAACTGGAAAATAGTATTGTAGAAACTAGGCATAGACATCTTACCAAGATAAAGGCAAAATGGGTACATGATTTAGAGATAAAAGGCTGATAGTATAAGCAAACTAGGAGAGGAAGGAATAATTTACCTATCAGATCTATGGAAAAGGGAAGAATTTTTGACCAAACAAGAGTCTGCATTACCAAATGCAATATAGGGGCGGAGCTAAGATGGCAGAAAGGAAGCATTAGCCTTTCCAAGCTCCTCCAAGAATTCTGTTGCTAAAAGCTAAAAAGTGAATTTGAATGGATTTAAGAGTGACAGAACACATTGAGAGACAGAGTGTGGCAGATTCCCAGCCCAGGAAAGTGCCTATGCATGTCTGGGCAAGGAGAACATGGAGCACACAGGAGCTGCACCAGCTCAGATGGGAGAGCAGAGTATCCAAGACTGAGAAGAAGCCCCAGCCAGCCAGCAGACTCACCCAGCTGAAGGGGTTTGCAGCCATCTCACCACATGACAGAGGATCATAGGAGCTGAGTAGGAAAAAACTGGGGCCCACAGCAGGGTCAGCAGCTTTTCCTGGGGCTAATAGTTGGCAGCCTGGATGTTTAAAATTACATACCCAAACTCCCAGAAGTCAAAATGAAGGAATAAAATTTAGTTGCTCTGATCCCCTCTCCCTGACCCAGAAAAGTTGGGAATTAAATGCTCCACCTAGAGTAAAATCTTGAATTAGTGGAAACAGCCTCAGGTTTGGGTGTCACTGAGGAAAGGGAGACAGTACCGAGTCTAAGCCCAGGATGATGGAGCCAGCAAGCCCTTAACAACAAAAGCCCAGGTGTGCTTTAGCATCACCTGGGCAATCAGCAAACTGCCCCCCTACCCTGCTCTTCTGCTACTGAGCCTGCCTGAGCTGTAGCCCAGAGACACAGAGGTAGAAACCTGAAGGAGCCAGACCCCCACCCCCACCCCTCCCCCATAGGTTACTCTGTAAGCCTCAGGGTATCTCAGGGGAAATATTGAGAGTCCTGACCTTGGCCTTAGTCTAGTCACTCAGAGGCTACAGCTGACAAAGTTAACAACCAAACACCTACCTTCCAACCTGAGAAGCTCAATACTTCTGCACCCCAGAAGCAGATATCCTCTCTAAAAATCCAGGACATAGGCAACCACAATGGGGAAGAAGGAAAATGGGAAGTCTAGGACCATCAAATCTTTTTATAGTGAGCAAGAACAACCAAATTCAGAAGGCAACATGGACTCTATACTCACACTGGAGACCACAGAAGAAAATGTGAATTGGTCTCATGCTCAAAAAGCATGGATCTCAAGAGAGATTTTAAAAACAAAATTAGAGAGGTAGGCGATAAATTTAAATCTACAGTGACCAAATTGGAAAAACATCTCACTGAAGAAAACAAATCTTT
>CM053585.1:545817015-545853414 GCA_028646515.1 Pseudochirops corinnae
GAGGTAGAAATTAAAGATATCTTTAAGCATATCAAAAAATGCTCCAAAACACTATTGATTTGAGAAATGAAAATCAAAACAACTTTGAGGTACCACATCTCACCAGTCAGATTGGCTAAGATGACAAAATAGGAAAATGACAAGTGCTGGAGAACATGTGGAAAAATTGGAACACTAATGCATTGTTGGTGGAGCTGTGAATTGATAGAACCATTCTAGAGAGCAATCTGGAACTATGCCCAAAGGTCTATAAATAATTGCATAAGCTTTGACCCAGTAATACCTCTTCTGGGGTTGTACCCCAAAGAGATCATAGAAGTGGGAAAAGGACCCATATGTACAAAAATATTTATTGCAACTCTCTTTGTGGTGGCAAAAACCTGGAAATTTAGGGGATACCCATCAATTGGGGGAATGGCTAAACAAGTTGTGGTATATGAATGTAATGGAATACTATTGTGCTATAAGAAATGGGAAGGAGATGGACTTCATATCTACCTGGAGAGGCTTATACAAATTGATGCTAAGTGAGAAGAGCAGAACAAGGAAAAAATTGTACACAATCCCAGACACATCCTATATGTGATAACCAACCTTGATAAACTGGACTCTTCTCAGCAACGCGCAGCTATAAGACAACTCTACAAGTCTCAGAATGGAAGGAGATATCTATATTCAGAGAAAGATCTAGAAAGAACAAAGGTTAAATGGAGACTGAAGCAATCTACATGCTATTGTTCTTTTTCATGTTTGTTTTTCTTTCTTTTTTTTCCATTTTTCACTCCATTGGTTACAACCCTTCTATACAACCAGACTATTGTACAGTGTGAAAGTATTTGCAGATCCTATACCTGATTGCATGCCACCATGCAGGGGGGAAGGGAGGGGAGAAAATTTGAAACTCAAGGGATTGTGGAACTGAATCTTGTAAGCTAAAAGTAAACAAACAAGTCAATGAAAAAAAACAAAAAAATGCAAAATAATTATTCTGATTGCATTAAATTGAAAATTTTTTGCATAAACAAAGCCAATGCACCCAAGATTAGAAGGGAAGCAGAAAGTCAGGAAACAATCTTTACAGCCAGTGTCTCCAATAAAGGTCTCATTTCTAAAATAGAGAACTGAGTTGAATTTATAAGAATACAAGTCATTCTCCAATTGATAAATGGTCAAAGGATATGAATAGGCAGTTTTACGAAAAAGAAATTAAAGCTATCTATAGTCAAATGAAAAAATGCTCTAAATGACTATTGATTAGGGAAATGCAAATCAAAACAACTCTGAGGTACCACATCACACCCATCAGATTGACTAACATGACAAAACATGAAAATGATCAATATTGGAAAAGATGTGGGAAAATTGGAACACCAATTCATTTTTTGGTGGAGTTGCGAACTGATCCAACCATTCTGGAGAGCAATTTGGAACTATGCCCAAAGGGCTATAAAATTGTTCATACCCTTTGACCTAGAAACACCACTTCTAGGACTGTATCCCCAAGAGGTCATAAAAATGTGAAAAGGACCCACATGTACAAAAATATTTATCACTGTTCTTTTTGTGGTGGCAAAGAATTAGAAATTGAGAGGATGCCCATCAATTGCGGCTGAACAAGTTGTGGTATATGAATGCAATGGAATACTATTGTATGTTAAGTAATGGTGAGCAGGTGGACTTGAGAAAAACCTTGAAAGATTTATATGAACTGATGTGGAGTGAAATGAGCAGAACCAAGAGAACATTGTACACAGTAACAGTCACATTGTGCGCTGACTCTGTGAGACTTAGTCTTTCTCAGCAGTACGAGGATCTAAGTCAACTCCCAAAGATTCGCTATGGAAAATGCCATCCACATCCAGAGAAAGAACTTGGGAACCTGAATGCAGAGGAAGCATATTATTTGCTCTCCTTTTTTTTTCGTTTCTTCTTTCTTGTGGTTCCTTGCATTAGTTAAAATTCTTCTTTACATCATGACTAATGTGAAAATATGTTTAATATGAATGTATAAGTAGAGCCTATGTGAGACTGTGCCTCATCTTGAGGAGAGTGGAGGAGAGAGAGGGTGAGAAAATTTAAAACTCAAAATTTTATGGAAGTGAAAAACTAAACTAGCTTATTTTTAAACTAAAAATAAATGAATTAATTACATTAAGAAATAAGGGTCCAAGGACAAGTTCCAGGGAATAGAAGAAGCAGTTCTGGCTCCAGAGAGTCTCACCACCACCCCATCCAACATGGGAGGGACAGCATTTAGATTCAGGAAGACTGGAATGGCTTGCTACAGGCGGTGGGAGAGTTCTACTTCCATTTTAGCTGAGACTCAAAGGCATCCCCGGAAGAGAGGAGGCTGAGATGAAGAGGAGGAAGGGGGATAGCCAGTGAAAATGCTTGGGGTTGGGAGATGGAGCATTCTGGCACATATGGGACCTTTCTTTTGATCATCAACCTCATGGTTGTATAAACCCAGTAATGGAATTGCTGAGTCAGATAGTAGGCACCATTAGAGATTTCCTTCACATAAAGAAGCAATTTTTATTGCAGAGAAATTTATTATTCTACTCTAGTAAAAAGTAATGGCAAACACTACAACCATTATGTCTTCCCTTGTGCCAAGTCCCCTCCTTTCCCCCTCCCTTTCATTTTCAGCTTCATTTCATCATTGTCTCTGCACATTAGATCATGAGCTCCTTGAGGGCAGGAACTGTCTTTTGCCTTTCTTTGTACTCCCAGCACTCAGTATAGTGCTTGGTACATTGTAGACCCTACATTCAAAAAAAGGCTTCCGAACTGAGATGGGCCTATCTGGAGGCTTTCTGAAATTTTACTCCCACATAATACAGAAAAAAAAAAAAAAAAAGCAAATCCTGGCTTTGGGTGTCCACTCTCTCTGCTATTTGAGGCCAATAAATCCAATCCATCTTCTCCATGTTAACCTTCATGTCTCCTCTACGTAATCAGCCAGTCAACAAAAACATTCATCAAGCACTGACTCTATGACTTCAGTTTAGATCCAGAACAGGATCTAAAAGAGTCTTATTTTGTTCATTCTTGGCTCTGATTAAATAAGTAAATGTGAAGTCCAGTCATTGAGTGTCAATGTTTTCCAGCCAGAATATTAAAAGAACATGTCAGATCTCAAGGTGGGAGGAGTAATCTATTTTAATCCTCTCATTTTACGGGACCAAAGAGAGCTGAGGACTTGCCCAAGGTAGCCTAGGGAACAAATATCTGAGCTGTTATTCAGAGCCACCATGTTGGGGTGGCTCCTTTGTGACCCTGTGTTTTAGCATGAGGACTAAGTCACCAGTGACTTTTGCAAAACCATGCTTCCATGCCTATGGCATTAGTCAATAGGCAGGCCCAAGATTTTCAGAATGTCTGAGAATCAGTAATGGAAGTGATCATCCAGTTGAAGCCAGACCTGAACAAGACATGACCTTGGAAGTCTTGCCTCTGCTTGGAAGCATCTCTGGTAAGCAGCCTTCCAGACTTTGTTCAAACATCTCCGGTGAGGGGGAACCTGCTGCTCCCCCCCACCCCCCAAGGCAGAACATTCTTCTTTGGGACAGCTCCAGTTGTTACTTCTGGACCTCAGATTCATTCCCTGTTCAGTTCTACCCCTTGTTCCTGTTTCTGGCCATTGGAATCAATCAGACCAAGCCTAATCCCACTTCCATATTACACACTTTCAAATATTTGTAGACAACTGCTGTATCACCCCTGAGCCTTCTCTTTGCCCAGCTAAACACCCTGATTTCTTCAACAAGTGATTGGATGCATCATTTCAAAGTCTTTCACGGTCCTGGGCCCCATTCTGAGGGGCTTTAAAGACGTTCAGAAAGCAGTTTGTCATTGGATTTCTTGGCATTTCTGTTTGCCTGAAACACTGAGAGAGTTGAAAATAACTTCCCAACTAGACAGCTCTAATAAAGAATTGCATCAGCGCAGCCCTCCTGATTTTCCCCAAGGATGATTATTTTTCTTCTCTTAGTAGTCTGTGTACCTTTCAGATCAAACCCAGTCAACCATCAGATAAAAGTTGGCCCTCATTCTATCTAGGGACTGGTTTTACATAACCATCCTGGGGAATTCCAGACTGTTCTTTTCTTATGGTTTCCCCCCACCCCCCAGCATTGTTCTTGAAATGGTTAATGAAAGTCTAGGCTTAGCTTGTGGGTTTTTCCGTAGTACTAAGAGAATAAAAAAAAATCATGTCTTGGCATATTGGCCCCCAGTAGTGGGCAAAATTCCCAGGGGTGCCAGTGTTGGGACTCTCTCTATCACGGATCCTCCCACTCTACATGGCATTAGAATCTGAAAGTCTCTTGAATTACTGTGGTCAGGTCCTAGGGCTTTCTGAAGTAAAGAAAGCCTAGGTTGACTGTTTTTACATGCTCATGAGCCCTGACACATGATCGTGGTGTCTGGGTTTATTTTTATACTGGGAGACTTTTCTATATCAAGCAATTTCAAAGTTAAATTTAAAAGTCAATTCACAAATTATTTATAAAGTGCCTGTTGCATGCTGGGCAAGAGGAGGTATGGTATAATGGATAGAGAGATGTCTCTGAGCAGTATTCCAGCAAATTCTGGAAAAGCAGAAGTTTCAGAACATATGTTGACCTTCATTGACTGAGATAATGCATTTACAGTAGCATACAAAACTTAAAACACTGTATCAATTGGAGCCATTTTGCTATCATTAAAATAGAATTTTCATACTGGGAGTTTTCAGTGGCAACAAAATTACAGGTCTGGACCAAAAACAGAACAGTTAATAAGTCCAATCAGATTGTCAAATACAGAACCCAGAATCTACAAAGGGACATTGTAAAGAGAGTATTGACTACCTTGGAGGGAGCAGGTAGAGAAAGAAATTCAATTCAATGGAAAGTTACTAAAACTATGCCCTGTGCGATGAGGCTGCAAAGACAACCATTAAACCATCCCTGCCCTTAGGAGCTCCCATTCATCTCCTGGGAGAAGGCAGTGAGCATTCAGAGAAGTGGAGGCAAAACATGTCCAGAGGAATTTGAAGAAAAGAAAAATGCCAATACCTGGGGAGACCAGGAAAAGTCTCATGGATGAGGTGGCCCCCAACCTGTGCTTGGAACTTCACACGGGATCCTAGGAAACAAAAGGAGAACAAGGCAAGAGGACATGTCTGGTCTGTGATCCAGCCCCCACAACCCCTCCCTTCAGTGCTCAGGGAGCAAGGGGTGTCTTCAGCTCCAGGACATCAGACCATGCTTGAGACAATCATTTTAGAAGACGAAATGATTTCAGAAATCCATCATTCCAAGATCCTGTAGCTGATTCAGACACAGACTGGAGCTTCAGGTCAGCATTCCCTAATGACACCGGCACAACCAACATTTCCAGGTAAATCCAGTCTGGCCACATCTACTCAGATAAAGACTATGGAGTCCTGCACCCCCTAAAAGGGCCAATTCGGGGATGGCTGCTGATCCACTTTAGAAGGCTCTAATGGATAGAGTATCACAAGGATCTGTCCTGGGCCCTGTTTCTATGTGGCTTAGGTGAAAGGACAGAGGGCATGCTAAGTAGAATAGCTAACATCTTAAATGAAAGAATTCAGATCCAAAAAGATCTCAGTACAGTAGAATAACAGGTCAAATCAAGAGATGCTAAGAACCAATGTTAAACTTTAATAAAATGTTTAATGTTTAGAATGAGCATAACAATGTATTACCAAACAATAGTCCTAAGCTCAGCAGAATCTGCTGTGTCATCACCAGAGAAGGATGGGAGAGCCAAGGAGCTCTCCTTTCCCCATCATGGAAATAGGGAGGATAATGGTCTGCTCTCTTCTTCAACTAAAAGGAAGAAGGAAAGGCTGAGAGCCCAGAAAAGCTGCTTCTTAAAGCCTTGTGTACTACTGTTTGCCATATCAAGTCTTTCTTGTGCTATCCATTTGGGCTGAGGTCTAGACCACCAGATCCCTCCCACAAAGTGAGAAAATGTCCCATCTCCATCCCAACCTCTGCTGGCTCTTCAGGTCAATGGAGCTGGAGTTTTCTTTTTTTTCATAAAGGAGTCTGTTTTGAATTTATGGAAAGTTCTACCCCATTAGTCACAAAAAATCATTTTCTCAATCCAGTCCACATGACTTCTTAATTTTTAAGATAGTACTAACTATTTAGAAGTTAGAAGGAAACGTAGAGGCCTCTGGAGTGGCCCTACTTTATGTATAGTAGAAAACCACTTCAATCCCTGATGGGTAAGAAAACATTCTTTCCTGGGATTTATGATCCTGACCAAAATTGTAAAGGGAAAGGGGAAGCATTTTGTGTCACTGATACCAATGCTCCCATTTCAAATTGATTGAAGTTAGTTAGTAAGTCTAATATCCCCAAGGATGGCTGAGCAGGTTGACTTGTAAGAGACGTGACCAAAGGAAGAAATAATACATAGAGGCTAAGAGATTGACCTGTGCTTCCATAACAATAATATATCTAACGTTGTCAGCTCAGTAACTGCCCTATCTCCAACCCCTGCCAACCCTCACTCCAGTACCACCTTCAACCCAACTACAACCCCCTCCATTCCAGTACTATTTCTGATAGGATTTGGGAGGCCAGACCACATATTCAAGAAAATGCCATGCAAATCTGCTTAAATAAAATGTGGATGTGCCAAGATTCAGAATTCAATGCTTACTGAGCTCTCGTCCAAATGGTTGGTGCAGCCTTATTCTGCCAACCATTCTGATACAAGTCTCCATCTGCTAAAAAAAAGTGAGGGCTGCTATGAAGTTGTGGCCATTCACAAATCTGGAGGCTTCATTTCATCCTTAATTATCTGGATCAATCAACCAAGCTGATTAGTCGAGTAGCCTCTGGTTGGAAGTACTCTCAATGGGATTCTTTGTCAACTATGAGTAGGAAGAGATGGCCTCTGAGTTCCCCTGCAGCTCTTGCCTGCTCTGAAATGTGACCCTGTTCTTGTAAAGGACATGTTTATTGTATATAAATGCTAGTCAAAAGCCACTGAGGCAATTAGCCTCCAAACCAAACCATGCTTTGAATTTTAGTAATGGGAAAATGGCATGCCAAGTAGAAAATTCACTTTAAGTTCCCGAGTCTGAAGGGGCCAAGCACATCCAAACCTCTGCAAATTCCATTCAGTTTCTGTTGGCACAATACTCCTTCCTGTTTTCAAGGGGAGTATGTACATGTATATTTTGATATTTCTAACTCAAATTATTTGGGCATCATATTGTTGTGGGGAACAAATCCTTTAATCATTGAAACTTCATAAAGTTATTCTAGACCTGGGCTGCACAGCTTAGGGGTCATGTGGAAGCCTGGAGAAGAATTTACAGGAGACCCCCAGAGATGATTAAAGGTTTGGCAAGGAGTGTTTGTGAGCAAAGAGTAAAGCAATCTTTAGCTTGATGTAGTCAGGGCGGAGAAAGGATTCCATAGCCATCCGCTATGGAGAGCATCCTGTCCTCATCCCTTAGCCCCGGCACAAAGCTGATTTCTCTCTTCCTCCACCTGGGTGCCTCCATTTCCCATCTACCTCTCTAGGAAATAATGCAAATCTACAATGCATGGAGAAAATTTATCTTGGCAATAAAAATGAATAAAGTTGTGGGAAGGAACTTTGCTTCCCTCTGAGGCTTTTTTGATCCCCAGATTCCTTCAAAGTCCAGTTCAGGTCCCACTCATCTTTTCCTGATTTTCCCACCACAAGTTGCTAATGCTCTTGCCTCCTAAATCTCCTTTCTGTTGTTTCATATGTATTGTGTTTTTACTCATTTAATTGCACCTCTCCCCTCAAAGAGAGTGTAAGCTCCTTGAAGGCAGGATGTTTCAACGAATTTTTTTTGTTTCTGTATGTTCCCTCTCTAACAATGTTCCTGGCACATACTAGGTACTTAATAAATGAACTAAGCATTTATTAAATGCTAATGTTGAATCATTTGACAGGGCAAGAGACTTTGGGGAAAAGAATTTTCCTTTCCCCATCTTCAAAAGAAGCAGTTTTAGTTGCTGTTGGATTGAATGGAAACGATTCCACAATTTAAGGTCAAAAATTAAACAAAACAAAACAAACTACTCCTCCTATGTTTTGAGCACAACTGTATCCCAGAACCACTGCTGAACTGCCCTCAGTATGGGATATTGAACCATCATGTCTATGATGTAGTGGAAAACCCCTGATGTCACAGGCTTCTCCCTCCCTCCACTTTCTCCCTGCCCTTCACTGAACACACTTAGGTCTACGCATGCTGGAAATGTCTGTACTTTAGCATAAATTGTTCTTGACTTATCCTTTGGCCTGATGACAACTGATGACAGCAGATCTTGGGATGCTGGCTTTTGTGAGGACACAAAAACAAGGTAGTATATGCCTGGTGGAAGATGATTGGATTGAAAGGTTTATAGCCCAATCTCATTACCTAACCCTGAAGAACCTTTATGAGACTGAAACTGAGTTAGTATGGTTCAGCTAAAAGACCACAGGCTCAAGAGTCAGAAGGTACAAGTTCAAATTCTGCCTTTGACACTTGCTACCTATGTGGTCTTCAGTGAGACCCAAGGTATTCCAAGACCAGTCCACCTGGGCCACAGTCTCTTCATCTATAAAGTGAGCAGGTTGGCCTCAATGGCCCCTTTTAGCTCTAAATCTATTCTGTGACTAGAGATTATTTGTCAGGCATGGAACAGCGGCATTCCTTTCATGTCTCTATTCAACTAGATGCCCTCTTAGGTCCTTTGCAACTCTTTGAGTCTATGAAAGATAACCTGTGGGGTCTCTTCCAGATGAAGGTTCTTAATCCCATTATGCTATGAATGACTCATGGACCACATCTGCCCTGCCTGAAGAAATATTCCACTTGCCGACCTCCAAGAAGACTCAAATGCTGCCACTCGATAACAGTCCCCAATCCTAGGACACTTGGAAGTTCTCAAAGTTATTTGGCAAGTAGGCAGTTTGGGCTTAAATATGTCTTGCCAAGATAAGCTATAACAAGTATCCTACATAATAGTCATGGAGAGGGGAAGGTGGGCAGAAGGACACTGCCCTCCACCATAAATAAGGAGTTCTGCAGAAGAAGTTAGTGGAAGGACAGTGCCAGACAACTGCCCTGCTGAAAGAGCAGCTGAAGGAAGAATAAAGGGGTAACTGGTAGGTCATCTTGAGAGGTAAACACCTGAGGGTCCCCTGAGGTGAATTCATGAGAAGACATGGATGAGTGGCCCACAAGATGGGCAGACAGGGAAGGGATATGATCTATCCCATTGGACAGACTACTTATTTGGGTGAAAATCATGGGGAAAGTTACCATTTGTAGTGCCCATATAATATTTACAGCACCCACTATCGTGATAAAGACTGTGACTATAAATATTGCATGACATCTAATCACAAAATATATCAGATTCTCCAGGTAGAGAACAGAACTGAAACATTTATTTAGACACCAGAAAACTGAATCCCAAAATGAGGAAGCTGATTCCATCATAGTACCAATGATATTCAGAAGCCATAAAAATGCTGAGAACCACAGCATCCTTCAGCTTTCCCACAAACCAATACAAGATCAATATCTACTCATGAGCTTATCTGACTCCTTGCCTTAGTGTTATCTCTCCCCCACCCCTCTAGCTCCCTCTGAAATAGCTTCCTATGGGCTCTACTTCCCTTCAACAAAATTCCTCCCACCACAGGGTCCATGTGACTACATTCAGCCTATTAGGGGGCAGAGTTTACTTTCAAAGCAGGGGGGGGTCTTCAAATTCCCCCCTAGGTCTATTAAGGAGCAAAGAAGAACTTCAAATTCTTGTTCCCATTACACCATTACAGTCTGAGTGTTCCGAGGCCAGTCCCCAAAAACACACGTGGCACATATGACTAACTGTGTCATTACACCTACCCCTAATTGCCATTGCAGCATTGCATCTTTGGGAACATGTATTATCAGAGTGCCAGATTGAGTCAGAGTCTAAGATTCTCTTCCAGGTTCTGCAACTCTGAGTGTCTAAAAATAAGTCAGATCTCTAGGCTTCAGGGCCCCAGTGTTGGAAATTAGAAGCCTGGACTAGATGGTCTCTTCAGTACCACTGAGTTCTCAGTCCTTGGGTCTGAGGAATGTAGGGGAGGTAGATATCCCTGGGCACACATCTGTTGCTAATTCTCTCTCCATATCAAGGGCATGGAACTTCTTTGAAATAACTGTTCTGGAAACATGATATCTCTATGATTAGTTACATTCTATTTTTCTACTTGGGCAAGGCAATAGTGTCAATAGCTCATACTTCCCTAGTCCTGTTGAGCTACAAGACACCCAATCCTCACAAAACCTATGAAAGAACTGGTATATTAACAACCTCACTTTGCTGTTGTTGTTGGGTTGTCTTCAGTCATGTCTGACTCCCCGTGAGCCTATTTGGAGTTTGCTTGACAGAGATGCTGGGGTAGTTTGCCATTTCCTCCTCCAGTTCACTTTTACATATTAGGAAATTAAGGCAAACAGGATTAAGTGACTTGTCCAGGTTCACACAGCTAGGAAGTATCTGAATTAAGGTCTTCCTGACCCCATGCCCTGAACTCTTTCCACTATACCACCTAGCTGCCCCTATTCAAGAGGAATTTCTTTTGTCATACAATATGTCCTGTCCTCTGGAATAGAAATATGGTCACCACACTTCTTGGGATGCTAAATAATATGACTTTCTGGTGCTATAACTTCTCATGAAACCATTCATCATCAGATGTTCAATGAATATTCTTCTGAGAACCAGAGACTAAGGTTGATTCTTACCACTGGGAAGATACTATTAGCTTTTATCATCTCCCTTTCTACCATTTTTTAAGAAAACAAAGCATGGATGTGCCAAGGACTGAGCCCAAGAATAAACACAATGAATAATAGGCCAAGTCTCTGCTGTGGTTGGTGATATAGTTCTTTCCACAGTTTATCTGATCACTATTAAGGTACATCACAAATGTGGTCTCCTTGTACCCAGGTGCTTGACTCAACATTCAAGCTGATGATTCAGATAGTAGTAGAGTAGCCCCAGAGCTTAATGTCAGAAGGAGGGCATGGATGCAAACACATGTGTGGTGGGGAGTTCTCCCTCATCTTCATTAAGTTCATATCTTAAGTGTCAGAACTTATTCTACCAAACTGATTCTGGCTTCAAACCTTCTTCTTTACTTAAGTCTGCCTGACTGATAGCAGTGATTAGGAATTGCCCACTTCCTCTCTGAATAAAGACAGATTTATACCTACCCACCTCCGCTCCTTCTACAAATTGGTTCTCTTGTGTTTCTTCAGTTTCGAATTTTTGTCTGCTTAGGGCTCCTTAAAAAGCTCATGAGTCAAAAATTAACAACCAGATTACAACCATTACAATATAAACACACAAAAAACTCCAAATGGCTTGCCAACTCTCAATGCTACAAGCTTCCCACAACATTCTAGGAAATTATCAGACAAACAGGCGTCACTATGAGTAATTTTGATAAGTACTTCTTTTTATTTCATACTCTAAGTGGCCTCTGGGAGTACTGAGTCATTGAATACACAGAAACTCTCCTCTAGCTAATTGAAGTGTTTGTAAACAAATAATACCCTTTTCTCCATTAACATGTCTCTATCTTGACCTGCAAGACAAGAATGATTTTCTGGACAGTCATAGATGTCTGATTGGTCTTTTTCTTCTATCCATCATGGAAAAGGTGAGCAAAAAGTTCACAGGGAGTTAAAAAAAAAAAAAAAGGATTGAAAGAAAAGCAGATTCATTTTAGACCCAGTGAAGGAAGTACAGATTTGCCCAATACATTCCAATGAATTTCAGTCATTTTCTCTTTGAACATTCATTCTTGTGAATGGAAATTAGAGAGCATGGAAATGTACCATTGACTTTTCCAAAGTCAAGACTTGCTTAAGTGACAATTTCAGAATCTAAGGGCAGCCCAGTGGCATTTATTTGGATTGTCAACATAAACAAAGAGGGCTACCATTTGTTGAATGACTCACCAAACATTTATTGAAAATCTCCTCTGTGGCAATCACACACTAATAGCTAATTACCTACAACTAAACATGATGAGAGTTGAAACCATTGTTTAGAACAAGCTAAATTGACCTATTTGCTTCTCATCCCACATGATCCTACATTTCCTTTCCTTATACTTTTGGACTAGCTGACCCTCATGACTAAAATGCATTACCGCCTCTCTTCTGCCTCTTATAACCTGCTCAAGTGCTAGCTTCCCAATCAAGCCCTTTCTCACAAATGTGCCCTTCCCACGAGAAAAGAAATGTCTTTAATTTTGTATCTACATATTTATTAAAGAAAGAAAGAAGAAAAATGAAGAGGCTGCGGAGAAGATGGAAGAGAAAGAGAAGGGAGGAGTAGGAGAAGGAAAATGAAAGAAGGAGGAGAAGAAGAGAAGGAAGAAGGGAGGACAAAGAGAAGAGAAAGAAGAAGAAAGGAAAAGGGGATTTGGGAGTAGAAAGAGGAGAGGGAGGACCAGGAGAAAGAAGAGGGAGAAGAGGATGAGGAGGAGAAAAAGGAGGAGGAGGAATCATAGATCAAGTAAAACAATAAATGAGATCATTGTGCCCAGGCCCCTTCTAGCTCTAAGAAGTTCTATTGTCCCATACAGGGTGTCCTAAAAGTCTTAGTGCACTTATAAGATAAAGTTGACAAACTAAAGTTTACAGCTGCACTAAGACTTTTGGGGCACTCTTTTTACATGGCAAAATGAACCCTGAACGGCTTTACTCACTTCAGGCAAGTTCTGTCTTGCCCTGGCATTCTCTACTCCACATCATAAATAGTGGTAACAGGAAATATTGGGTACGGAAAATGCCATTGTCGTCCACGATCTCTGAAGGGAGTACAAACTACATTTAATAGGATGCTTTGAAATGATTTCAGATTTCTTGTTTAGCAGACTACTCTTTCAGTATCCTTCTCTCAGCTAGTTTGAATTGCATCTTGATGTCCATGTGAATGTCAAGGCAGTTTTGTATCATAGTCAGGGCCTTCAGCTCAGAGTCAGGACTTGGCATTTCAGCCTGGGTCTGCTAACAAGCAGCTAAGTAGCCTTGCAGAAATCCTTTCAGATTTTGGGTTCTTACTTTCCTCATCTGTAAAACATGGATTTGGGCTTCAGGGACCTCATGTTATAGCCAGTTTGTTTGTATTTCTATGTAAGTGGAGGTCTATGACATGATTTTTTTGGAAATTACCCAGTATTAAAATAGAGAGAATAGTATCATATTTTCCATGAAGTATGATTGATAGAATCAGACCTGTTCAGACTATCTCTTTCTTTAATACATTTCTAATGTCAAGAAAATGTTCCTCAGAGTCTGAAGATGTAGAAAATGAATTCAACAGTTTACAAAGTCAGGCATCTGGGTGATCAGAGTGCAAATGTAAAACAATCACCCTGACTCAGTTTCCTTTTATGTACAAGAAGTCTTATTGAATGGCATGCTCACAGAAACATTGAGGAGAAGCATTAAAAGGAGCCAAAGAAGAATTAAGATTGATTTTAATACGAACAAATGTAAAGCCTTATATTTGGATTAAAAAAAAAAACAAACAACCCAGCATCCTCATAACTTTAAGATGAGAGAAACCTCCTGGCTTCTTCAAAGTCCCAGCAAAAATCTTGCCTTCTACAAGAAACATTTTCCAATGCCTCTTAATTCTTGTCCCCTCCCTCTGTTGATTATTTCCAATTTATCTTTTTGATAGCTTGTCTGTACATATATGTTTGTGTGTTTTTTCCTCTGTTCGATTATGAGTGCTTTGAGAGCTGGGACCATCCTTTGTCTTTCACTGTATCCCAGAACTTAGCACAGTGATTGGCATGTAGTAGGCACTTAATGAGTGTTTATTAACTGAATGACTATAAAAGAAGCAGAAAACAATCTTACTAAAATGGTGAATTGACAAACTTATTGAGTTTCATATATCTCATTGACATTCTGGATCTGGGACATTCTATAAGGTTGTATATATTAAGAAATTCTTTAGTTGAACACATTAAGGGGACATTAGGAGCCCATTCAGTATCTGGCAAAGAGATCCTCTGATGATCTGCTCCATTAGTGCTAATCTCTCCATAACTAGAGCACCTGTTTAGGGTCAAAATAGGCTTGCTAAATATAAACCAGTGGGTGGGCATGCACTAATGGGGCTGAGAAGTCTAAATGGTGTACACAAAATCTAAGTAATGGGGCAGAGGAGGGGGGCCTTCCAGTTGGAGTCCAGGAGTGCTAAGAATGGGCCACACCTCAGGGAGTCCCGAAAGAAGCATGAGGACCAAAAGCTAAGAAGAAACTTTAGTGTGAGACAACATAATGGCTTTGTCTTTAGAAAGACCCACGAACCAATGTGACATTGAATTGTAAATAGATTATCTGATCGTCACTGGACTGCAATGTATATGAAGACATGAAATTTCTATCCCTGGCATGTCTCTATTGTCTGGGAGCTCAGTTTCACTTCTACTCTGGCTCCAGGCATCCAGAACTTCCCTTTGGACATCTAGGAAGTGTATTATGCCAATTGGGTTATGAGCCTCTAAAATTGGAACATAAATCCCAAAGACCTGGTCCTGTGTTTTCCTGGACAGTGGAATAAACCAGTACATTATCTGGGCTGGGCAGAACAAAGTCTTCCCTAACATGCAATGAATAGGTCCGTTACCTTTGACATCACTAATCATACACAAATCATTGCTGGAAACACATTATGGCCCTCTTCAGTCAACCATGCATCTCTTCCTTGACCAGCATTTTACCCACCCATCTCATGAACATCTAGGAGTTTGATACACTATATGGCTGTTCTCTCTGCTGACTTTGTTGCTGGGCTGCCCTCTCTGAACAATTGTAACAGCAACCACACTGACATACCCAGGACAACTGCTAGCACAGGTACTGATATTTGCTTGCAATTGGACTAGAACATTAAAGAAAATAAAGGCCTCTTCAAAACTACAAAATTCAAAGTGTGAGTATAATTTATTTATTATTTAAACATACTCTTAAAGTGGCAAACTGAATAACATCATCAACAAAATAAAGAACATGGATTTCAATCTGGGAGACACCTCCGAAGTCGATGACTCCAATCCCCTCATTTTACAGATGAAGAGTTAAAGGGACACCAAGGACAACACCTACAGTGGTAAATGTGTGAGGCAGGATTGAAGCCAGGGCTTTCTGGCTCTGGCCTCACACATCTGCCATTCCATCACACTGCCTTACTCCAATTTCTTCAACATGGGCACTTCCTCCCCACTCCCCAACCCCAACTTCAGCTTAGTCCCTCTATAACTGAGCAAAAGGTCTTTGAGAGCAATTGTAGTCAAAACATTCTTGACCTTATGGCCAACTTGGTGACGTCTCTTTGAATATGGCAGCTCCATCCCTGGTCCCTTACTCAGTACTTTTCTCATTTGGTAGAAACTGGCATGGCTTGAGACTTTGAGAGCCCAGGGTCACCGCACTGCCATAGAGGAGAGAAGGAGGAAACAATGACCCACATAATAAATACAAATGAAGAAATGATCAAAAGAACTATGGAGAGAATGCCCAAGTAATACATAAAAAGTAAAAGTATTTGCAGCAGCAGCATAATGCATTTTTTAACAAAATAAAAATGAAGCATTCCATTGGTCCTACTTCATCTTAATATGCCTGTGAATTTATAAAATTCTTCTGCCTCCATTGTTTCTTTAACAAATATTTGTTCTGCTCTTCATTTTTGATTGATCTCACCTTGCATCATTCCTTTTAAGTTTTTCCATATCTCTTTGCTTTTTGCCTACTGTCATATTCATGGTGCAACAGTCTTCTATTATGTCCACCATTGTATTTAGCTAAGAGAAAGGAATCATAGTGAATAAAGAGCTGATTTCAAACCAAGAAGATCTGGGTTCAAATTCTGTCCTTGATGGATATTTCCTTGATGGGAACCTGGAAAAGTTATCGCTCTTCTGTGCCTCAGACACTCTCAATGACCATGAATTATAGAGAAGGTGTTAATGTTCATGGGCAGAGAAAATTTCCACACCAGAAGTTCCTTTTGCTAAGAGAATCACAGGTGTGATCAGTAGATACGTAGGAATTCAACCACTCATCAATTCTTAGACAAAAACATTGTTTATAGATCTTTTGCTCTTTCAAATAAAGGAACAGTGAATGAAAAACAGATCTGACCTTGTCACTCCCCTACTCAAACTCCATTGACTTCTAGGACTGCATGGAAAACCTGGCTTCTAAAGCCCTTCATATGTTACCTGATCCCTTAATACCTTATCTGTTTTCTCCTACTTTATTTCCCTGCACATACTGTGAGATCTAGTAATATTGGCCCTATGGCAGTTCCTTTCACAAGACCCTCTATCTTTGGTCTCTGCATTTCCACTGACTATCCTCCATGCCTAGAAATCTCTCCCTCCTACTCTGTCTCCTGGCTTCAAGTCTCAGCTAAAATCCCAGCTTCTTTAGAAAGCCTTTCCTCAGTCCTCTGAAATATTAGTGTTTTCACTTTGAGATTATCTCCAATTGGTCTTCTATTTCTCTTGTATTCATCTTGTTTGTATACAGTTGTTTGCTTGTCTCTTCTAATGGGAAAGGACAATACATTTAAAAGGCACCTGAAAGGTGGGAGGGAGACCAAGTACCCAAATGGAGGCAAGATGGAAAAGTAATCTAAAGAGTCACGGGCTGAGCAGGGTGAGGAGTGAGCATGGTTCAGTTCCTCCAAGGGAGGTTCTAGAAAGGTACACACAAATTGGAGAATGACATTGTAGGGATAGTTGTTGTCATAATTCAAAGGATGCCAAAGCAGACATAGGGAAGTAATCCAAGGAGTCATGGACTGAGCCAGGTTAGAAAAATCCAGTGTAACTCAAATCAGTGATGTATATGTAACATTTCTCTCCTTGACATTTTGGCATTGATGTTTGACAATGATATGCTTGGGAGAGTCAAACTGCTGGGTTATCCCTGTTGGTGCCCTGCCAATCCTGCTGAATCACATTGTCTTTTTTTTTTTTTCAATTTTTGTTTTGTTTTTTTATTTTACCTTTGACACCATCACTGTAGGGAGCTCCTAGCAAGCAACTCCAACTAATAAAGAAGCTCCGTAAGCTACTGTCTTAGAGATTGCTCTGAGCTCTTAGTGCCTTTCTCAGGGTCACATAGTTAGTGTGTCAGGGGAGAGACGTGAACCAAGCTCTGCCAGACTCCAAGACTAACTCACTACCTATTATGCAACACTGCCTCTCTCTCTTTTTCAATATTTATGGGAAAGTTTCTTGTATTATTTCCTTAAATAGGATGATCAGATTCTTATCTTTCTAATGGCTTGTGGAAAGCATGATTATTTTAAATTTTGTTTCTCATTACTCTGTCTTCCAAATTTGTCACTTTTGTGTGTACAGACTCCAAATCTTTTCACAGTTTTGTATTTTTATGGGCTCATTTTGCTGCTTCTTTTGTTGTTTCTGCCATTCTTGCATCTGGTGAAAAAATTTCTGTTTTTCATTGAGTCTAATTTTTTTATAGTTTCCATAGATATTTATAAACTGTTGAATTTCATCACTGTGTTTTTCTGAGATTTCTTAGTTACAGCTAGTTCCTTTTTTATTCAACCTAGTGAAATTTTGCTAATTTCATTTCTTTATCTACTTCACTAACTTCATATTCATTTGTTTTTTAATTAGTTGCATTTCCAGAGTCTTCTTAATGTTGTTGGAATATTTTTTCTAGAGGTTTATTTTTTTTTTTTACTCTGCTGCTGCTTTTAATTTGTAACTTGTTTCCATCAGAAAGCATTTATTCCTTTGAGCATATTTTGTTTCAGAAAAAATTTTCTTTGGAGGATTTTTGATAGTTTTGCTTCTTTTTAGTGTCTCTATTGCTGTTTTGGGATGGGGGATGAGAATAAAGAGCTAAATTCTCACTACACCTCATTCAATACTATGTTCTGGGCATTGTGCCAAGTGTTAGGGATACAAAGAAAGTGTTTTTTTTTTTTTCACTACTCTCTGGAGTCCCTACTTTTCAGAAGTATGCAGTCTAATGGGGGAAGTTGACATACAAGCAATGATGTACAAATAAGCTGTAAGCAAGAAACGTAGGAGATAATACAGAGGGAAGGCACAAGCATTAAAGGAAATCTGGAAATGTTATCTTCTACTCTACTATCTTCCCGAAGTCATTATTTCTCCATCAACTTTCCCTAAATATCTGCTGGTGGCATATGATAATTTGTAGGATTCAAATTATATGCCCTACTCTGCTAAAAACAAAAACAAAAACAAAAACAAAACAAAAACCTCTATTGCCTTTGTGTCTTATGTTTTCTTTCTTTCTTCTTACCCCCTTCCCTTCTCCCTTTCTCCCTTTCTTTCTTCCTGCTTTCTGGAGGGGGGAAGGTAGGGCAGTTGGGGTTAAGTGACTTGCCCAAGGTCACACAGCTAATTAAGTGTCAAGTATATGAGGCTGGATTTGAACTCAGATCCTCCTGATGTCAGAGTCAGTGCTCTATTCACTGTACCACCTAGCTTCCCATTTTCTAGATTTCTTAACATATCTTCAACAGATAATTTTAACCTCTTCTTTGCTGACGTCTTCTCATTTCTTTTTCTTGCCTTATTTCTATAGCTTACATTTCTAAGACTATGCTGAATGCAAGAGTTGGCAATTGCAGTCCTACTTTCCATGTGTTTTAGTGGGGATACCAATGGTGTTCCTCCATTTGATACTACTATACATTATAGATGAGGTGCTAATCTGTGTCAGTGGAAGTGGTTTCCCTACCAAGGAGTCCCTCACACAGACAAAATCACAACTCTTGACAAAAAATATCTGTATGTTTATGAGTCTAAAACATTAATGCTTCTAATTAGATGTTCTTTTCTACTATTTACACAGAGTAAATCAATGAATTCTAGTGGTCATTATATTTTAGTCACTTGATCTATGTCTTCTTTGGGATAATTTATCTATTTGGTCTCAGATCCTTTTCCTCTTAAATGGCCATAGTATATGTTCACTCTATCCTTCTCATTTGTTCTTTTTCTTTTTTGGGAATGTGTGGGTTTTTAATGAAACCTTTTTTCTTTAATCTCTTTTCATTCTGCATTCTTATTTATATTAAATATATCAATATTCCACTATAATTCTATACCACAATTTATTTCATCATTCCTGTATTGCTAAACATTTAGATTGTTTGCAGTTGTGGGGTTTATTGTAATTACATATAATGTAGCGATGAAAATATCTGAGCAAATAGCTCTGTTAGGGTTCACTTTTGAAAATGCTTATCCTGGAGAGAATGGTGTCATGAAATCCCCTGGAGGAGAGGGTGGATAAGTATCAAGTGCCACAGTGTTATGAAGGATGAGGATTGAGAAAAGGTCACTGGCTTTAGCAATAAATATCTTCTTGAGCAAGAGAGTAACATTGTTAGACCCATGCTTTAGGTAAATCTCTTTGGCAACTGTATGGAAATGAATTGGAGAGAGGAGGAGACATGAGGCAGGGAGATCAATGTGGATTCTAGAGTAGTCGTCCAAGTGATGATCCAGGGTAGTGATCATTTAAATGGAGAGTTGGGATGGACAAGTTTGACCAACATTTTAGAAATGGGTTTGGAGTTAGAAGAAAGTATTAAGGATGAGTCCAAGATTGTGACCATGGGTGGCTGGAAGGATGGTGGTACCTTAAGTAGAAATAAGGAAGTTAGGAAACAAGCTTCGGTTCAGGGGAAAGATAATGAGTTTCACTTTAGCTATGTTGATTTCGAGATGCCTGTGAGATATCCAAGTGGAGATATCCACAGACAGAGAACTGACTGTCAGGAGGTAGGAAGTAGATTCATAGTTATAGAAGTATGGCAAATGAATCCATGGGATCTGAGATCATTTGGAGAGAAAACGTGAAGGCAGACATGAAGGTGGTCCAGGACAAATCTGGTTCCAGTGGTAACCTACAAATCTACAGAAAATTATTTTCTCCTTCTATCTCCTTCATTCTTAAGATTCTAAATCTATTTCTTTATGGCACAATTATATAATAATTTTATATACATACATTATATTTAGTGGTGGTCACCTTACTTTGGAGGGTTCTGTGTAAGCACTTCCTTGCAAATCTATGAAGTAAATGTACTTAAAAGTTACTTCTTCCTATTGTAATCTTGCCTTTTGGTCTTTCTCTTCTCATATCTTATTACTAAAGTTCCACCACTTATTCTATTCATCCTTCTTTTGTCAAACTTCTCCTAAACTCCACTTCCCATCAACCATTTTGGTGATACTTTCATAAACTGGTTGAGAAATAAAAAGGAACCAACAAAGGATTCAGGAGAGTACACAGAGACACTCTGACTCCCAGACTAGTGTTAAAATATCCAAGTATTTGCATTAGGAGTAGCCATGGGGCAGCTGTATTTCCTGAGTAAGCTATGGCAATGAGTCAGGGAAAGTACATATTTTGACAAGGTGTGTGTGGGGGTGTGTGGGGGTGGGATCATTGGGGAAATCACCTGATTTCCAGTTACAATATGATCTTTGTAATTCCCCTTCCTTCATTTCTAGTGACCCCAACAGTGTATCAGCACCATACTGATGATTCCATATTGATGTAATAAGACCTCTCAAGCCCCATCCAACATAATTAGAGTCTCAGAGCTGAAAAGAACTTCAGAAACTATCAAGCAGAAGAGTTCCCTTACTGTGTACATGACAAATGGCGCCGGAGCCTCTGCTTGAAAATTTAGAGAAAGGAGAACATTATGTCCCAAGGCAGTGCATTCTACATGGGATAACCCTAATATTTCTGATCGAGTCCATTCCATCAAGCCAAAATATGCTTCCCTGTAGCTTCCACCCACTGTTCCAAGTGCTGCTGTCCTTTTGAGTCAAATAGAAAAAAATCCAATTCCCCCATACTTGAAGATAGTTATCATAGTCTTCTTATGTTTTCAGATGAGATAATGCCTTCCACAAATCTTGTATGGCACAATCTTCATTTCTCTCATCATTCTGGTTCCTTCTTCCTGGACATAGTCCAGATGTTGTCTGGCTATTTCTCTCTGCTCCTGTACTTATAAACTTGATTATTTGTACTTAAGTATAAGACTTTATACTTTTCTCTGATTTCATTTTGTTTCTTTTAATCTATCATTCTAGCCTGTCAATATTTTTTATGTGTGTTGAATTGTTCTTCTCCCTAAAACATCCTTAGTAACTTACCTTTTGGATTTCTCTTTATGAAATACCATCCTTTTAGGTCCCCAGGATCAAAGACTTGAAGTTTCTTCTTTCCTCAATGCTACCCCAGCTTTCCATCAATTGCCAAGTCTTATCAATGTTACCTGTGTAATTTTTCTATCGGTCCTCTACCTTCTACTGCTCCCTAGTATTGGACCCCCAACACGTGCACATGAGCGCTCTCTCTCTCTTTCTCTCTCTCTCTCTCTCTCTCTCTCTCTCTCTCTCTCTCTCTCTCTCACACACACACACACACACACACACACACACACACACACACACACACACACACTTCAGGCACTCATTGCTTCTTATAGTGTAACTGGTCTTTCTGTCTCCACTCAGCAGTCTATCCTTAATGTCCCTGCCCAAGTAATCTGTTGCTGCTGGAACAATTCTAAAAATCATTCCAATCATGTTATTCCTCCAAATATTTTGTATATCTCCCTATTTCCTACTAAATAAATTCCAAATTCCTTATCCTTCTATAATCAGGTTCCAACTTGCATTTCTAACCTTATCTTACAGATCTTCCTATTTTTATGTTTACTAGTTTTTTTTTTTTCATCAAATGTGGACTGTCTTCTATTCCCCACTCTTACCTTGTCCACCACCCCTATTCCTTTTCTCATACTATTCCTCATGCTTGGTATAGACTCTCATATTGTAGTCTATTCAAGTCCCTCTACTACTAGTATGCTGATAAATGTTTAACAACTGACTCTCCCCAGAAATGTATAAAAGACATACTTTTAAGTTGAATCTGTATTATTAACACTTTCCTTATCATTTTCTTAAGTCTAGACAACCAACAAAATAATAAATCAAGCCCTTATTTCTATAATTTCCAGAATTTCCAAAGTGTAAAGTCTCACACTGAAAGTTTAGCAATTGGCTTTCTAGAGCACATTCAAGTTAGCTCCAGTATGGCCCTGAGTTCCTCTGCATTTCCTGCAAGGACCTGCTCAGGTGTTTCTTACTCTATGATCCACATTCTATCCTGATTTCATGCAACTCCTTGCCTGGACACCTCCTTTGTACTCACCACTCTCTCCCCTGTATTCTAGTCATTCAATTCACACAGCCAGGATTTATTAAATGTGTGCTTTTTATGTGTTTTCTTCTATCTCATTCTAGACTGTAAGGTCTCTGACCACAGGATCTCTGTCTGCCTCTATGTCCCCAGTGCCTAGCAGAATGCTTAATAAATATTCGTTTAATTCCATTATCTTTGAGAAGGCTGATTTCTACTGCAAAGTTTCCAAGGGCCAGGAGATGTGTCCCATTCCCACTTTCTGCAAAGGACTTTGTGGAAGACATTTGGCTGATGCTCTTTAATCGTACACCATCATTTCCATGGTTAAATTTAAGTCATTTACTCGTAAGATTACATGTTCTAGACTTTGATTGCCATCACCTTTGATTGCCATAGGGACCATGCCTATGTAGATCTTTTTATCCAGTATCCTTCACAGTCGTGCTCCGTATTGACCACTTCATGCATGATTTGATCAGTATATCTTTCGATCAGTTGACAAGTGTTTATTAGGCACTCACTAAAACCAGGTATTGAAATCTACTGCTATGTGATCAAGGCTAAATCATGTAACTTCTTGGTACCCTTTTACCAATCTTCATTGGGGTATAAGAAGTTCCTCTTTATTGCTGAGATCACAGGTCCAGCTCCCACTCCCTTCATGAGCCAGGCACTGTGCTAGGCACTAGGGATAGAAAGACAAAATTAAAAATAATCATTGCCCTCAAAGGGTTAACATTCTAATGGACACATTGTCATTGAAAGCATTAAAGAAGTCACTGAATTCAGAGCATTCTCTGCAACTTGCATGAGCACATCACCATGAAAAGGCTAACATTCCAAAAAGTCTTACACTGAGGTTCTAGCTGATGTTTAGAGAGCATCAGGCTCAATATGCATAAACTCCTTGGAAGGTACAATATAAATTCCAACCAGTATCATTACATGATGCCCCAAACAGCAGAACACCCAGACTTCATTGATCTGTCATTTTCACCCCACATTGCTATTTTTAATTTTTTTAAATGCGAAAACAGTCAATACCTTTATTTTTATACATCACAATACAAATATAAGCTGCATTTCTGCCCCACTCTTCTTTTTTAAATTGTTTCTTCTTTGACAAGAAGTAGAAAGTCTTCTTGCTCATTTGGAAACTACCCCTGGGGCTGTTTGCAAACAGAAAGACTGCAAGCTAGTAACAATAATGACAAAATGTTCTAACTCCCTAAAAAGAATGCAAATAAAAAACAATTCTAAAGCTTTACTTTACACTCATAAGATTGAGAAACATGATAAAAGATGAAAATGGTCCAAGTTGGAAGGACTGTGGAAAGATAGGCACACTAACGCACTTTTGGTGGAGCTGTGAATTTGTCCAACAGTTCTGAAAAATGATTTGGAATTACTCTAAAAAGTCACTAAAACACACATCTTTGACTCAGTGATACCACTATTGGCATATACCCCAAGGGCCAGGATAGAGGGAAAGGCCCCATATATCCGAAAACATTTACAGAAGCACTTTTTGTAGTAGCAAAGAACCGTAAGCCAACAATACTCACCCATTGAGAAACATCAAACGAACATGGCATATGAAAGCACTGGACTATCACTGTGCTACAAGAAATGAACACGAATAAGTCAAGAGAAAATTGGAAAGACTCCTATGTACTAATGGGAGAGGGAAAGCAAGCAGAAACAAGAAAACAATTCGTACAACCACCACGATATAAAGGAACGCAACACTGAGAGACTTCAAAACACTCATCAATGCATTATGCAACAGTGACTTCAGAAGACTGGTAAAGTATGTGTCCTTTCCTTTGGCAGAGAGATGTTAAACTATAGGTGCAGAACGAGGAATAAATTTTAGACACATCCAATGTGTTGATTTTTTTTTTCCACTGTGCTTGTTTATCTGGGGGGAGGGATACACTGAGGAGGGAGGGATACAATGAGGGACAGAAGGAGGGATATACTGGGGGGGGGGGGGGAGAGGAATCATGGGAAAGTGACAGTGATGTAAAAGAGTGCCAACATTTTAAAAGAGGAAGGGGGAAGAAAAAACCATGTTTGAGATCCAGCACCATGATGTTCTGGTGGAATAGAACAAAGAATAGAAAACTGAGAAATGGGTTTCTTTTTGTTCTTTCCATTTTATCTATCTGGTCTGGGCATTGCTGGGTAAGTGGGCACCATCATGGGATGAGGAAAGGGCCTCATCATTGTAGGGTCAGGCATCATAGGCATGTGGCCTCCCATGGGCACCTTCATGCCAGGAGGCAGCCCTACAGCCATCATTCCGCGGGGGGGAGGGGGTGCGTCATGCTAGGGTGAGGAGGTGGGATCATAGGCCTTCCTAGTGGAGGAGCAGAAAACAGGTTGGGAGGATCTCTTCCTTGCTGAAACGCAGTGATTGTTCTACCAGTCAGGCTCTGGGCTTGTTCTTCCCAATCCAATTTTGATATTAGTCTCTAACATTCTCTTTGTGCTTCCTCCCACTGCAGTGTGTCTTCCTCATAGATAGAGAATCATGAGTGAGGTAAGTATTGCATTAATCACAGTAAAACTTGGGCATGATGATGCATAGGTATCCCTTGTTCCGGCCAAGGTATCTTCAAAACATGACTGGCTGGGTTCCTCACTTCTTCACTTTATCTCTTAACAATTTGTCCACATAAAAGGCTAACTTCAGGATGCTCTTATCTGACCCAATACAATGGGACCCAGCTCTTCAGACAGATATTCGGCAGGGCAGAGATCCTAAGGGATGGACTGCATCCCAGCAACGAGAAGACAAGGGCACACCACCCCAGACTGCCTGAAGCGCCTGGCCAACCTGTGGGAGGGAGAGGAAAAGAGAGGAGGAGAAGAAAAGAGAAGGAAAGGAGGAGAGAGGGAGGGAGAGAGAGGGAAAAGGTGACAGAAAGCGAGAAAACTTCAGCCCACATTATTTAGGTGAAGCTACTAAATAATGAACACTGAGTTCACTAAATCCTCCTAACATTATACTTAGGATACCCCAGTACTCTGGACTTTGAAGCCCAAAGGTTTAATGAGGGTAGAACTAGGAGATGGAATAGTTTACTCCAAGCTAAACTGAAGGAAATGAATGTATTTTCTGTCTCAGGTTGTCCTGCTTTGGACCCACCCACTTCTCTTTGTTATGACCCTCAAAAGAATTCTGGGATGATCACCGCTAGAAAAAGCTGAAATCCACCTAACAGTAAGAAACAAAGGTTCCAAAGATTAGAAGAAATAGCAGTTCAATGACTGGGAGCTACATAAAGCCTTAGTTTCTGGGGTTCTTCCCGCCCCCCCCCTCACATCTACAATGTTACAGTATCCTAGATTATATGAACTAGGAGCTAGAGCCAGAAGGGACCTCAGAAGTCTTAAAGTTCAACTCCCTCATTTCATGGGTGAGCAGACTTGGGATTTGCACAAGGTAACATAAGTCATAAGCATCAAAGGCACCATCTGAACACAGTGCAGGGAAGCAATTATTTTGAGGAGTACATACTAGCCCTGGACACACTGAGTATTGGAAAGTCAAATTGATTTTTCCCATGATAACAATTACCATCTACAGTGTGCATGACCCAATGAAGTCTCTTCCCATTGGATGCTGATCAACTAGTGGGCCTGGATTAGCTTTCCACAAAATGTGTACAAGGCCTAAAACTTTAGTCCAATGCCCCAGCTCTTTAAAGAAGTTTCCATGGAGTCTTTGAGGTGATAGCGAGAGAAAGTATTTGGAGAGCACATAAAGTAGACACTTCTTACTCAGGGTTTTCACATAGTAGTGAACTTTGCTCTGGTTCTTTGGAGGTACAATGAGAATGACCATTGACTTGGGGCTGGGAAAAAGGAAGATCTTAAAGGCTTCCTGCACTCATTGAATGCTGCTTGAGATGGGAAGTTACATTTCTTTCACTCATCTCTAATAAGGGGAACAAGCTGGAGACACTGAAAACGCCAGCAGATGTAAAACCAGAGTTTTCTTCATGAGGAAGTGAGCTGGTCATTTAAACCTCTCCTTGGGAGGGGTCTAACAAAACAGCTGGGAATGCATGGGAAACACACCGGCCATCGACAGAGAACGAAGGTTAAGGCCAAGGAACAACCACTCAATAAACATGTATTAAGTGCCTACTACATGCCAGGCACTATGTTAAGTGCTAGGGATACAAAAAGGGCAAACAACCATCAGTTTTTGCCATAAAAGAGCTTTCAATCTAGCGGATAAAAAAATAGAGAGTAAATACAAAAGCACAGGCAGCTAGATAGTGCAGTGGATGGGGCACTGGGCCTGGAGTCAGGAAGACTCATCTTCCTGAGTTCAAATCTGACCTCAGACACTTCCTAGCTGTGTGACCCTGGGCAAGTCACTTAACCTCTGTTTGCCTCAGTTTCTTCATCTACCAAATGCTCTGGAGAAGGAAATGGCAAACCCCACCAGTATCTTAGCAGGAAAACCCCAAATGGGGTCATGAAGAGTTGGCCATGACTGAAACAAAGGAACAAAATCAACCTCCAAGTATGCCATCACTAAAGCATTTTGAGCTTTACTGGAAAAATAATAAAAATAACTGCCATGTTCTTGAGGTTTCCAAAATGACTTACTTGAATGTAAGGACCGCATGGTCTAGCGACAGAAAGCTGGCCTTGGGTCTCTGACACATCTGGATTTTGTGACCTTGAATAAGCCATTTAAGCCATTCAGGGCTCTAGGCATCCCTCCAAGACTATAAGGAATAAAGACCAACATTAGTTGAAAGGAATTCATCATCTGAGAGTTTCCTATAACAATGAAATCGCAAGTTAGATTTCTATTCCCAGTATATAATATCTCCTTTAAATCCCACAGAAGCCCTGGGAGTTAGCCCCCTCTAGTATTATTACCTTTTTACAGAAGAGGTTCAGAAAGGTTAGTGACTTCTCCAAGGTTCTAAAATAGACATCAGGTAGGATTTGAACCTGGCCTCCTACTGCCACAATTGGGGTTCCAACAACCACACCATGTTTCCTTTGAAGAGCCTCTACCTTATTCTCCCATCTGTCAAATGGAGTCAAGTATGTCCTCATTTCTTCCACTGAAATAATTCTGGTATGCTTGCTCACATCATGGGAGATGGCTCTAACCTCTCAGACAATGCTGCCTTTGAATGTGATCCTGGTCATGACATTCATTATCCATGCAAGTTGAGTGAAGCCAACCAGGGTTCATCACCCTGAGACTGTCCATCAGCTAAGATTTGTGTTGATTCTAACAATGCATGAGATCATCCCGTTAAAAGTGTGGCAGTATCGCAATTCACATCCATTGAGAGAGTATCTACACCTAAGAGGTCACAATTATTTCAGGTTTTGAAAAAGAAATTATTTCCCACTTAGCTGGTATAATATGAACTTTCAAATGTATGTTAAAGCTATAAAGTGCTTTGTCAATGTCCTAGCCACCGCATTATCCTTTTGGGGTGGTGAGGTCTTCTCTGCTAAGAACAAAGTCAGAACTCATTTGTTGCATGAACCATGTATCTATCTCAGTCTAATGTGCCAACCAAGGCAGTAAGCGCTCATCAAATGATTGCTCCCCTAATTCAAACGTGTTTGAGCTGGAAGAGATCACAGGATCATAACTCTTGAAGGCTGTATTTCAATTTTGGTTCATTTTGTCCCATCTACACATGAAAGCAACAAGATGAGGTAGGGCTATGTTTGCAGATGGTGAACACAGGGTTGCTTTACATTTAACCTGATTCAACTTGAGCATTGACACATTTAAAGGAAATGGGAGAGATTTCTTTTTCAGGAACTGAAAATTGCCTCTTACTCTTAGCTCTCTCCAGATGCTAACTTTGATTACAGAAACAAGTCTGAGAGGCAAGTGACCCAAATAAACACATCTGCAAACCAATATCTTCCAGTAATGCCCATTAAAAACATTCAAAATGCATTCAATGAGTTCATATTACAAATGCCACATAAAACACTTTTTCAAGTAGGTCTTGTAAGAGGCCCAAGTAAGAATCTAAAATGAGACATTTTTGTTGATGGTTGAGGTGAAATGTTGAAACAATTTTATTGCTTTGGATTCATTTGCAGAGGCATGTGCAGAGGTATGTAACTACTGGTCCAGGACACAGGATGGAGAGCAGTTGGTCTTGGAGGCAAGCAGAGCTATCTTCAGGTCCTATTTCTAATATGTCTCAGTTTGTCCCCAGGCAAGTGACTTCTGCTTAGTGGGTCAGGCTAAGAGTGCAGGATATAGTCAAGTTCTTTGACTATATAAGTGAAAGGGGTTTGCATACTGGGGATTCACTACACTGACAAAATCATAGAGATAGTGCCAGTTTTTAAAATTTAAAAAGAGATATTAATTTATTAAGATTTCTTCATTTTGGAGAGTATGCTTAGAAAGGATCAAGTCTATAAGATAGCTTCTAAAAAGCACGAAACATGGCCAAATATTTGGTGAAAATATTAAAACAAAGCACTTAATTTGTTTTTTAACCAATTGGTCTTTAAATTTAAAGAAAACAGCCAGAGTTGCGAATCTTCATCTCCTGCTGTAAAGTATCCACTCCTCAAGGTCAGTCGACCCAAAAGTCATTGTGTGGATAGTCTAACTTGTTGCCTTTTCATTTCCTCTCTGTGGCTATTTGGCTCACGTCCCTGGCACCAACTCCCTTCTCCATCCATGAGGGGATAGACAACAAAAGATTAGAAAGTGAAGCCAGACAGGATTTCCAAAGGTCAGCAGCTCTTGTGAAGGACCTGGCGATGAAAGAGGTTGAAACAGTCCAACTAGCTGAAATGAGATCTCGTGTGAACTTATATTGCCAGACTACCCCAATTCCATGGAAAACTAAAAGAAGGCAAACATACTAGACGATCTTTGCTTCTGGAAATTAACTATAATATAAAGTCTAACTAAACAAAATATAGTAGTCTGAGTCTTTTAAAGACTCAGGACCCAAGGTCATATAACTACCAATCATCCAACCAGCGTCCCCACTATTATATCACTGATAAATCTAGGAACTGATTTATTTGGTCTCTGACATGGCCTCCACATTCATTTGCCCTCTCTGTGTTGCTTCATGTATCTAACTTTACTGCAGGTCATGCTAAAAACACACAATTTAATTAGATGAACAAATAGCACAATTCACTCACTTTCCATATTTAGCTCTTCCCAATGCAAAAACCATGTTTAGGCCAGAGTCTCTCTCCTATCTCTCAAATCTTATAGTCATGACTCTAAAGTCAGCACCTTGTAACAGACCTCCCTTCTTTCACAAAATGGGAGCTAAACATAAGCAAGTTTACTCACAACAAGATGAGACAGCACTGTTGAAACTTCAATGATTCTCATGCCTACATCTACATGGGATAAATAGGTATGCAGGATACCTCCTCCAGGGGCCCTGGACTCTAATCTGTAAGGATCCGAGGAGTTATATTCTAGGGCATCTTCACTCCTCTGTCCCTGTAATCGAAGTACTGAATTGGGACTTCACATAAAAGCTACAAAGGCAAACCCACAGAACCCCACCCAGCTTTCACAAAACTAATCCCAGTACAGACTGGGAAAGAGACAGCCTTGAGTCACCTTTGTTTCTCTTTCAGTCCTAGTCTTTCATCTTTAAAATTTAGGACAGTTCTACATGTGACATCACTGCCCTCTGCCTTCACTTTGGGTAGCCACAAGACCAGCAAAAAGGGTTAGAAAGCCTTTGTTACAATAAAAATATATAAATGGTGTGTGTGTGGGGGGGGGGAATCTAAAATTCATTCTTTGTGGAATTTGAAGGATGTTATTCTTAAGGTCTGGGAAAATTACTTGCCACCCTCCCCCACTTCATACATCCTCCTTGAAATGTAAACTCCTTAGTCATTCATTCATTTATCAAACCCTAATTGAAGACACAGGACTACAACACTGTCCTAGATGGTAGTGGTGAGGGGGAGGTTTGCAAATTCAGTCATGATCCTTGCCCTCCAGAAGTCTTCTAAAATAGACAGATGGAGAGACAGACAGATAGGTCACTGTCTACTCAATAATGTGTTGGCCCTAAAGTTTGATATCTATAAATTTATTCACAGCAACATGGTATTATAAGAACTATTAAGAGTTTGCAAAAATTCTTTACTCACAACACTGTGACATAGATAGTGCAAGTGTTAATGTTCCCATTTTGTTGATAAGACAACTGAGTTTGTGAGGGATAAAGTGACTTGGCCATATTATACAAGTGGCAACTATACATGGCAAAATTTGAATCTGGGAATCATGTCTTATGATAGCCAGTGCCTCCTAATTGTAGGCAAGCTTCCAAGAACTGAGGGAACCATTAAGGGTCTCAAATTGTAGGTGGTGATTGTGTGAATGCTGATGGGAACTTGAAGTTGTGAGAGGCAGAGACAAGTGGGGAAGGCATTCAGGCATAAGGGACAGTAGGTGCAAAGGCAGGGGGTCTGGAGATGGGACATCACCCTAGAACTGCAACAGATTTGTTTGGCTAGAGAAAAGAGTAATTGAGGTGGAGAAATGTGAAATCAGTCTGCAAAGGTGGGCTGGGGCTATAAATGCCCAAGAGAGGCAAGGTGTGGTTTATCCTAAGGGATAATGTATATTTTCCTCCTGGCTACTTTTAAGATAATCCAGTTGCTTCCTCTTGCTATTCCCTATGATGTCAATGAGTTTCCATTCACAAGGCATTCAGATGAACACTTTTGCTTCTCCCTTAAAGACTTGCCACATAATAATCTTGCTCATTCTTAGCATGCACCTTGTCATTCTTCTGAATTTGATTTACATTTTCAGTTCTTTGAAGATTGTTGTTTTCCACGATAAACAATCATGCAATGGCACTCGGGGAATACTGATATTAGAAAAGATAGTTCTTTAGTTCTGGAAGGATTGTGGGGTTATTAAAGGAGATTTCCTACTTCTTGAAGGCTATTCAGCACACTTAACTTCTCCTTTTAATGTCTGGGACCAAACTAGTCATATCCAACATTTCACACCATATGTCAAGAAAAGGTCAAAATGGGTACATGATTTAGACATAAAGGGTACATCAAAAGCAAAGAAGGGGAACATGAAAAGAGAATTTGTCAGATCCATGGATGAGGCAAAGTTCATGACCAAACAAGAGATGAAATGGGTCACTGGAAATAAAATGGATAGTTTTAATTGTATTAAATTTTTAAAAGAGTTTTTCTTCAAAGCCAATGCAGTCAAAATTAAGGGGAAAATAGGAAACTGGGCAGAAATTTTATAGCAAATTTGTCTGACAAAGGTCTTAATTCTCAGATATATAGGGAAATGAGTCAAGTTAATAAAACTATGAGCCATTCATGAACAGACAATATTCAGGAAAAGAAATCAAAGGCATATGAAAATGTTCCAAAGTATAATAATTAAAGAAATTCAGATTAAAGCAACTCTGAGACACCACCTCACACCTATAAGATTAGCTAACAGGACAGAAAAGGAAATTGATAAATGCTAGAAGGGATGTGGAAAAGCATGGACATTAAGACACTGTTAGTAGAGCTGCAAACTAACTGTCCAACAGTTCTCAAGAATATAGAAGGGGTATAAAACTGGGCAATCCTTTGACCTAGCAATGCCACTGCTAGGTGTATATCCCAATGAGATAAAAGGAAAAGTATCCATGCATAGAAAAATGCTTCTAATTGGATCTTTTATACAGTGGCAAAGAATTGGAAATTGAGGGAATGACCATCCATTGGGGAATGACTGAACAAGTTGTAGCATACAATTGTCCGTTGTGCTGTAAGAAATGACGAGCAGGACAGTTTCAGAAAAAACCTGGGAAGACCTATATGAACTGATGCAAAGTGAAGTTAGCATACCCAGGAGAACATTGTACACAATAAGAACAATATTGTATGATGATCAACTGTGAATAACTTAGATATTTTCAGCAATACAATGATCCAAGACAATTCCAAAGGACACATGATGAAAAATACTATCTACCACCAGAGAGAGAACTGGCAGATTCTGAGTGCAGATTGAGGCAGATTTTCTTCCACTTTATTTTTCTTGGTTATTTTCTCTCCCTGCCCCCCAACATGGCTAATGTAGGAATATGTTTTGCATGGCTTCGTACATATAACAAGTATCATATTTCTTGCCTTCTCAATGGGTGGGGGAGGGGCATGAGGAAGGAAGAAAAAGCAGAACTGAAAACGTTTTAAAAAATAAATAAGATTTTAAAAAAGATAATGAGTGTTATTCAAATATTTTTAAGTATACAATAAAATAAGAATGTTACAAAAACATAAAGTTGGAGACCAATTTGTCCATTTGTACTGTCCATTCCAGATGTACGTGCTAATCAACAAACTCCTTAGGTTATCTATACAGTTACAACAATCTTCCTCCATTCTGTCCTTCCTGTGTGGATGGTCAGGCCAATTCATGGCTATGAATCTCTTCTAAGAGGCTCCCTCGTGTTTTGATACTTGGTGAAACAAGCTTGTCATAAATGAGACATCTCCTTGTTGAAATCACCCACAAATAGGAACTTTGGGCATCCCTCACAAAGAATCCCTCTGCAGCTTGGATTCTGTCTTTGCAGGCCAATATATGCCCTCTCTTTAAACTACAACAACCCAAACAAAGCACCGTGCAGGCTTTGCTTTGAATTCTCCTAGTGAGGGGGAATTTGCATGCTCCTGAATCATCTGAACTACTTGGGGATCCCTTTAATTCTTAAGAAGTTTCAATCAGTAATGAAAGGAGAAGAGTCAGCAGTACTTGTTTTTTTCATCTGAAGCAACAAATGAACAAAATTAATAGAATAAATAGTGAGAGAAGGGTGTGAAATCCAGCTATATCTATCAGAATCAATCACCACTCAACAATGAAGAATTAAGGTCCTAGGGTGGCTAGGTGGTGCAGTGAATAGAGTACTGACCCTGTAGTCAGGAGGACCTGCGTTCAAATGTGGCCTCAGACATTTAACACTTGCTAATGCTTGTGACCTTGGGCAAGTCACTTAACCCTACTTACCCTCCAAAAATCAAAACAAAACAACAACAACAACAACAAGAATTAAGGTCCTAGTATGCTATAGTATCCAGGGGTGTGGAACCTGTGCCCTTGAGACCACATGTGACTCTCTAGATCCTCAAGTGTGGCCCTTTGACTGAATCCAAACTTCACAGAACAAATCCTTTTATTCAAAGGATTTGTTTAGTAAAACTTGGACTCGGCCAAAAGGCTGCTCCCAAGGGCCTAGAAGGCCACACGTGAACTTGAAGTCACAGGTTCCCCATCCCTGGCTTATAAAATCACTTGGAAAAAGAAACAATTCCTCCTCTCATGGATCTTCCATTTCCAGGCATTCTGTTCAGGGTAGGGGAATAAAATGAACATATACAAACAGGTACAAAATACATAAAAATAATAATACATGAAAATAATCATAGAAAGTAGAGGGTAATTTTGAGGTAAGAGGGGCACCAGGCACTAGAGAATCCTGCAGTTGGCAGTGTCTGAGCTGCATTTGTAGGAAGCTAAGGATTCTCAGAGATGCAAGGAAGGAGAAGATCATTCTAGACAAGGGCAAATAGCTTTTGCAAAAGCATGGAGACAGGGGATGGAATCTTGTGTGTGAGGAACAGCAAGCAAGCCAGGCTGGCTGATCTGTAGTATGCATAAAGGTAAGTCATGCTTAATTAGGCTGGCAAAGTAAACAAGAGTCAGATTGTGAAAGGATTGAAATGTCAGAAGGTTACAGTAAATGATTGACTCCAGGAAAATCAAGAAATAATTGAATGTTTTCATTCTCCTGTGACACCGGCGACTATAACATGGAATGATGGGTCACATTAGAAGAAGAAACAGCTTCTATATACAAGCCAGGTAATTAATGAAGAAAAGTCTGCTCCTAGTGCACAAAAAATCACTGAGACAGGAGCATGAGAACTAGTTTACAAGCTGCCATTTTTGACAAGTCACTCAGCAAACATTTATTAAACACCTATTATGATTAAGCATTTACCAAATGCCAGCCAGGCACTATGCTAAATGCTGGGATACAAAGAAAGGGAAAAAAGCCAAACAAACATGGTTCCTGCCTTCAAAGAGCTCATATTCTAATGTGGGAGACAGCATATAAAAATAGACATAAAAGATAGATATAGGCATAGATATAGGTGTAGATGTAGATAGATATGGATGTATGCATTTGAATGTGTGTGTACGCGGTTAACGGAAGATAACCTGGAAGGGAAGGAAGGGAGGCCAGGCGATAACCGGGAAAGCCTGGTCAGATGGACCTGTGGTTTCAGTAAAACATCAAGTCAATTTCTCTTCTCCAACATGAGATGAAGTGGACTCCACTGACAGAAGCCATTCTTTCCAGCATGGCCCAAAAGCTCTGGGCTCAGGGAGTATGTACAGCTACCTCTCACTTTGGGAGGAAGTAGAGTGATGTCAGCTTCCATTTACGAAAAGTCATGCTCTGAATGAGTCAGGCATGGCTATCTCCCTGAAGGGAATCTTGGAATATAGTCTTCTGGGTTGGAGCCCAGTTTACATTTTTGAGAACTTTCAGGACAGCCTATTTCTGATTCCTTATGGAGGCGGAGGGCAAATAGCAGAAGTGAAGTGATTGTGACCTTCACGAAAGCCGTGTATTTTCAGCCTTGATATAAAGGGATAAGATTAACATAGATTCACTAGTGTCAGGATTATTTAATTCAATTCAGTTAGACAAGTATTTGTTAGTCACCTACTGTGTGCAAAGCATTGGGTGCAGGGAATGCAGAGGCATAAAATGAGAATTGTCATTGGCTTCAAGTATCTAACACTGAACTGACAGAAAGCTATATGCATGCATACACACACCCACACACACCCCCATATCCACATACACAGAAAGAGACTGACAGACAGGCAGACATATAAGTATTACAGATTATATACAAAGAAATGGAAAGCAATATGGACAGAGGATAGAGAAAAGGCCTCTGGTTAGAGGGGTCCTAGAGCAATGCCTTGAATGGAGCTGGGAACTTGGAGTAGCCCTGAAGAGGAGGGAGAGCATCCACACCCAAACGAATTATCTTTAAAATATATTCTTCTGGATTTGTCTGAAACTAATTGGCCTTAGACAACCCAAAGCTCTCTAGTAAGTGGGAAAGATTCTCTTTTCTTTATTTACACAAGTACTGTTACCCTGGCAGTAGTGGCTGCTTTGTCCACCCAGCTTTTGGTCTGTGCCCACATTGGTCTGTGCTCTTCAGCCATCACACGGATCTTCCCAAAGTGGGGATCTGGCCAAGTGACCATGTGACATTGCGTCCAGCATGCAAGACAAACTCAGGCTGTTTGGTGACCCCCTTGAGGCCCATCCCCTTCCCATCTTCCCAAGATCCTTAAGTTTTCGTCCCCACCACACTGGGCAATCCGGTGACATGGGCTCCTCCCTGTTCTTCCCACACAACCCTCCACTTCTGAATCCCATGACTTTTCACTGACTTCTGTCCTATCTAGAATGTTGTTCTCCCTCCCACACCTGCCAGCTTGCCTCAATTCCTTTAAGACTCCTCAGCTCATTCAACCTTGCACAGAAAGCTTTTCCAAGTTATCATCACTCTGCACCTCCTGTGTCTTCCCTTTGAGATTGCCTTCTGTTAACATTTTACACACACACACACACACACACACACACACACACACACACACACACACCTTATTTAGATAATCCTCTACATGCTTTCTCCCCCTTTGAATCTGCTCATCCTTAGATTAGGGACCAGGTTTTTGCCTTTTTTTTTTTTAATCTCCAGGACATAGCACAGTGCCTAACACATAATAGGTGCTTTATAAGTGTCTGTTGACTGACAGAGACACTAACATGCTATTGCTGAAGCTATGAACTTCTCTGACCATTCTGGAATTCAGTTTAGAATAATTTCCTAAGTCACCAAATTGAGTGTTCCATTGACTCAGGAGTGCCTTTATTCCTCATATCCCAGAGACACTGAAGACTGACAGAAAGGATATATAT
>CM053585.1:545853914-545872378 GCA_028646515.1 Pseudochirops corinnae
ACTAAGCATTTTGTTGAAGATGTCTAGTGAGGAGAGTTCCATTACCACTTCGGAGAAGATCTACTTGTTAGAATGTTCTTCCTGACACCAGGCCCATGTTGACCTCTTTGAACCTTGGACCTTGTTCCTGGCCCCTGCCTTCTGGGGTGCAACTAAACAAATCTAATCCTTTCAGTTGACAGCCTTAAAATATGTGAAAATAGCTGTCACATCTCAACAAAGTCTTCCTTCCTACTAGTTAAGGATACCCAGTTCCCTCAACCAATCATTAGATGGCATGGCCACAAGGGTCTGTTCAAACCTGTTTCCTGTCCTCTGGACAATTTCTAGGCTATCAATGAACTTTCTAAAATATAACTTTCCAGAGCTCAAGATCTTGTTTGAAAGACATCTCCCAACCCTGCTTGTAGGCCCCTTGAGGACAGAGATCTTGGTCTGTATCCCCAGGGCTCAACATAACATCTTGTATGCACTTCAGTGATTATCAGTGCCAAAACTGGTAACAAAAAGGAGAACAATCAAAGTACAACAAGATACTGTTGGCCTTGTTAAGCCTGATGTGGACATAGTAAGACATAAGGTTTTTACATTCAGCTAAGAGTCAGAATACGATTCCTGTGCTTGTGGTGGTTTTCTTAGGGGCAGGTCAAGTCTCACGTCCATGGTGCTGAATATTCCAGTTTTAGGTTGTATCCATAAGTCAGTGGTACATCATTTGAAAGCTTCTATCTTACTTCTTGGTTGGCAAAGCATGTACATGAACAGGAGATATTTTTTCCACTGACGTCTTAATGACTAATGGATGTGCACCCAAACCATCATTCAGATGAATTATATCAGAAATATCTTACAATACACTAATTGATTCAAACCTCTCAAAAGTACCCCTAGAGAGAGATCTTGATATCTGAAAGACTTTGAGAGGAGGTTAGAAGCTATTTCAGGTTCTGCCAAACTGTGCAGACTGAGAGTAACATTCTGGCAATGGATATATTCTGTTGTCTGGAAGATAGAAAGGTAGCTAAGCCCAACTCTCCTCCTGATTTCCCAATTTGTGTCAATAATTCTTCCTCTTTCTCATGTCCTGCATCTAGCCAGCTGCAAAGGTTTATTGATTCCACCTCCAAAATACCCCTCATCTCTATCCCTATTGAGCAGACCTGCACAATCTGGCAGTATATAGCAGGACAAAATTAAAACAGACTGTATTTCTTTGGGCCACAGATGGGTTAGACTAGAAATGGACTGACAATGGTTGGTTGCTGTGGTCATGTGACAAACAGCAGCTTGAGCAGTGGCAACCCTACATTTTCTGTGGGCCACCAGAAATCCTTTGGTGGGCTGCAAGTAGCCCTCGTGCTGCATGTTGTACAGGCTTACTCAATAATTACCCCAACAATTCTTGCAATTGTTGGTTATGGTTCCACAGTTCTGACATGGAATTGACTCTTTCCTCCAGAGGGCAGGCAATTCAATGGCTCAGTAGATAAATCTCTGAGCCTGGAGTCAGAAAGATCTTAGTTCAAATCCAGCATCAAACATTTAGTAGCTGGGCAAGTTACTTAACCCTTTTTTGCCTCAGTTTCCTCATCTGTAAAATTAGTGGAGAAGGAAATGGCAAACCACTGCAGTGCTCTTTTTTTTCTTTGCCAAGAAAACCCCAAATAGAGTAACAAGGAGTTGGACATAAATGAAAAAATGACTGGATGACATTAACAATCCAGAGGGCAATTATCAAATCAAACAAGATAATAGCTGGGGTATGTGTACACTTTTGTGATACAAAGATCTTCACTAAGCTTGATAATTATCAAAATTGAATATTATCTGTCTGCCTTTTGTAGGAAATGCTCTAGATTTGGGAACATCTACAGCTTCTAGAAGTCCACATATCTGAAAAAGCAAGCAGAATTTCAATGACTTTGGCTTTTCCAGATTGTGAGTCTTTGGGTTCATCCAAATGCCTTTTTGGTTGTGATTCCATGCTAATCGACACAACTGGGCACTTGGGTTTGTCTGACAGCCAAGTTTCTGATAGTGTTTCTCTATTTTCTAGCTGATAACTAGGATAATGTTCCCTTCTGACATCTAGTAAGATGGAAAAGAGGCTGGTGTAAGAAATATGCCCATTCACATGGGTGGGGCTGAAGGAGAGATGGCGCCAAAAGACATCTGAGTAACTCCTTCTTAGCTCCTTCATCCCACTCCAGTATGTGAACAAGTGGAGCTTGAGCTGACCACAAATCAATTAAGAGATAAAAAGCTCATCCCATTTCACTGGCTCTTTTACAAGTCATTCAGAAAAGATGGTCCTAGAAAACAGAACTGACCTAGTTGATTGTCCAGAGGAGGAAAAATGGATCTTGTTATATAGACAAGGTCTGGATTTATGATTTCCTTGGTATAGGAATTCCCATAGGAGGAAATTCCCTCTATCTATTCAAATTGGCACCTTCTCAGCAGCTTAGTCTTAGAGTTGCCTACAGCACTGAGTGGGCAAATGACTTCTCCAGAGTTACACAGCCAACATGTAGATGAGATGTGGGTCTCCTTGGCCCTAAAATCCACTTTCTGTTCAACACACCAAACTGCCTCTCTAGCATTTACATAGAGTAGTGAACAGGGCTCTCAGTCTGGAGCCATGACAATATGGTGAGAATTCCTCCCTTAGATCCACAGCTGCCTCAAGACAGTCTACATAAAGCCTCTTGCCTGCCTCAGTGGGCTACAATAACATTCAGTGTTGCCTCTTGCTTTAAGAATCCCTTCCCACATGAGAATGCTATGAGGCACGCAGTATGAGGAACACTGCCTCCATGTTACGGACTCAAAAACGAAGTCTCAGAGAAAGAGATAACTTGTCCAAGACCACACAAGGAAGTCAGTGGCAGATCATTGATTTGAACCCAGGTCCTACCACACTGCACCTTAATTGATCACAATTCTCTTCTAATTACATTGGGTGTTCAGTCAATATTCAACAACTGAATTAATGAATGAAATAAACATTAATTAATAAAAAGTTTTTCCAACGTGCGGTATATATATTAGTTCTAGAGAAATACACTTCGTTATGTGATTTTGCTTTCTTTTTGAGGAGGGGAGGCACATTGGAAATTCATCAGTGTGACAGACTCCTGACATAGAACTAACTCCACTAATATGGAATAACAACATATCTGTAGCTTATGGTCTTATAGAGTTACCTGGGGGCCATTGAGGCAGCAGCTGACTCACCTGACTCACCAGCAAGTAAGTATCCAATGCAGGATTTTGAACCTTGCTCTTCCTGATCCTGAGACTGACCATCTCTTTATACTACACCATGTTATTTTTAGTGATTCTGTATAGACCTATAGAAAATACATTCCTGTATGCTTGAGCACAGTCGCAGGAAGCTAAAGAGGATTGTGATGTGCCATATTTTCTGCTGATTGACTAGAAATACTGCCAGCTTCTTCTAGATTGTGACACATTGGAGACAAATTATTTTCTCTCCACCTTAAAGTTCTGAGGAGATTCTTCCAGTTCTCAGGAGCCTGTCATTTGATCAGACTAAAGACTAGTTATGAGACCATTTCATACAAGGGCCAGTTGAAAGAATGGGGGATACTTATCCCAGAGAAGAGAAAACTTAGGATGGATATGTTGCTTTTTTTTTTTTTTAAGAATTAACAATGCTTTTCTGTGGAAGAGGAATTGTATTTGCTCTGCATTGCCTTGCAGAAAGAACAAGAAAAATATGGCCATAGTTCTGGGGTTCATTTTCCCAAACTCTAATTGCATTGGCAATGACAGGTCCACAAACAATAGTGCAATACATCTCCTCTCAGAGTTCTCAGGGGAAACCAAGATGGGTGGGGGAGTTGTTTTCTAATGCTCTGACTCATAATCCCCAGCCAGCATATATCAGGGTCATTTTACTGAGAATGTTGGGAAGTCCCAAATCTTCCAACCTTGTGAAGTTCATCACATCATTTCCTAGTTAATACATAAGGTAGGAAACACAGGTTCTCTTGTTCCTCTCAACAATTCCTTCTCAGATACTTACCTGAAAATGATGCCCCACTAGGTAGATTCTATAAGAAGGCTTGATTGCAAATTAGCTTGCTAAGTTTATCCAAAGTCCACAGGTTGTGACTGACTCTTCAACCAATCATAATATCCTTTTTTAACAACCTTTCATTTCATCCAATGGTTTTCCCACCTTCCAAACTAATTAAAGACATTTTTTTTTCCAAATCAGTTTAATACTTTTCATTCATTCAATGAGGGCATACTCACTTGATAGAGGTATCAAAATACAGAACATCTTACAGTTATACTAAGTGGGGTGGTGGCTCATTGAGGGATACAATCAACTCCTATCCTCACACATATTATAGTTTCAATAAGGCAACTTTAAGCAAAATGACACTTCCACCAACGTGGCATGGGCTGGATTTTTTTTTCATTGGAGATTATCAAGTGAAGGTTAAATTACAAGTCTTCAGGAATGCTATGGGAATCATTCTTTTCCAGGGCATGAATTACACTCAGTAGCGCCCCAGAGTCCTGCCAGCTCTGAAATTCTGATTCTATGAAGGCAGAGCATCATTCTGACTACATGGGGAACACAACAGTGATACGTCCTCAAGTCTTAGCTACATCAGATGCTTTTGTCTTTTCCCTTGAGGATTCAGTCTTTCCGGGGCTTATATCTTCCCTGTTACAGAGCAGGTAATAAGGTCTTGAGCTAGCAAGGTTATGATGTGAAGAAAGAGAAGAAGACAGAGGACAGAGGAATGGCTCAGATAAAATTGGCAATATATGACAACTGCCTGGCTATGATACAGGAGCAGGGAAGGAGAATGAGGGGAGCAAAAGGGAGGAGTCAAGAGCCAGATGCCAAGTGAGAAAGTGGGTGGCTACAAGGATGATGCTGCCCTCCCTAGAAGATGAAATTCCAGAGGAAGGGAAGTTGTGATGGGAAGAGAGTCAATTCTGCTTTGAAGTCTTGAATCTGAGCTGCTTTTTCAGGTTAAAAAAAGTCAATGGCAATTTGATTTATCTATTGACAGATGGATCCCAGGTCACTTACAGACCAGACATTCTTGGAACTATTGGCTTTGGTCACCTTTGTACAGTTTACTAAAGAGCATACAGTTCATGATAAAACCCTAGTCTAAAAAGTAGACATGAGCTCCACTTCAATAAATATATTTCCTTAATATAATGGCAGAATTGTGTTTGGGAAGACAATATTCTTCTGTGAATTCTTCCCCTTTAAATCATTCCTGAGAAGCTGGGCAGCATAGTGGCTATAAGTCAGCCTCAACATAAGTGGCCCTAGGTTTGAACCTCCTGCTAGTCTGGCCATGTGACCCTGGGAAAGTGTCTTCACTTCCTAGAGCCCCAAGCAACCCTTTAAGACCAAAAGTTGCAAAGAAGTGTATGATAGGAATTGAGAGAGGAAGCTTCCTCATTGGAAGTTCCCCATTCCAATGAAATCACAGCTTCAGCAGAATATTTTGTTAACTTTCCATCCAACCCAAATGATACCAGTTTTTATTACCCAATTAAGGCAGATGCTGTGCTGTACTCTGGATATAAAAGCAAACATGGATGAGCCCTTGACCTGGAGAAATGCTCATTCCCTCGGCACAGAAAAGGCTTCCCTTAAGAGATAGTACCTGCCCTGTGCCTTGAAGAAATCCAGAGGTTTGATAAGATGGAAGTGAGGAGGCCGTGCCTCCCAGACATGGGAGAAAGCCCCTGTGAACTTCAGAAATAACTTCAGAAAGAGCCTGAAAAACAAACAAAAACCCCCCTCCCCACACACATTCACATAAGCCTCCATCCCCACCTTTCCTTAGCTGCTCTGGCTAAATGTCCTTCAGTCCTTTCAGTCATGTCCAGCTTTTCATGACTCCACTTGATGTTTTCTTGGCAAAGATACTGGAGTGGTTTCCATTCCCTTCTCTGGCTCATTTGGCAAATAAAGAAACTTGGGTAAACAGGGTGAAGTGACTTGTCCAGAGTCACACAGCAAGTTAGTATCTGAGGCCTTTGGTTTAGAGTTGACCAGCTTGTTGCGTCATCTCTAAATCTAGATCAGGAAATCACCTTGGGTGAAGTGCAGGTGATGGAGGTTGTTTCTCTTGTTGAACTGAATTTGATCTGCACACAAAGGCCATGCATGTGTATGTTGGCCCATTTGTGAAACGGGTTCCAACAAAGAGTTTGGCAGCATGGGTTAGGACTTTGCTTTTTCTATGCCTGAACTTGTCCACTTCGGAGAAGCAGAGAACGTTAGAAATGTGCTCCAACAAGCATGTGCTTATTCAAAATGGTGCTCCAGCACTCGGTGCAGACCCTGGGGAGATGGGTCACACAAAAGGGAAGGTGATGGGACTTTGGAAGAATTGATTGGCCAAAGGATTTGAAAGCTACTATTTCTGTACTCATTTAGGTACTTGCTGTTCCTTACAAGAAACATGCCATCTCCTGACTCCAGGTCTTTGCATTGGCTGTCCCCCTTGCCTGGAATGCTCTCCTTCCTTACCTCCATCTCTTTGCTTCCCAGCCTTCTTTCAAGATTCAGCTCAAACACTTTCTAAAAAAGACCTTCCCAGTCAATGCCAGCCCCACTGGCACCTTCCTCTACTAGCGCCTTGCCTTGGAGATTACCTTCTATCTGCCTGCAGGAAATCTCATACGCCTCTAGACTCTCACTAGAGTGTAAGGTTCTCTGAGGGCAGGAACTCTTCGCTCCTTTGTACCTCCAGCATTTGTCTGGCATGGAGAGAATATTTAATCAGGGCTTGTTAATTGCTTGATTGATCCTTAAGGACCACAAACACACTTGCCTCATTTGGTGCTATTGAAAAATGGTTTTCTGTGAATCCAAACAGATTCCTTTTGCCTCTGAAATATTTGGATGCTCTTTCCATGACCTCTTAGTACTGAAACACACACACACACACACACACACACACACTGAGCTCTGGTGAGACTCTTGAGGCATCACTTGAGTGACGGTTGAAGGGCTGACTCATCCCTGGCCTTAGTCAATCCATACTTCAAAGAGAACATCAGCTTAGGCATTTGAGAGGCAAAAACTTGAGAATAAAAACCAAGAATGCATCCATTGTGTTCATGACATTTTAAATCTCAGATTTCCTGTTGCTTCAGAGAGGCAGCATGAAGTAGACAAAAGGATTCGGGAATCAGGAAGATCTGGTTTCAAGTCTTACCTCAGACATTTAGCAGCCACATGACTGTGGGGAAGTCATTCTACGTCTCTGAGACTCAGTTTCCTCATCTGTTAAGCGGGGACAATGAGACCTATAGTGCTTACCTCTTGCTGCTATTGCAAGGCCTATACGAGTGTACACATGCAAAGTACTTGGCAAAGTGCTGTGCAGATGTCCATCCACTCTTCCTGTGACCTGGGATACACATAATAGCAGAGTAGAAGAGAAAGTTCAGAAGAAAGGTCAACTTCAGGCTCTGGAGGCCTAGAATGTCAGGCCAAGGATCTTCCATGGGATACAGGACACAGAGTGCTGTGCCTACAATCCAGAAGACCTGAGTTCAAATCTGACCTCACACACTTAGTAGCTGTGTGACCCTGGGCACGTGGAGATGATGGCACCTGCCTCCCAGGGCTGTTGTGAGGCCTGAATCTGGAGTCAGGAGGACCGGAGTTCAAATCCTATCTCAGCCAAGTACAAGCTTCAGGACCTACATGATACCTCAGCCCCTCTCAGAAAAGGACATGAGAATGACATTTACTTCATGGGGATGAGCCCTTTGGGAAGGTCCCATGAGATCACCCTGTGAAGTATCTTGCAAACTTTAGAGTACCACAGAAATCTAACGATTCTAGTCACTGTCCCCCCAACTCCCAGCATCCACATAACTCTTTAGAGTGACTATTAGGTTCTCTCATTTTGTTTTAAAAGAAAATGTTTGCTGGCTGACCCATTGGGCAGGTGACTGTCCCACTCTGGTTTATTCTGAGAAGAAGCTCTCTGTGCATTGGGACAAGAGATGGGGATTGTGAGGGAGGAGTAGAGGCCCAGAGATTAGACAGACAGCAGCACACCAGGCCTAGGAGCCTCCGGAAGCTGGGGGAGAGCACAGGCCACTGGGAACGGGAGGTAAACAAAGACCAGGAGGAGAGGAGGGAGGAGAGGAGAAAAGCAGTCCACTTCTGTGCTTCTCCAGGAAAACCAGGCTGGCCCTTGTCAGCAATGGGGGGAGTCAGCTGGGGGGGCAGGGGGGAAGGTCGCAGATGATACAAGTGTGAACATAAGCCCTGCTGCCCAGGGACACTCAGACTCTGAGAGGGAGGGAGCAGAGGCCCAGCAGCCCCAGAAAGGACGAACCACCAGTCAGAAGAGGATGGGAAGCTGCACCTGATCCTCCCCACCATCCTGTCACTTCCCATTGGGGGGAGGGGTAACTGTAAGAAAAACTTACACCTCCTACGATGTCTGCTAGTGAGGCCTTTGACCAAGGCCCCAAACACTGGGCAGTCACATCTGTGGAACCAGCAAAGGGCCACTGAACACAAAGGCTAGGTTCCCGGTGAACAGGACTCCCATCCTCCCATGATGAGAACAATCCTAAGACCAGGAGAACATGGAACCTTCCCAGGAAACCAGAACCCCTTCTTTTGCCTACTTATGTACCCTGATGTGTTTTCCTCGGAACCTGCTGGTTCAGGTTTAATTCCAGGGATCTGTGTCTTTTCAAAGTGCTCTTAGAAGAGTAAAGGACCCTGGAAGGAGGCTTCTTGAGCTTTGGCTTAACCATGATAAAGGGCATGGTTTGTGTCCTCATCATCTGTGGGCAGTGGGGGCAATGGGGAAGCTGGCCTTGGCTGCTTCTAGCCTGGAAGAATCACTCTGAGACAAGCCCTGGTTTTACAGACTTGAGGATCCCAATGCACTGAAAGTGTGAACCACAAAGCTTTTGAAGCCTACTTGGTGGGTCTCATTAGAGCCCTTCCAGCCATAGGTTAATGGGGGAGGGGAGTGCAAAAGAATCTTACCTCTACTTCCGAGTCAGTGTAGGATCTCAAGGAGGACAGAAAGCTGGCCTCAGAGTCAGCAAGATCTGCATCTTGCCATGGTAACTCTGAGCCCCCAGTAGGGCAGACAGCCAGGTGCCCCTTAAATCCACTCTTCCCCCCGTTTCTTTTGGCCAGACCCCCTACAATATGGACCCAAGACCCTTCAGTCCCTGGGCTGCCCTCTTAAGGAGGCCTTCCAGTTTATAATGCTCTTCTCCACAGGCCTGCGGTCCTCAGACCTGTGGCCCATCCTTCAGGTAGAACCTGGCTAGCCTGAGAAGGATCAGCTAGTATTTCCTCCACATCCAGAATCCCAGGAGCAACAGCAGACCCAGAGGAACACTGAGACTCCTGCTCAAGGTCTTCCTCACCCCCTGATAAGTAGGAGAGACTTGCCTGGGGCCAAGCTCTTCCCCAGTGGGCTGATGTTCCCACCTGCTGCAGATGGGTGACAGGCCTGCTTTGAGCACATTAAGGTGTCAGTGTGATATAGTCAATGATGCTCCAGACTTGGAGTCAGGGAGTCCCAGATTCAGACCCATCTCTGGCTCATTCTGGCAGTATGACCACAGCTAAGCCAATCCACTTTTCTGGGCTTCCATTTCCTTATCTGTAAGACAGAATAGTAACTAGTCCCTGCCTCATAGGCTTGTTGTGGGCTCGAATGAGATAATTTGTGTAAATCACTCTGCAGACTCTAATGCAGTCCAGGAACACCAATTATGAACAGCAGACTCCAAAATGATTTCTGGACTTTCAGGCCCCACGCCATCAGACATCGTTGGGGTGAACAGAGCTCTCACTTCTCAGCTGGCCCATTGGCTCACGAAGATTCTAGGGTCTTGATTCTTTGGCTCTAGGGTAATGAGCATGGTAGATGGGCCACACATAATACTGCTTATTCAGGAAAACCTCTGTTAGAGATTGACATCGATATTCAGCAGTTCATACTTTGGTCAGCCACAACTTTAAGGTGTGCATAGTGAAAAAGCAGACTTTTGCTCAAAAGAACTATGAGCCAGACTTCCCCCGGATGCTGTTCTCTGTTAATGCTTTGTCAACCCTATTGTGCTATCAATGGGGGATTGCTTACAACATGTCTTACCTCAGTGGGCCCCCATGTGGAGAAAATATGATAAATTCAATGCAGTAGGGGTGATATGGCCATGAGGAGCTGAGGGGGGAGGAAGGTCCAGCACAAAGTGTGCTCTGGAAAAGATGTGGATATTCACAATCAGAGAAAACAAGGCATTCTTATGGGCAGGTGGTAGAGAAGGCACAGCAATGGGAGGGAGGCAGGGAAAAATATCTGGGCCAAATGTAAAGAAAAGAAACCAAAAGCTGACTTTGCTTTCCAAGAACAACCAGAACACAAATCAGAGCAAACATCACAGGTCCTCAGCATAGAAATGAATGTCAGTGACACATCCAGACAGACAAAGGAATTGCTGTCAAGGCTGTGACTAGCTCCAAAACTAGGATGCGGCAGTCAGGGCTTTGCCCAAACGTTCTGAAATGTTGAGGGCATGCTTCCTCCCCAGAATAGTCCTCAGGCCCAACCTTCCCCTAAGACCTTATGGCCACCCTGCTCTGCTTGCCACCTCCTTCCCTCCCCATTGCCAGCCCCTGCCTTTCCCTCCCCAGGATTGGGGTATTAGCCAGTCTCTCTAGGGAGATAGGTGGTTGGTTTCCTCTCCCATTGTGACTACACTCGAATGGGACACTTTACTCTCTTCATTGTCTCCCCCCTCCAACTGCATGTTGGATGCAAGGTTTTGTAATTCTAACACTAAGTGTAGCCTTTTACTCAGAGGAAAACCTGACCTATGCGTGGTCAGCCAAGAAGATTCCCACATGCCAGTGAACCAGCTGTTGACAAAGGTTTGACTATTCCTCAAAAGAAACCAAGCTAAAGACAAGTTTGTATTTCACTCACAGTGGAAAACCCAACCTATGACACTCACTTCAAATGTCATTCAACTCCCACAGATCAGACAAGATGTTGTTTGCAAAGTGCTCAGCACAACAGGCACTGAACAGCTGCTTGGTCCCTTCTTTTCTTTCCTCCCCAATGGAAAGTGACAGTCTTGTATGAAGAAAAAGACAACATCATTACAGCAAAGCCCCTTCTTCTCCAATACCTGGGCTGGCTCAGGATGATTTTCCATGTCAGAACACCTACAAATGTTCAAGTCCAGTAACTTGAAGTCAGAAAGAATTGGGTTTGAATCCTGCCTGAGACTCTTCCTCCACCATCTTAAGCTAGCTACTGATTTATTGATTCTTCACTTTCCTCACCTGTGAAACAAGGGGCACAGGGGTGGCTAGGTAGTGCAGCAAATAGAGTACCAGCCCTGGAGTCAGGAGGACCAGAGGTCAAATCTGACCTCCAACACTTGACACTTACTAGCCGTGTGACCTTGGGCAAGTCATTTAACCCCAGTTGCCCTGCCCTCTCCCCTCCAAAAAGCAAAAAACAAACAAACAAAAAAACAAATAGCAACCAAGGGGCATGAGCTTGATGACCTCTAAAGTCCTTGATAGGTCTACACCTATGATTGACTGATACTATGACTCGGGGAAACTGATCCATCTTGGATAGATGGGGAAAGATGGTTTGTTGGGTCATCTTGGGATCAGACTGAATCCACAGGAGCTGTCCTTAGAGAGACCTGACTCTTCCCATTGGTCAAATCCCAATCTAGAGATTTTCTGGAAAAGTACTAAGTGAAGAGTAGCAGTGAGATTGTATGGTAGACGGGCGGGGTCTTAGACGTTGAATTAGGAAGACATGAGTTCAAATCCTGCTTCCAATACTTCCTAGGTATGCTATCCTGGTCAGGATCTAACCACTCTCCCCCTCAGATTCCTCAAATGTAAAAAATGGCTAATAATTGCACCTCTCCCACAGGGCAGTTGTGAGGATATGTGATTTGCAAAATTTGAAGCTTTAAATAAATATTATATTTACATATATTATATATATTATAGAATTATGGGCAATTTATTATATTATATAAAATCTTGTTGTGGGTCCACCCAAGGGCCAACCTCAGGGGTGTGCAGAGACTTGGGTGAGAGGATAGCTCAGGAAAGAACCACGAACTCCATTTAATGATTGTAAAAGTTTATTGTTATGCTGTTCAGTGGGCAGGAGGGCTTAGGAAGCCTGCAAAAATTCAGGAATTAGAAATACAGATTATATAGCCATAATAACATAAATCAGGTATCAATTATGCTAACTAGGTGAATAAGGGTGGTTTTAGGAAGGCATTAAGGAGTGATCAGTGCTTAAAGGGACATGCACTTTTCATATCTACTGAACAGGCATATTACCCATAATTCACTGGGAAAAAGCCCGAGGAGGGGCTACCAGGAGGTGTGGGTTTTGCCTTAAAATGTCACATAAGTCAACTAGTGGTCAGTTCTGACTGAGAGGGACCCAGTCTGTTACCCATCAACGTCCTGTTTGACAAGATGAATGCTGGAAGCTAGACTTAACTGGGGATCCAGGATGTGCCTAATTGGAGAGGAGTTAGCTTATTGATAGTGCATTGAAAGATCTTAGGTGTGACTGACCACTAGAACAAGGGAGCTTTACATTTCTCTAGTTGTTTATAGATGATTGGGTGAAAGATTCATAAGTATGGCTTGTTCTTGTAACAAGCAGGGTTTATGGCAGCTAAGCAGAGTGCTGCTCAGGGAAGAGGCAGAGTTAATGGTTTTATGGCTGGGGAGGTGTAACTTTACAACTGAAGTTGCAACTGGATGTTACAAATCTAGGCACCCCAACACCCCATCAACAGGGCCGATAATCTTATGAGAGACTTGTCCTCTTTAAGTCTCTGAAGTTTGGGGGTAAAAGTCCTGGTTGGAGTCAGGATCTCAGACAAGAGTCTTTTAAAGTGTATTACCCAAGGTGCCAGGTTTTTCAGGCAGCAAACACCTGGGGTGGTGGTGGGGGAGACACATCAAAATCTTTATCTGAGTCCTGACCTCTCTTTCTGAGGCTCAGCTCAAAATCTGATCTACAAATATTAGTTATAAATATTAGAGGAGTGAAGAGCCCACTAGCTTAAAGGCAAATTTCCTTGAAATTGCCCACTCTCTCTAATTCCTGGGTTCCAAGTCTTGGCATCCCTTGTGTTGCTGAAAGAACACATAATTTGAATCATCAGCCCCTACTCTGACACCAAAGTAGGTAGTTAGAATGAAGGGGATTGATTAGCCAAGATTAGCCTATATCACAATGGGGAATTGTGGGTTTGGGCAATCAGTGGGTTCATTGATTAAAAGGCCAGACTTTGAGGTTACTTTAAAAAGTCACCAGTGAACTGACTGGCCATCCATATGAACTTCTAGAAAGAGTAAAATGAAGATAGAAGCCATGGGAAGTCTGTGTTTCTGGCATTGTATTGTTGACAGTTTTGACAAAAATTTGCTGACAATATTGACAATTGCATTGTCTCTGTAGCCATTGGAATGGGCCACCTCATCCCACCCTTCATTGCTGTCTTCTAACATCTAGATAGAGCAGTTTCAAACTATACATTAGCAAAACATGAGCTCAGATATGTTGCTGACATCCCCAAGGTTCATGTGATCTCCCTCCCTAGAGACAAAGAAGAAATGCTTTTAGTGTTCCTCTCCTTTTCCAAGAGCCCGGGACCTTGCAGCCATGTGTCTTCTAAGTGGTTAATTTAAAATGCCTCTCTCTTGAAAAGGAAGGATTCCTGGGGCCTACAAAACTGAGCAACATTCTCCTTCTTTGGAGCCATGGCTCTCTTTCACTCCAGACACTCAAACAGAAAAGTGGATCTCTTTAATTCATGCCTTCCGTTAAAATATAAGCTCCTCAATACCACTGCTAGGTCTATATCCCAAAGAGATCCCAAAAAAGGGAGAAAGGGACCTATTTGTACAAAAGTATTTATAGCAGCTCTTTTTGTGGTGGCTAGGAATTGGAAATTAAAGGGATGCCCAACAACTGGGTCACAGCCAAACAAGCTGTTGCATGTGATGGCAATGAGATACTATGTGCTACAAAAAGTGATAAGCAGGATGATTTCAGAAAAACCTGGAAAAACTTACACCAACTGATGCACAGAGAAGTGAACATAACCAGGACAACAGCGTACACTGTAACAGCAACATCGTCTGATGAATGACTGTGAAAGACTTAGCTGCTCTCAGCAGTACAGAGATCCAAGACATCCCAAAGGACTGATGATAAGTGTACTATCCACCTCTGGAAAAAGAATGGATATTGTTTGAATAGAGACCAAAGCATGCTTTTTTTCTCTTTCTTTCTTTAATTTTTTTTTTCTTTTATTTGAGTCTTCTTGTACAAAAAGAGTGATATGGAAATGTTTTACATAATTGCACATGTATAACCTAGATCTGATTGCTCACCATCTCAGGGAGGTAGGAGCAAAGAGAGACAGAGAGGGATAGGATTTGGAACTCAAAACTTTAAATTTCGTGTGTGTGTGTGTGTGTGTGTGTGTGTGTGTGTGTGTGTGTGTGTGTACTTTGAAGAGAGGATTGGCCTGGAAGTTAGGAAGGTCAGGATTCAAGCCTGCATGTAAATGGCTTTATGGCCCTAAGAACATCTTTTAATTCCCCTGTTGCCTCACAAAACTCTCTAAAACTGTAAGTTAAAGAGGGAATGCCAACTGCACCAGGGGAGGGGATTTCTACACTGGAATTTCCTCATATCAATGAAATCAGAGATTGAAAGTCAAGCCAAATCAAAATGAAAATTCACAGATACCAAATGGCTCGCTATTCATTAAAAATGAGGGTCTAGCCCTTAAATAGAATTTTATCTCCTCCCCTGAACTTTCTGACAGTCACCTCACAATGTGCTGATCATTTCCAATGGCTTGCCTCTCAGGTTTGCTATGTCGATATCAAGTAAAACTGGCACCTTATTTTTTTCTTGTTTTAAAATCAAGCAGCCGCTCTACGTGAAAGTGAGATAAGGTCCTGAAGATGCCTATGGAAGCTTATTATGTCACTACCAGCCCCAGTTTCCAAGAAGAGCAGATAAAAATCAGAAGAGTGATGGTGTTTGAACTCTCATTAGTCAATATATTCTCCCCCTTTTCTATGCTCTGCATCTCCGCTTACCCACTGAGGGACCTCACTCAACATTACACTGTGTTTTCCAAATTCAGTCTGCAGTTCTCTTTAGATGGTAAGGGGAAGACACCAACTTCTGCATGCTCAAATCTGAAACAACCTGAGGGAGCTGGGGTCAGTCATGTCTGTAGCAGCCTTGGATTCTTTGTAGTCATCAAAGAGTTGTAGTCGAGAGAGTGTTTATTTTTCTTCCCCTTCTGTGCCCAGGTGGGTGCAACGTTGGCACCATTTCAAGACCCCAAGGGGAGAATCACCATGATTCATCATTCTGCACAGCATTACTCAGAGGTGGATTGGAATTTTGCATTATTTCCTATTAAATAAAACAAAGCCAGGATCTGGGCCCTACAACTGACAAGACGTTAGATGTATTCCACCTCTGAGCTTAAATCTTCATTCTTTGTTCCTTGTTCAGAGTCTTATTAAAACAGAAGAGAGAAAGCATGTACATCATAAACTCATAGAGCTGGAAAGGCCTTCAGAGGCTAACAGGTTTTACAGATTGGAAAAGCAGGCCCAGATAAATAGGTGACCTTTGCAGAGCCACTATGACATAGCAGGAATTCAAGACTTTGACTCCAGAAATTCAAATGTTCATGTCATGGAAGACTGTCATTGGTCTTCAGATCAGGCTCTTTCTACCATGAAGATAGAAATTTGCTAACATTTCAGGAACAACTCCTATGTGGAACCATATGTGTTGATGGCATCAAGACTCATTCTTCAGAGGACCCCTTCTCTCCTGAAGTGAGAGTTCCTGGACAATTATAGCCCATAGCATCACACCAATCCTGACTCAGAATCTCTTGAATTCAGTTTGCCAAAAATGTAGAGAGCCAAAAATGCCTGTGTCTGGTGTGGGAAGACCTCTTAGGTTGTGATATTAATCTGGGTTCTTGATAAAGCAGTCCTGTACTAGATGGTAGCCTTGTGAAAAGATAGGAAAAGGCAGTTAAGAAAGATATTATAGAGAACCAAATCAACAAAGCTTGAATCAGTCTCTCAAGGAACCCTCCTCTTAGTCTCCATATATGCTGAAACAGAAACAAAGAACCTTAGTTCTCCATTGTTCTTGCTGTCAAAATTCATGGCAAACAGCTTGTTGACTGACCTGGGTTCTTATCTCAGTAGCTCCTAGGAAAGATTTTCTCATTATCCACTTCCAATCTTGGAATACTTATGTAGGTGAGCTAGACTACAGAGACCTGATTCCCATCATTGCCCTAGTGCAAATACTACCTGCCTTCATCTCCTAACTGGGGGGGCGGGGGTGGGTGGGGAGACTTCAGGAGGAATCTGGCTTCCAAACACACCCTGGCTGTCTCTTTCCCTTCTCCTCTCATTGCTGATCAGGAGGCAGTATTGTCTTGCTGTTTGTCCTTTGTTCTTGAAGAGGACCATGGCATCAAGAAGGCGATGTCTTGTCTAGCAAGCGGATTGGATTTAAGTGAGGCAGGGCTGTGCAAGATCACCAGCCTTGCTCTCTCCTCTAGAGCTACCTGGATCCAGCAGTGAGACATAGATCAGTATGATTGGAGATGGCCCTGGATGCAGTGAGAGGCCTAGAACTTTTTAAGTTAAGGTCTTTCTCAGGTCTTGGTTTGTCTGAGGTAAATACCGTTCAGTGAGTGAGGCTGGGTAAGAAATTAGGCAAAAAAACAATTGTCTATTCAAAAACAATCAATCTGGGAATGGAAGACCCTCAGGGTTTCTGGCCAATTGCTATTTACACTCACTCTGAGCCAGCAGAACCCAAGAAATTACACCAGTCACTGTCTCCCTGCGTTCTGGGCCCTCACTGGACCGCCATCCTATTTATCAGTGTATCTTACTTGGTGGAATCCCTGCCCATAACATTCTATTGCCCATCTCCACATACTTGCAAAGCTGTCCTCCACGAAGAGAACAAACTCCATGCTCCCCTCTGGATCATATGTGTGTGTGCTTGCCCACGTGCATGTTTATATGTAAATGTACACACATGTGTGTATGGTGGTCATAAACATACACATTCACATAATGCTCGTGTATGTGCCTGTGTGTTCCTATACACATGTATGTTCACATTGCTTATACAAGTACCTATACGTATACAAGGTATTCAGGGGCCGGTTCAAGTTTGCTCTTGAGGACCAACCATTCCCTGTGAGTGGTTTCATTTCAGAAACTGACAGATGCTGTCAATCAGGGTTTGAATTAATTTACTGTTCTGCTCACCTTCTAGGCAAGAGATGTCAGCACAAGACCTTTGCTGAGTCCTTGAACCAAATTAAAATGTAATTTGGAAATATTTCACAAATCAATACAAATACAACGGAACATAAAGAACATTAACATGTGGTTTTCTAAGTCAATACGTGGCCCATTTTTATCTGAGTTTGACACAGCTGGTCTAGGCTTGAGAAAGCTACAGAAAAAATGTTAACAACACAAGTTAAACTTTTATGTGTCACGTGAACATTTTCTGAAAGCTGGTTGTTAAATATTCACTAGCACACTGCTGTGTGTACATATGTGTGTGTGTAAAAACATGTGTAAGTTTACATGTAAGATGTGTGTGCTGCCCATATAATTTATGTACGTCCACATGGATCGTCCAAATATGGTACACAGGCAATATTGTTAGACTAGATGTGGGCTCTGGACCACCTCTTAGGAGAGAAGAGGCAGCGCAGTGGCTGAGGGAAGAGACAGGCAAACCTCAGAGAGCTCAGAGAGCCCTTCTCCCCGCTCTCCAAAGGCACTACCAGATTAACATGAGATCTAACTAGTTACTCCCTTAAATGTCATTGATCTGAGGATACAGAGACTCAGCTCAAAGCTGCTTTCTTGGCCAATACCCCTTAAAGGGAGAGAGTTGTTTCGAGCTTACATTTGTCCTTGTGCCTTCCCACCAAATGCTAGTTACACAAGAAGACCACCACAAGCAACGAACAGTGAATAAACTGAAGGGTTTTTTTGTTTAGACAAATAGCAAACAGAAATCAGAGAAGGCACATAAATTAGAGTAAACTGGGAAAAAAACCTGGAGTAAATGGACTCTTCTGATGAAAGCAATATGAGACCTCAGTTTGCCTAAGAAGGAGGCCCCAATCTCACCAAAGGGGAAATTGTCCCAGAGTCTCTGGTGGAGGAGAGCTGGAAATTAGGAACATGTTGAAGAGTTAACTCTCTCTCTCTCTCTCTCTCTCTCTCTCTCTCTCTCTCTCTCTCTCTCTCTTTCTCCCTCTTTCTCTCTCTCTCTTTCTCTCTCTCTCTC
>CM053585.1:545872878-545976560 GCA_028646515.1 Pseudochirops corinnae
CTCTCTCTCTCTTTCTCTCTCTTTCCCACCCTTTTCCCTCCCCCATTTCCTCTTGATCATGGTGATGACAGCTCACCACCATGGTTACATATATAAGACTTTGATTCAATTAAGTAAACTATTTCTATATGGCGTCCCACATAGAGGCCCATACGATAGTCTTTAACAGACAGATAAAAAGATTCCACCATCTGCTGACTATCAGTAGCAGAAAAAGAGTAGAAGATAACCCATTTTCTGAATGTCCTTGGATCATAAATCCAGAAAGAACCCACAGAGCCTCCTAGGTCTAGATCTGGAGAGGGCCTCAGAGACCATCAAACCAATCCCCTCATTTGACAGATGACAGACCGGAGGCCCAGAGGAGCAACACCATTTCTTCAAAATCACAGGGGCAGGGTGTGCCAGGCTGCCCTGATTCCACACCCCATCTCCTCCCATTACACCATGAAATACTTTCTACCTTTCCAATGGATGTTTTCAGAAATTTGAGAGGTGAATGTGATTCTCTCTAGATCTAAAGGGGGTAAAGAGGCTAACCTGGGGCTCCCAGACTCTCTAGTCAAAGCTCTATAAGTTTTAAATATGGCTGAGCAAAAAATTGTGAAAGTAAAACATGAGGGAGAAAAACAGAACATGATGGAGTGGTTGAGAGTGTTGTGCTTGGAGTCAGGAAGACCCAGTTTCAAATCTCACCCCAGGTACTAGGTCTGCTTCAGTCACTCACTCCCACTGGGCCTCAATCTCTCCATTCAATAAATGAGGGAGGGAGTTGGACAAACTAGAGGCTCCTTCCAGCTCCAAATCCATAATTTCATGATTGTGTAGGGTACAGGGACCCTGAAAATCCCCTCCCCAAGAAAAATCAAAAGTCAGAGACATCCTGAGGAAGGAACAGGGGACAAAGAAAGGAGGTGTGTTATAAAAGACAGAACAAGAATTTACACCCTAAGGTGGTCAAGCCCCCGCCCCCTGGCTGTCCCTTCTCCCATTGTCTAGGACTCAGGCTCTCAGTCCTGTCTTGAAATCTAACCCAATGGCAGCCTGCTACTATCTCTGCTGACTGCGGGGTGAGACAGGAATCCAAGGCATTATCCAAGTCCTTCTTTGGTAAAGGCCAAAGCAAGGGGGCAAAAGGTCACAAGCAAGGGTGGAGGTCCAAAAACTCCTGAAAGGGGCCTAATGCTGATGACAGCAAGGGAAGGGGAGAAGGGTCCTAGGTTGTGTAAACCCAGGACTCAGGTCTGTCCAGTCTTACAAAAGTCTCTCTGGTTTCCAGATAGTTTCCCTCCCTTCTCATTTTGAGGAATCTTCACTGAAGGTGCAGAGAGTATACCCCACTCGTGATTGTACAACAAAGAGGAGGGTCACAAATTCCAAGTGAAAATCTCAGAAAACAAGAAGCATCACCACAAATTATTAACACAATTATAAGCTAATTTTTGCAGAGAGGTACAAGATCTCTCTATAAGCTCATTTACTAACCGTGTGACCCTGAACAAGTCACTTTACCCTGTTTGCCTCAGTTTCCTCATCTGTAAAATGAGCTGGAGAAGGACATGGCAAACCCTCCAGTGTCTCTGCCAAGAAAACCCCAAATGGGGTCAAATAGAGTCAGACACAGCTAAAAAATGACCGAACGATGACAAACAAGCTTTTCAGAACAGTTTGTAAGTAAGGTCATATTCAGTGCTCACTAAAAAGCCCATGAGGCAGGGCTACTGTGAGGTCCGTTTTATGGATTAGGAGACTGAGACCAGAGAGGGAGTGATTTGTCCAAGGACAGACAGGTAGCAAAGGACATAGTTGGGAGGTCTGACTCCTTGTCACAGGACACGCTTAACTCTATAATGGTGCTTTTGGTAGGCTAGAACCGACCCTCACCAAAGCCACCTAGTTTCCCCATCCTGGGTCTTCCTCCAGCCACTGTGGAGGCAGCTGCTCACTCAGTTGGATCCCTATTCAGCTCCAAACATTGTCCCTCCCATAGATATTTGCATTTGAGGGAGGTTTTCCATGCATTATACCAAAGGAATTAAACCCTAGAGGAGAATTTTAGAGTTTCAGATATTGGCCAACCTGAAATTCCACCCTCCGCTTCTTTGAAAGAGCAAAAGTTTTTCTTGCCACCTTTTCCATCTTCTCCTGGCCACAGAGGAATTCTGTGTTGTTCAGTGAGTTTAGGTTACTTCAGATTGACAGCACTTTGGGGAGAGGGGTGTGTGGGTGAGGTTAGGGATGGGGGACAAAGCTTGCATTTTAATTCGATCATCAGGGTGAAATCCAGTCATTTGTCCCCATAAAGTGTAGACACTTGTGTGGTGATGCGCAGCAAAATGTTTCTGTTCATAAGCATCTCACACCCGGCTCCACCTCAGCTGAGAAGATGCATTTCTTTATTCTGAAGAGGATCCAGTCAGAACTTCGAGTGAAGACAGTCCCTAACTCTTCTGCTGCCCTAGAAGCCACTGGCATCTCCATCCAGGCATCTCATAAAGGCCCTTTGTGCGGCAGATGAGAGAGCCCTTTGAAGTTCTGGCATCCTGGCTAGCAGCTGGGCTATCAGTCTCCAGCAGAGGAGGCTGGGAAATCCTGAGCCTGGAGCAGGAGACAGCTCTGGCCCTGAGCCCACTGGGTAAACAGACTCACTTCCCTCTCACATACATGCCTTTGACAAATGCAGTGGGAGCAGCCAGCTTCCTTTAGACGGGAGAAGGGGAAATTACTCTCAGCTGTCCACATAGAACCAACAACCTGCCGTCCCCAAGGAGGAGGAGCCTGGGATTCCAGGTGGACCAGATGGGATGGCTGCCCCCCACACACCCCGGCCCTCCTGCCCCTGCACTCCTAGATCCAATGCTCCCGTGAGGATGTTCACAGGTCTAGCCCCTGCTAGAGGTGATCCCATGCTCCAAAGGCCCTTTCTTCCAGAGAGAAGCAAAATCACACTCTCCTTCCTGATGGCATGGCATTCAAGTCTTCAGGTTTTCTGTAATCTGATGATCTAGAACACAGATTCTTCCCTTTTTTTTTTTTGTCATGGACCCCTTTGGCCATCAGTCTCACAAAGCCTATGACCTTCCCTCAGAATCATGTTTTGAAATGCATAAAATAGAATACAGAACATTAGAAAGAAAACCAATTATACCAAAATAGTTTCCAAAATATTTTTTTAAAAGCAAGTTCCAGGCCCCCTGGTAAAGGGCCCCTGATCTAGAGATGTGACACTTGGCTGGACTCATAGAATTTCAGAGTTGGAAGGGACCGTAGGGTTCATCCATCCAACCAATACCCAGAAAAGAAAACCCTCTGTAACCCACCCTGCTGACAAATGGTCACCCACACTTTCCTTGCAGGTCTCCTTTGAGGGAGCAGGTTCTCCCTTCTGTATGATTTCTCTGCCCTGCTCAGAGTTCTGCCATCCATGCTCAAACAGTGGCATTATCCCTCAATCTGGGTAAGGATTAGGCCTGCTGTGCACTGTGTGAGGCACCAGGAATACATTTAACAGCATGATCATCTGATGCAATCCCCATATTGGCTTTGGGGTATACACAGACATTCTGCCACCCTAGTCTGGTACCCATATTGTGACTCTGTCTTTTAAAGTGGTTGTGTGTCTGGATCTGGGGTTATTCAAAAGGGACTTGTCAGCCAAGGTCCGGCTGTGCTTGGTCTGGTTCTTCCCTCCCTGGCTGTGCTTTAGGGAGAGAGAAAAGCTGGAAAACTCTGGATGCAGAGGGCCTATGGTCCTCCTTATCCAAGGCTGCCACATGGTCCATGGAAATGGGCCTCTGTTGTCCCTTCATCTGTATTCTTTCCTATTTTAGGAAAAGGAGAATGGAGATGGGTGACCTTGTGGGTTCCAAAAGGCCAGGAGAGTGAAGCACAAAAGTCTGGGAATGGGGTCCATGCCAGGATTTTCCAGGAGGGAGATGGTAAGGAGTGATGTCCCTAGTGACTGGCCTGGCCCAGTCCATAAGGAGTAGAGACATGCTCATTCTTCCATCCACTCTGCTGAGGCTGGAAGTGAATCTGATGGGGTGAATGTGATGGAGAAGCTGGGTTACCCTGAATCCCTGCCCCCTCCCCTTGGGGTCTGAGATGGTGTGGAGGAGCATGCCCCCCCGGGGTGTGTGTGTGTGGTGGGGATTTCTTGTTTTTCCTATATTGTCACAGTATAGATCTCTACATAAAAGCTAAAAGATTTCAATTGGTTCAAAGAAAACAGGACAGCAATTATAGCAGCTAACAGTGTGGAGAGCCATCTCCAGAATGGGGGCCCAAGCCAGTGCTCATCACTCCCAAGACCTTTGGGTGACTCCTAGAAGCCCGCAGGGGAGATACGCTCTTGCTCCCATTCCGGCCAAGTGAATTCACAGTGATCAGTCTCTTCCTATTCAGTTGCTTCTGTCACATCTGACTCTCCTTTATGACCCCATTTGGGGATTTCTTGGCAAAGATAACAGAATGGTTGGCTATTTCCTTCTCCAGTTCATTTTACAGATGAAGAAATTGAGACAAACAGGGTTAAGAGTCACATGGCTAGTGAATGTCTGTAGCTGGATTTGAACTCATGATGATGAGTCTTCCTGACCCCAGGCCTGTCACTCTATCCACTGAACCACCTAGCTGCTATAGGTGTACTGATCAGCACATACAGAAGATTTAAAAAAATAGATAGTCCCTGCCCTCAAAAAGCTTATAGTCTATTTGGAAAAAGAGCAAATACACAAACTAGTAGGTGAGAAATGTACACAAAATAAATCAATTGAAAGGTCCCATGGAGGAGGTGACCCATGACGTGATCCCTCAGGGCTTTAAGGGGTGCATGGGTGGAGGGGATGCTATATATGGAAGGTCCTTGAGGACAGAGACTTTTTTCATTTCTCTTTGTGTTCTCAGTGTTTAGCACTAAGCTTCACATATAAGTGACACTTAATAAAGGCTTATTAAATTGATCTGAATGAAAGGTTAGTCAAGTTCTGCTCAGAATTTTTAAGACAAGTTGGAGACTTACTGACCCAGGCAGAGAAAAGAAAGATTTAGCAAAGACATGACTTTGGGAGACACTGATTGGTGGAGGACATGGGGAATGGAGTATGAAAGGGTTAATAGAAAGTTAATGCAGGGGCTCTCTGGGTACCAGGTCCTGGTGATGAGGTGCAGGCTCTGGGAGCCACCTTGAATCTTCCCGGATATGGCATTTGTCTGAGGCCATAGGCCTTTCATTGTGACTCTGCCCAAGTCTTTAGCTAGCCCTCTTGTCCAGCAATTTCCCACCCTTGATCCTCCTGTCCAACCCTTGAACTGGCCTAGCCCATCATTTTCTGTGGCCTCCAGGTAGCCTCCAGCAACTTCCCACCCTTAATCACTCATTACTAGAGCCTGACCTCATCTGACTCCTCCTGAAGACCCTCTCCAAACTCTTTCTCTAGACCACCCCTAGATTTCCTCCCACAGCCTTTCTGTATATACAATCCCATCTTCCCTCCATGTGGTGTGAGAGCGCCATAGAATGACCTAGCACAGACTTATTCAGCATCACACTTGACTTGGCCTGCTTGCCCAATGCAAGCCTTACAGATACCTAGGCTCCTCAAGAGTCTACCCAATATGGCAAACTTTTAATGAACTTTTAATAAACTTTACTTTTCTTTGGCTGAGAGAAGACTTGAGTCAAATTCATTTGGTAGGATGTGGAGTGTTGGTATTTTGGGGTCTCCAGAGCACCCCTAACCCTCTTTATGGGTAACCACATCACTGGCACAACAAAATTTCTCTTTCCTGTTGGAGGTGGGACTAAGCATCCATCAAAAAGGCCTCACTGATATTGGCCAGTTCCACCAAAGGATTTCTCACTGCCTCCTGGACCTGGACCTGAAATGAATAAATTCAGGAAACATGTATCAGTTCCTACTTGTGTATAAAGTATTATGATGGGTGCTAAGGATACAGAGAATAGTGCCTGCTTACATTTTACTGGGATTGACACAAGAGAGGAGAGAACCTAGAGTTATTAGGGCATGAATGTGACCTGGACACAAATATTTTTAGTACTTGCTAGAAGGCTTTCTTCCAGTACTTGAGAAAAAAGAAGAATGGCCCAGATAATCTCTAACCTCCCTTCAAAATCTGATATTTTATGATTCCGTCAGCAGAGAAGCAAAGTTCAAGCAGTGTGATTACCACATTTCCACCCACTCTGTCCTAATTCCCTCTCTACAAGACACGTGGCCATGCTGATTGGTATGACTCATTGTACTCAGTTGTCACTGAATGGGGAAGACCTGAATTCCATTTTGAGGTCTAATGCTGTCTGAGTGATAAATGTATCATCATTGTAATTATTTTTATTAATTGTTGTTATTAATAGGGGGTGATCTTAATCACCCTTCTGAGCAACACAGGAAGATTTGCGAGCACTTCACATTCATTATTGCATTTCATTTAAGTCTAATGGTGACACTGATGTTCTAACAAATGTTATCCTCAGATTACAGGGAGGTTTGGAGTGGTGAATTGAGCTGAGCCTCAATCACACAGGTAGACTAATGCAAACTAATTACTTGGGACAAGTCATGGTCTTGATTGGGTTTTATTTGGGGGCAACAATGGTCATAAGTGTGCTCTTTCCTGACACTTGTGTGGCTCAGAATGTTTGACCTTGGCCAAATGAAACAAAATTGAGTGGATTTCCCCACCTTTAATTAGTTCTTTTTTGAGAATATTTTATGACACATGAATTTCATATTTCTCTTTTTTCAATTTTTAATCCCATGGGTTTTTTTTTTAACGTGTGTTATTCCAATGAAATAGACAAAAGTTGTAGATCTTAATGAGTACACTTCAATTACCCTTAGAGATATGACAGTGACTGTTGGCACAGGGAAATGTCATTCAAAAAAAGTTGTGGGATGATGGCAGCATGTTCAGACCTAGAAGAGCCCAAATCTCCCACAAACATCTTAGTAAAGTTATAAAAACAAACCAGAGAAAGAAATGATAAATAAAGCCAAAGAGAAGGAGCTTTAAATACCTCCAATACTTTATGAAAATACTGCTAGAAGCTAGCATTAACTGTGAGCAGAAACAAGCAAAGGTGAGTGAAGACTGAAACATCAGGAAGCCAGAGAAAGAGACAGGGTCAGTGTCCAGCATGGGATCCAGGTAGCCCCACTTGGGGTATAGCAGAAGACAGAGCCAGACCAGCAAACAGGCAATACAGGGCTCAGAGAGCCCATAACTCAAGATACCATAGAACAGCGGTTCTCAACTTGTGGGTCATGATCCCTTTGGGGGTCAAATGACCCTTTCACAGGGGTCGCCTAAGACCATAAGGAAACACATATTTCTGATGGTCTTAGGAACCGACCTCTATCCATTTCCAGGCAGGTCCATCCACATGAAGATACACCCACATACAAGTATTAAAGGGTCTAGGCATTAGGAAGGTTGAGAACCACTGCCAAAGAAGAAAGGGGAGTGTGACACCTGGGTAACAATGCAGAGGCAACAATGGCTGGTTGCGTGCTGTCAGAATCACATCAAAGAATGAAACCTGGAAGAGTCTGGGCTCTGGACTCTGCAAGGAGGATAGAAAGAACAAATAGACCAAGAACAAAACCTAAGATGAGCTACCAGAAGACTGACAAGGACAAAACCTTGGGATTCCTATAGAAGCTGAGTCCTAGCCACTGCATCAAGGGCCAAGCAGGGCTTGCCTGACATGATCCAAGAGCACAGGAAAAAACAGAATCTTTCCCATACACAAAGCTCCAATCCAGAAACCGAGTCTGGAGGTATAAGTAAATAGAAAAAAAAAAGTTAAACACAATGAAGAAATATTATGAATTGAGAGAAAACTAAGAAGCAAACCCAAAAGAAGAAAATATCTCCATGACTCCAAGTATAACCTCAGAGAAAAGAGCTAGATGGACCACAAAAGGACCTCGAATAAATGGAACAAAGATACAAAACATAATTTTAAATAGAATCGCAGCTAAGAAGAAAAAAAATGGCAAAGGGAATTAATAGCTTAGACTAGAAAGTGATAAACCTCATCCAAGATTTGAACTTCCTTAAAATTATAATTGACCAACAATTGCTCCATGAGAAAACAAGAATTATTCATACAAAATCAAAATATTTTTAAAATAATAAGACATAAAGTGTATACTATCAAAAAACCTCAGTAGGAAAACAAGTCAAGAAAAATAATCTCGGAATAATTAGACTGTCTGAAAATAATGATTTTAAAATTGTCTAAATAACATATTAAAGAAGCCATAAATTAAAACGGCCCAGACGTTGAAATCAGAGCGTAAAACAAAGCTAGATAAAAATCCATGAGTCACCTCCTGAAGGAAATATCAAAAGAAAAAAACTCATAGAAATATTACCACCAAAGTCCAGAGCTTTCATTTCAAAGAAAAAACTCTGCAATTAGACAAAAAGAAAGAATTCAAGTACTAAGCAGCCATTGTCAGAGGCACATGAAACATGACAGCTACCATAAAAGAGAAGAGAGCTTGGAATATTATATTCAAAAAGGCTTATAGCCAAGAATAATCTATCGGGGGGTGGGGGGTAAGTATAATCATAAAAGTGGAAAAATTAATTCTTGCTGAAATTAAGTATTCTGGAATAAAAGACCCAAAATGAATATCAATTTTGAAATTCAAACCCAGGAGCCAAATGAAACATGGAAAAAATAAATACATTCAATAAACTGTAAAAGATTATATGAGCTTGGATTTTCTACGTTCTAATAAGGGAGAGAAAAACTATGTGTCTTCTCAGAACCCTAATGTCTTTGAGGGTCATAGGGAAAGTTAACTTGGTAGAGGCTGAGGTTTTGTTTTATTTCAATCATCTAAAGAAAAGCAGGAATGGAGAAGGAAATGGAAATATACTACAGAGGAAAGAAGGAGGAAGGACAGGGAACTTACTCTTTCACATAATGTGTATATGAGAACAGCATATAAACATGAAGGAATGGATGGGATTGAAGGAAGGGGGTCAGGCATACCATGAACCTCACTTTCATCTTAACTAGACAAAAGAAGATTGACCTTACCTATATAAATATTTACACACACGCACACTCAAAATTAATATAGAAATAAATTAAACATGACAAAAGAACATATGGGCACAAGGAGAAGAGGGTAATAGGGTGGGTAAGATCAGTGAGAGAGGATTCATAAGCAAAACAAAATCCCATATTGAAGGGTAGAGCTTAAAGGAGGATCAAAAGGAAAGAAAGAGTAAAAGCTTGTGATAATGGATGGAAAACAAAGTGGGGATAATGAGGCAGAAAGAGATTGATTCAATAATAGAACACTAGTATTATACACACTCCGTACTCATCATCTTCTTCTTTGTAAAGTGGAAGTAGTGGGGGGGAAAGGACAGAAGAGTTTGAGGGAAGATGGAGGAAACTACACAATTAACCGCATTTGTGAATAGGATGAACTCCCCCATAAAACACTAATAAAAGAGATGTAATAGCAAAATCAATTAAAAATCAGAATAGAATAATATATTACATATTATTGGAACACACTCAAATATTTGCACAGTGATAATAATTGACCAGAGCAAAATCTATTATGATTCAGGTGAATTCAATAAAAGTAGAGATAGTAATAATGATTTTTTTTAAAAGGCAACAGTAAAAATAGATATGATAAAAATAGAAAAGGAAAACTACATTATCCAAAAAGGCAACCCAAAGTGTGAATGAATATCATATATATACATATATATTATAAAACATGCATCATATATTTATTTATACAAACACACACATACATATACACCAAATGGTATACTGTCTAAAAAGAGAAAAGTCAATTGAATTGCTAGAAGAAATAGACAGTTAAGCTGTGATAATGGGGTACTCAATCTACCCTTTTCAAATAGAGACAAATCTAGAAACAAAAGTTAAAGACCTGGATAGAATTCTTTTTAAAGTTAGCTCTCTGGAAATTATTGAAGCAGGCCAGAAAGGAATTTATATATTTCTCAGCTGGATATGGCAACTTTATAAAAGTTAATCATGAATTGAGTCACAAAAGCATCACAAACAAATGCAGAGCTGCAAGAAGAGTAAATATATTTTTTGGTGGCCACAATGAAATAAATATTGCATAAAGTGATTGTGAAGAAAGGATTAAAATGAAGAAACTAAATAATTTAAATCTAAAAAAACCTGGTAGGTCAAAAGATAAGCCATTTGAACAATAGAAAATTTCATTAAAGAAAATACAACAATTGGACAAGATATCAAAACTTATGGGATGCAGCTCAAACAGGGGAAATTTTAGGTTTCTAAGCACTTTCCAAAGAAAGAACAAATCAAAGAAGTAGGCATGGAACCAAAAAAAAAAGCCCAACAACAACTGATCACCAAAGTAGATGTTTTGAACATCAAAAAGAAGGATTAACAAAACTGAAAGCACAGCAAAATCATTGAATTGATTGCTGAAAAAAAAAAAAACCTTAGGAGTTTTGTTTTTTTTTTAATTAATATAATACAGCTAGTCTGATTTAAAAAAGCAAAGGAAGGGAAAAGCCAAATTGGTTGAATAAAAGCTTAGAAAGGGAAATTCAGAAATAAGGAGGAAATAAGAAATCACAACAAAAACAACTTAGATGAAATGGATGAATATTTGCACATATATAAAATATTTAAATCAATAGAAAAGAAATACTATTTGGTCTAGTATAAAATTGAATCAGCCATAAACAAAAGACAAGAAAAAAAAATGAGATCATTTGAGGGCCACTGTCAGAAGAGCTTCAACTAAGCCTATAAGGATCTGGGCATCTTTATCAGACAGTGAAGCATCAACCCAAATAAAGTTTGGGGGCCATTTTAACTTTCAGTAAGATCGAAGGTATTGTTTCCCTTGTGGGAATAATGAACACTGATACTTATTAGAGTAAAATTATTCTAAAATTTTAGAAATTCCCAAATTGAAATGAAAATATTACAATGTATTCTTGTACCATGACACAGGTCACTAAAGGTAAAAAAATATATATATCCCAAAGTGGATATAAATATGCTGCGCTGGACTGGGAACTCACTTGATTTAGACCCTTTAACTGCCTGTGGGGTGTAATCAAAACAACTTGGAAAAAATGGATTGTTCGTCAAAGGTCTGTTCCATACCCATCGTCATAACGATGGTTTCATGATGAAAATGAAAGAAAACACCTCCAAATCTGATCAAGTCCAACCTCAGACACCAGCTGTGCGGGCATGTGCAAGTCTCAACCCTGATTGCTTCAGATTCCTCCTCTGTAAAATGAGCTGGAGAAGGAAACGGCAAACCACTCCAGTATCTTAGCCAAGAAAACCCCAAATGGGCTCACAAAGAGTTGGATATGACTGAACAAAAAAATGAAATAATAAATGTAAAAACTCTTTCGAAAGCATAATATAAATGCCCAGAACTCTTGACCTGGGGGCTCCATTGGTTCTAGGTAGAAGTCGCATTAACCTCAATAGAGCTGCAACAAGAGCAGGATAATGGTGGTTTTGCTCCAGGTTGTCCAAATACAGAGGGTGTTAATGGTCCTTGCAGGTCATCAGCAGAGTGAAAACAATTGAACTTCATATCTAGTCAGCAAGAATAATTAATTAAAATTGGGATCTACCACATGGGCTTTCCTCCCTCACCCCCAGTACTGATTGGTCCTTCTTTCCCCCCATATCCATGTCCAAGAGCATCCTGCTCTTGCTCTGGGCATATTTTGTGCTGCTTGTCCCAAGCACAAAGAGGCCATTTCCACATCTGAGAGGGCACAAGAAGCCTGCAATGGAGGGAGCTCGGGATGCCATCTGGTTTCCTTTGCACTGCCAGTGCTGCCCTTCCTTACCCACTGCCCTTCTGAAATGGCCTGTGACTTTGCTATACCCTTCCCCAGCACAGAAGATGGTTGTTGGATCCCTCCCAGATTTAGAGCTGCCAGAGGTTGAGGAGGCAGTAATACAGGAGTCATTACTATTATGACTCTTACATAGTGAGTCCACTTGTGTGGCTTGTCATCAGTGACTCAGTCATATCATAGCTGGTGATGCTTCCAGGACAAGCCCATTGACACGGAGAATGGACAGCACAGGTGACCTCCCAGATGCTCCCATTAGGAGAGGGCATTGCATCTGCCCAAACCTGCCCAGTTCATCAGCCTACACATGTGTGAGGTGTATGTGTATGTGTATGTGTGTGTGTGTGTGTGTGTGTGTGTGTGTGTGTGTGTGTGTCTCGAGGAGTGTTTCCACAGCTCAGTCTCGCTGCCAATTAAAACCTTCACAGAAAACATTTATCAGGCAGCTTCTTTGCTCCAGAGGCTATCCTGGGCTGTGGTGATACAAAGATAAACCAATCCTTGCCCTGGAGAAGCTGCCATTTTGCTATTTCTCATTCACACCTGCAGCATATACTGCTGTTGGGATGAGTATTGAGGGTCTGATCCCCTGAAGCTGGGTTTTTTGGTTTTTTTTTAGTCCTTTCAAAGCAGAAGACTCATTTCTAGACTATGGAAGAGGCTTGATTTGATATAATTCATTCACTGCAATTATCATTAGCCAGCTAAGCTATGCATCAGTCTGCATAGATCGTGATGGTACACCAGAAAATGCTGAAGACACATCTGGGAGGGCTTTAGCACAGTGGCAATGGTCAAGGTTGCAGAGTGGAAGCACTACCAAGTCCTGATTTTGGTCATCTCTGTGCCTTGCCTTCAGTCTCCTCATCTGAGAAGTGGGACAGAGACTATCCTTTGTTTTTCTCCCATTGGGGTTCTCCTGATTGGACAGCAATCAGGTTTTTGGTGGATCCACTTACCAAGCCCAGCCAATCCATGCTGACTTGTCTGTTTGCAAGGTTGCCCGGGAAAGACCTGCCTGCAAAGTTTCACAGCCTGTGTCTGCCCAGTGTCTGCTGGCCCTCTATCAAATCCAGATGCTCTCCCTTCGCAGGGATAGCTCTACTGATTAGTGCTGACACTCTGCTCGAGGATCTGGAGGGATTGGAACACGACAGGATTGCAGTGAATTCCTCTCTGGTGACCTACAATGTCCTTAATTCTCTGTCTGAGAGTCTCAAGGGTGTCCTGGACCCCATTGCCTGAAGAGATTGAATCAAGTTCTCTTGGTGTATTCAGAGTTGCCTCCACATTGGGCTCCATGATTTCAGGGAGTTTTGAATGATGTTGGTGATGGTTTCCTACCCTGTGCCCCAACCCTGCAACAGGAAGCCAGTCCAGAGGTCTGGTGTCAGGACCAGGCCAGACCAACTGAGTGATCTGGGGGGAGGAGGCTTCTTCCAAGCCATTAGTGAGGGGACTAGGCAGGTGCCAGAAGGCTACAGTCAGGCAGAATGAGCAGCTGAGTTCTTGTTCAGAGGAACATTTAGTGCTAACCACAGTGAATGGACTTGCCCCATCTAACCCTCTCTTTTCAAAATATTATTATTATTTTGCCATTTTTTGCTCCTTGTTGCTGTCACCTGGTCCCTTTCTTCTGTTCTTGGTTACGCCCATCACCTGCTCCAATAAAACAAGTTTATAGAACTTCTACCCTAAATATCTGAACCCCACTCTCCAGCTGAGTCTTCCATCCCAACCCTCGCCATCTCCTGGCCACCTCTTTCACTCATTTTCCAGCTGCTATCCTGTGCTGAGCTCAGGGCTTGGACTCAGAAGACCTGGGTGTGTTCGAACCTGACCCCAGACACTTAGCAGCACCTGCTTGAGCCTCGTTTTTCTCATCTAGAAAATGAGAAGATTGGACCTCACAAGTCAAGTTCAAGGCTGGTCTGAAAAGTATCAGCCATCACCTCTGGGTTATTGGACAAGTCCATTCAAATTACTCCTCCACCAGTCAGTCTTACTCAATATGGTGATTGTACTGCTTGGTAATGGCAACTTGGTGAAGGGAAGTGAAGGTGATGCAGTGGAATACAGTCATCCTGCCCCTCTTACCTGCTACAGAGGGAGAAAGAGGCCAGACTCACCCTGGGTCCAGAGGGAATCAGGCACCTTCCATGTGGGAAGGAGCCTACCAAGTCACTAGCCCCAACTCCTTCATTTTATAAATGAGAAAACTTAGGCCCAGAGAGAGGGATGAATTTGTCCAAAGTCACATATTGCTATGCGTCAGAGGTAGCACTTGAACCCAGGTCCAGTGTGACTTGGACAAGTCACTGAACCTTCCTAGGTTTTAGTTTTCTCATCTCTGAAATGAAAGGGGACAATCACATGGCCTTGGAGGCCTCTGATCCCATGACCCTGTGGTCATGGTGAAAAGGCCTTGAAGTTGGTCCATCCAACTTAGAGAAAGACAGCTCCAGATATGGACAGGTAAATCACTAAGCTCATTTGTGTCATAGAGAAAGTGTGGCATTTTGAGTCAAAGGACCTGACTTTGAATTCTGCCTTGACATATGACCCTAGGGAATCCCTGAAGCTTTTGTTTCCTTTGTAGGGTGGGGACACAAAGACCAAGGGTATGATGGCTCCCCAGGCTTGGGGTGAGGCTCCAATGAAGTCATGTCTATGACGTGCATTGTGAACCTTAATGCGCTGTAGAAACACCAGCCCTTTGGGCCTCCATTCCCTTGTCTGGAAAATGAAGGGGTCAAACTGGCTGCCTTTAGAGGTCCCTTCCTGCTCAAAATCTGAGCTACTTCATTGGGAGGGGTGGGGGAATCAGGAAATCCCCTAGTGCCATTGAATGTGTGCACAGGATCATGCTCAGAAGTATTTGAAAAATATGCCCCATAATCCCCAGGGCTCAGCGATGCTCTTTTGAATGGGGACTTAGGACTTGGGGGAACTGCAGACTGATGGACCAGCCAAAACTCAGTGTAATGGAGACAGAGCAGCCTGGTCCACTATGGTGATCACACCCTTTCATCATTAACCATCAGCACACACTGATTCCCTTCCCTCGGCATCCCGGGCAGTGACAGCCCAGGAACCTTCACCAAGATGGCTGAAGGTATTCCGTGGGGCCACCTCCCAGATCCCTCTCATCCATGGAAAGGCAGTTTGTCAAACTTCCACTTATTGATGCTTAGCCCATTTCATTTCACATCCTGACTGCATTGATGCAAGTCCTTGGTCAGGTGGTGTCGTGCTTATGGTTGCATCCTTGTATCTCCAAGCCAGGAGCATCTCTTCTGGAAGATTCTCTGCCGAATAGACAGGAAGAAGGCTTAATGTCAGGTGGAAGCTTTGAGTGAGGCAAGGGGGAGAGGATGAAAAGGTGGAAGGACGTGAAGAAATGGCCAAGGGAATCATGAAGATCCCTGCATGGCATTGATGAGGAAGGAGAGACTCGTCCTTCCAAAATGAGACTTTCTGGGGTGGATGTGGCTCCTGGATGCGTTCCAGGAGCAATTCTGGGTGGGGATCTGAGGGACAGAGCTGGTAGTCACCTGTGAGGTCCAATCTTCTCATTTTCTAGATGAGAAAAATGAGGCTCAAGCAGGTGCTGCTAAGTGTCTGGGGTCAGGTTTGAACACACTCAGGTCTTCTGAGTCCAAGCCCTGAGCTCAGCATAGGATAGCAGCTGGAAAATGGGTGAAAGAGGTGGCCAGGAGACAGCGAGGGTTGGGATGGAAGACTCAGCTGGAGAGTGGGGTTATCCTGGGCAAAAAGGAGTCCCTTCCTCAGGCTTGAGGAGAAGGCAAGCTTAATGGAGACATGGGACTGGCAAAGGAAAGATCTGCTGTGTCATCGTGCTGTAGCTCTTAGGGTGAGCAATAACCGTGAGATAAGCTTTGTCTTCTTTCATAGGTTTTCTCTACAATCAGCCTGTTACCTCTCCAGATACAGGATTTTGTGGTCACTCAGTCCTTTTCAGTTGTATCCTACTCTTCGTGACCTCATTTGAGGTTTTCTTGGCAAAGATATTAGTTTGCCATTTCCTTCCCCAACTTATTTTTACAAATGAGGAAACTGAGGCAAACCAGGTTAAGTGACTTGCACTGGGTTATACAGCTAATAAGTGTTTGAGGCTGGATTTGAACTCAGGAAGACGAGTCATCTGATTCCAGGCCCAGCACTCTACCCACTGTACTACCTAACTGCCCAAGCACCTGAGTACATGCTTGTTTATGCAGTGATTAAAAGGCAGCCTAAAAATACGGGATGAGTTTGCCCTCTCACCCCACCCCTTCCCCTTCTCTAATCTGCTTCTCAGGACACTTGAGATTTAACTGCATTTCACAAAGTTGGCTCCTCTTTGTCTTGTAAACTTTGTGAGAGCTATTTTAGGAAAAAAACTGCCCAGGAAATAGGATTTCTTTTTCTTTATCGCAATTGAAAACTCTACTTGGCCTCTTTTTGGGGGTGCATGTTTTATTTAAATATTGAACGATCCTGGCAAAACCGGCCTAGTCACCAAGTGAAACTGAACTGGCCAGTTGCAGAGGGATCCCTGGGGCTTTGACTGGCTCTTGTCCTGGGCTGTCTGCCCACTCAGCCAAGTCAAGCAGTCACTGGATTTTTTTGTGTTGAAAAGACAAAATGAGACCCTCACAAAGGAAAATCAGCTTCTATGCTAAGGTAGGGAGCTATGGGGCCATGGGGTCCTGATGGGCTCATTTACATCCCAAGAATTAAGATGGAGGAAGAATCCAGAGGAGGCCCTACTTAGTTGTCCCTGGAATTTGGCCAGTTTCCTTGGTTTTAAGAGGAGGCGATTCTTGGGAAACTCACTGCAGGACAGTGCCCTCTGCTGGCCGTGTTTGAGTACTGCATTGTGGGAAACGCTGGCTTTTGCTTCCTCCTCCCTGGGGCTGCCTTCTCAGGTGAGTGGAGGTGGGGCAGACACTCTCCAGGGCCAATAGACTGAGGCCCTAGGTACGTTAGAGAAACACACCACGTAAACATGGCCCTTGGCTGATACCTCTTTGCTTCCTGTTTCACTCTGGTTTTCTTCTGCTCAAAGGAACCTTCAACAAAGTCAAGCATTGGATCCACACAAACCAAAGTCACGCAGGATGCCCATCAGGCACATCCGGGGCTTTTTGTCTTCTTTCTGGCAGACAGGGAGCTAGAGTCCAAGGTCATCTGCATTTGACAGGTGAGGAAACCGAGTTTGAGAGAGAGAGGTAGTATGGCGCAATGGGGGAAAAAAAGAATGGATTCTGGAGTAAGAATTCCTGGGTTCTCACCCCAGCCCTGCTGTTTTGTAGCTGGGGGACTGTGGGTTTCCTCTCAGTGATGTTTGGTTGAATAAGATGACCTGTAGGGCCACCTAGATCTTCCAGCTCCAACTCTGTGGGTCTCAGGATCACCTCAGTGACTTGCCTAGAGAGACTCAGTTGGAAACTGTCAGGGTTGAGCTCCAGACCTAAGTCTCTCCTCAATCTGGGTTTAGCCCTACAGAGCATGCTCATGCGTGTGCATGAATGCATGCGTGCGTGCATGTGTGTGTGTGTACTATCCATCTATTTAAAATGTTTCAGTATTAATAGTAACTTTTCCAAGTTTCTAACAAAGCTATCCTGTTTCCTACTGTCATTTCCTGATAGCTCATGATCACAATAATTCTTTCAATGGCCATTTCTTGTAATCATTACTTAGCCTGTGTTAATTGTTCTAATTCTGAGACCTTCATTCTGAATCCTTTCATACGTTAATAATAAATGGTATCTATGTCATAACAGCTTTTAGACAGTATCTGACTTTGCAAAACCCTGTGAAGTAAGTAATTCAGATATCATTATACCCATTTTACAGAAGAGGAAACTGTGGCTTGCTCCTGGTCACACAGCTAGTATCATAGATTTAGAGTTGGAAGGGATTTCAGCCTCTCATTGATGAGGAAACTCAAACCCATAGAGGATAAAGGATTTGCCCAATAGCATACAGGCAGTAAGTGACAGCAGCAGGATTTGACTTCCGAGTCAGTGTTGATTTCACTGTTTAATGTCAGAATCAGGATTTGAACCCAGTTCCTTCTGATGTTAATTTCTTCTGTATCCTATTCACTATGCCATCTGGATTATTTTCCCATAATCCTTTGTATTGTTTTATATTTGACATTTCTTACAATATAATCATTTCTTCATGTTCATATCTTACTTTGTGCAGTCATTCCCCAATTCTGTATACATGAACTATTTTAAGTTGTTGGGTTTTCTTGTTATTGTGAATTAAGCTACTATGACTATTTTTGGACAAATAAGATAATTTTTTTTTTCTTGTCAACTGTATACTTATGGTAGAGTCCTGTAGCTGGACCTCTGAGTCAGCAGTTTGAATAACTGAGCAGCTCTTATGGAATCTCACCGTGTTGCTTTACAAAAAAAAAATGTACCAACTGACAGCTCTGCCTTCAGCAATGTAATGAAGCTTGCAATACTTCATCCAGAAAAGGACAGATCTACATGTATTACTTGCACTATAGCCAACTTAATACAGTCAGTCAATCAATCATGTGGTGATGGAGGGCACAGATCATGCAAGTCACACGCTCTGTTCCCCACCCCCTTCATCTCTGGAAATTTAACCAGCCACACTCTGTTATAAGAATTATCTTATTTTCATTGGCAAGAGAAAAGATAATGGCCCCTCCAGGCCCCATTCTCACCTCATCTGGTACTTTATAATATGTCTATCAGATGAAAAGTTAGTAACAAAATGACAATAGCTTAGAGACCCAGTTAGAAAAATTCCTACAATTCAGGCAGAAATTTGAATTTTTGTCCTTATTTAAATTTATATTTGTCTTTGTTTTTGGACAAAGGGAGGTAGAGTTGGAGAAGGAGCAAACTTTATTATTAGAAGTTCTTTCTGACCTTGGAGAAGGAGCTGCAGCTTGATTCTTTGATTCGGAATTGCCTATAGCCAGTAATCAACAATCAATTTATTAGCTGACTTCTACATGCCAGGCACTGTGTTAAACTCTGGGGATACAAAGAAATGTATAGGACAGTTCCTGCCTTCAAGGCGCTCATAGTATAATGTGGGAAGAAAATATAAAAAAGACAGTGAATAAGGGAAGTAAGAATGTAATATGACAAAGCCTTCCAGTTGGGTGGGGAATGATCCCAAGATACTCCCTGTAGAAAAAAAGCTTATCTTATAACATATATATATATATATATATATATATATATATATATATATGTATGTAAATAACATCATTATCCTCCCTGTGGTATTTCCATGGCCAAGAATTCTGGCTCATCATAAAAGAAGAGGAAATACTGTAGTAGATAACCTAGGGCCAAGGAAAGATGGTGATTGGGCAACTAAATTGAGGGAAATGACCTAAAAGATGCCATCCAGAACATGGATGCCTGGAGAAGGAGGTAGGATAGTCACAGATGGAGAGTAAAAGATACTAGGTGGGCAGTATGAGCACTGAAATGGCTTCCTTAGCCTAGAAACTAGAGTTATCTTTGATTTTATTGGTCCAAAGAACTCCCAGGAGAGGAAACTCCCTCTACCAAAGTAAGTAGTCACTGCAATTTATAGCCTTAAAGATTTGCCTAGAGAACATAGAGATTAAGCAGCTGCCCAGGGTCGTACTACCAGTATGTGACAGAGTAGGATTTGAACCCAGGTATACCTGGGTTATTCTCTATGCTCTACACTACCATTCTTCCACCCTAAGTTATTCAAAAATCTAGAGAGAAAGACCTCAAGCACCTTGAGCAGATTTCTGCTGGAGGATTCATGGAAGGGCACTGCTAAGAATCGCTGAAAATGAGAAGGTGTGTTTGGACTATAAGGACCCACCCTGAAGAGGTTGAAAATTCACTGAAGCACATAATAAGTCAGACATTGTGGTGCCAGAAGCAGCAAAAGGCACAAATCACACCTGGCATAAGTAGGATAAGCCATGCTTTAAGTTCCAAGGTGGAGAGAAGCAAAGAGACCCTGAGCCACCTGCGCCTGGCAGGAAGCCACTGCTCTGGGGGCAACTGGGTTATTGTAGGATAGGGCAAGGCTCACCCTACTTCCCATCTGGTGACTTCCTATTTTAATGAGTTATTCTTGATAACCAGGTGCCAAGATCTAGGGCTTTTGTGGTGTTGAAAACCTCCTAGTGCTATCAACACCCTCTAATTTCAGCACCGTCTAAATTCAGCCCCCTGAAGCAAAGCTCTCATTACCCCCAACAGGATAAAAGCTCAGCACTGAAGTATTGATTTCCCACAACTTGATTTCTTGGAGCTGGTTTTCCAGATGGTATTGGAGTTCTTGAAGTCAGTACCACATTAAACTAATAGCCTTTTCTTCTTTGAAATGTTAAGAGCACATACCCACAAGAAAAGACCAAATGTGTTATAAAAAAAACAAAACAAAAAAAAAAACTTAAGGCATTTTTCTTAGAAAACAAAACAGACTTCTTTGGAAGTCATTGCTCTAGAAAGTCCTATTTTACAACTCTAAAGGGGAAGCAGCATTTCTATGGAAAGAATTCCAATTCAAGGCCACAAATATTTATTAAATGCTGGTGTCCAAGGCTGTGTGCTAACCTTAACTCTAACTCCAAAAAGCCAAAACCAAAATGAACATTCCCTGTCCTCAGAAGCTTTTGTTTTATTGGGGGCATGAAAAAAAAGGTAAGGAAATGCAGGGAAATTTAAAGAGGAGAAAGAATTCACTGATTGGGGAATAAGGGCAGGTTTGGTAGGGACAGTAACTGCAGAGGGGAGGCTTGAAGGAAACTGAGGATTCTTTTGGGTAGAGGTGAGATCCAACATCACATGGCTGGGCATGGGAGAATAGTCTAGATGACCATGGAGGTCCCTTCTGCCTCTCAGATTCTGTGAGGTTACAGATGATGCCAACCTGCATTGATAAAGATAATCTCTTTATGCTGCCAGAGTTCCCTAATGAATGAAATCTAAGATATATTCACTATTCCCCTAAATTGTAAACATTCATATATGTGTATATTTGTTTCCACAATACAATTCACTTTAGTCTTTACAGCTCCAATGCCTGGTGCACAGTAGGACTTCAATAAATGCTTGATGGATTATGGAAGAAGTTGCTCCCAAGGATAGTTTGGGGGTCAGGATCCATGGGAGATGTCTGCCAACTCTTTACTTTCCTGAAACATGCACCCCTCCCAGGAAAATTGCCAGCCTCCATCTGATAAGTCCTGGTGAGTTCCTATGCCCTGCTCCCCCAAGTCAAAGCCTGGGACCTAACTACCTGGTAACTAGAATGGTGCCACTGTGGCTTTGCCTCAAAGTAAGGAACACAGAATTTAGAGACAGAAAAATGTGGCCAAGGAGGAGGGAAGAGAAGACTTTAGATCCATGGGCTTCTGGGGAACTAGATTTCAGCTTGGTTTACTGCATCCTCACCTCCCTCTAACCACCCCACAAAGAACTCCCCAGTCCACTCTGCCAAATGCTCCCCATTCTTTTCAGACTAAGCAGAGTTTCATTTTCTCAACTTCTTTCACATAGTGATAAAAAACTAAATCAGGGTTAAAAGTCCTTTCTCTCTGGGTTTATGGACCAGAACCCTCCTGAAGCCTTTCTGGTAGACTCAAAGAATCCTAGAATTCCAAGTCCATTGACCAGCATGTAGCTCTTCCCTCACTGAGCAAGCCTTTGTGCTAACTCATCTTCCTTCTGACTCGAATCACTTCTTGCATTATTTTCCTTTTTTTGATTGGGAAAGTGGGTTGCGAGTGGGGTAGCACCCCCAGCCCTGATCTAGGAACTGAGGATGATCCTAATGGCCCCTGTATTCCCTGCTGGGGGAGAAGTGTCTGTTACAAGAGGTTCCAAACCTGTGGCTGCGACTTTCTTTTCCATCTGAACCATGGACAAGCCACTAAGCAAGTTTCCTCTTTTCAACGATGGGGCCAATGAGAACGGCAGCAAGAAGAAGCAGAGAGAGAGCACTGCATCTGGAGGCAAGAAAATTGGCTTCCAATCCTGCCACTAGCCCTTCCTCCCCTCATAAAGGCGGTTGGTTAAGTGGAAAAGAGCTAGCTAGAGGATGTTCACTGGCTACAAGACTCTGGACAAGTCATTTAGCCATTGTCTGTCTTAGCTTCTCCACCTGAAAAATGAGACTAATAGTGGGACTTACTTCCCAGGATTATTGGGAGACAAAATTATAAAGCACTTTACTTTAAAGGGCTATATAAATGCTAGAGATATTTTTTAAAAAAATATTTCTTAAACTCCAGAAAAGCTTTTCCCTTTCCACCTCTTTGGGACTCTTTAAAAGAAAGGGGTTGGACTAGAGGACCTCTGAGAGCCCTTCCAGCCCAAGATCCTTGGAGGCAGAGATATGGACCTGTTGTACTGAGCTGCAGGGCTGCTATGGGGGTCATATGAGATCATGGATATCAAGGGTTCTAGAGAAATCAGTTGTAATCTGGAAGAATAAAGGCACTGATCACATCATAATAAAATGTCATGCTTGTTTTAATCCACTTGAAAGTCACCCAGTCAAAGTGGGGGAAAATGCCTGATTAACTAAGAAGAATTCATTCCATCCATGATCTAACTGGGCGGGTGGGGTGACTGGCTTGCCAAAGGGCTGGGCTTAATGCAAAGCTGCTTTTGAATAATTCAAGAGGATGGAAATTCTCTAGGATGCTTATGTGTTTATGGAAACAAAAATCTTCAAATATTTAAATAAAAAGGCAGATTTTCATGCTCTTTTTTTTTTTAACTTTTAAATAGTTTGTCTGCTATGGATGGCCAACTCACCTCTCAAGGAGCTGTCTTAATAAATTATGCTATTCTCCTTCATGCCTTTGGTGGAACGGTCCCATAGAAGGAGGGCTGATTTTGGAATCAACGGACATGGAGTGCAAATCACAGGTGTGCCATTAAGAGCATGTGTGACTTTGAGGGGTCACTTCTCCCCCTGGGCCTCCATTTCTTATCTGTAAAATGAGGGATAAGTCTAAAGGATCTTGATCATCCCTTTCAGCTCTAACAATGTCTGTTCTTACTCAGGATCATAGATTTAGAACCTAGGAAACACTTTAGTGAATGTTCAGTACAGCGATCTCAGTTTATAGATAAGAATTCTAAAGCTAGTATCATAGATTGGGGCTGAAAGAATCTTAGAGATCATTGAGTCTGAATTGTTTGTTTTAAAGATGAGGAAATGGGGACTTTGGGAAACAAGATCCCCCAGATAAGTGCCAAGTTGGGATTTGAAAGGAGTATCTAAATCTGTCCTGGGCTCTTATCACTAGCTCTGCCTCTAAGTTACCTCAAAGCTGGGGGCAGGGAAGGAGGGGCCAACTGGAAAGCACAGATGTAATATATGAGGGAAAGAATCTTTTCTTCATCATCCACAGAATTTTCTATGATAATGCATATCATTTACCCCCAGAGTAACCAGAGAGGCTCGCTGGCTGTCCTATCAGCATCACAAACACCATATGTTTTCAACAAGACTCATTCTACCTTTTCCTTCAAACCTTTCCCTCCTCCAAGCTTCCCCATTTCAGCTGAAGGCACCTCCATTCCTCCAGTCATGCAGAGCCATCCTGTGTGTCTCACTTTCTCTCACCCCACATATCCTGTCCATTGTATCAGCAGAACAGCTCTTTTGTCCCCACTCACACAGCCCCCACCCTATCTGACCACTCTTTCTCAGTCTTCTTTGGGAAATCTTCCTCTGGGTCCTGTCTATTAATTTGGAGTACCTTATTGCTCCTCTGGACTCTTGGAGTAGCCTTCTTTCTAACTGGCCTCCCAGCCTCACAATCCATCCTCCACAGAGTTGCCAAAGTCCTATTTCCAAAGCACAATCTGCTAAAAACTTCAGTAGCTTCCTATTATTTCAAAGATAAAATACAAAATACCCAGCCTTCCACCTTGGCTTCCACCTTGATTTCTTGTCTTATTATCCCTCTTCAAGTATTCCATTCTGATCCAACTCTTCTGCTAATATTCCTGAGACACAACATCCCATGTCCCATCCCTGTACCTTGGCACAGGGGGCCTCCTTGCCTGGAATGAGCTCCCACCTCACTGAGACCTCTTAGAATTCTCAGCTTCTTCCAAAGTCCAATCCAAGTATCATGTCATCTCTTTTATGTGTCATTTCCTGAACCTGTAAACTGTGAGCACTCTCCCCTCCTTGAGATTATTGTGCATTTACATTGTATCTTCTTGTCTCGATAAATATTATATCCACAAGTAGAGCTGATGCTTAATAAGTGTTCATTGAATGGAAAAGAACAGACTAGACTGCCCAATGGCATTATTTTCTTACTAGTTTTTGAGAAAAGAAGACTAAGTTCCTCCAGCTACACACAGACTTTGACTCCTCAGCATAAAAAGTAAATTGGGGCTCCTTGGAAACTGTTAATCACACATCTTTTACTCTCTGAATTCCATATACACACATTCTCGGCCCCTTCAAAGCTGAGGCCTTGGGGGATTTGGACTTTTCTCCCTGGCTGTTCAGTCACTCTTCCCAAGTAGAGAACATCAAGGTCTCCTCTCAAACAAGCTGGCAGCTTTGGAGAGATGGAAAGGACCTGATTAGCCCAGTCTGGCTGCCTTGGCACAGTAAACACATTAAATACACAGGAGCAGCAACACACCTGACTGTTGCTGCTACAGGAACCTTGGGGGGAACTGATGAACACGGGAGGATCAAAAGCAGTTTCCTGATTTTCCTCTCCAGATAATTACATCATCCTTGCTCCAGAAAAATTAGTCTAATTCTCTGCTCATTAGTTTTAATGAGTCAAGGTTAAGTGCGTTGTGCACATGGATGAATGGAGAAACAGGTGGGGAACTGGCTCTCCTTTGATCTCAGGGCCTTTTTCCAGCCTTCTAACTATGATCATTTGCATGGAACTCAGTTTGCATGATCCGTGATTGCTGGAGAAGCACGTGGGTTGTGACCACTGGGGCAGCCAGCACCCACAGCTCCTGGGGAAGTGCAGACCCCACAGGTGTGTTCACCCATCAGATGATGGGCACAGCTGGAGAAGACTCTGACAAGTTCATTGTCACAAGTGCCCAGGTCTGGAGCCTTACACACATGTTGTACAGCTTCCCTTTGGGTCTAAGTCAGCAATGATTCTGCACCAAGGACTTGGGAATTGGAAATGACCCTGGTGATCATCTAATCAAGTTGCTTTATTTTACAAATGATGAAAATAAGACTGAGAGAGGGAAATCAGAGATGTAATCAGGCTTGAGAGACAGCAACTTAAAGAGGCCAGGAAAGCAGCCAAAGAGTTGAATGGAAGAGATGACTGTTCAGTGCCACATTGGAACCGAGAAGGAAAGACACAGTTATTGAGAGGGGAATAGGTACACGGAGCTGCCTTCAGCAGTGTAGAAACAACATAGAACTTAGAACCTCCCAGTATACTATGAATTGGACCAATGGTGGCCAGACCTAAAGGGAGTTCTCCGCCATCCATCCCACAGTGGTCATCATTCTTGTCAAGTGGCATCAAGTTCTCTTCTAATAATTTACAAGGGGTGAAGTAACACCTGACCCCTCCCCAGTCAACTCAAAGCAAAACAACGCCTCAGCGTGACTGGAAAGAAATTGGCTTTCTGTTGTTGAGGACCCAAAACCCTTGATGATAATAATAATAACTGTTATTATTACTATTATTAGCATTAATTATAATAATAGAAGCAAGTTTTTTGAATAATAATAGCTCACAGTCATATAGTGCTTAAAGGTTTTTTAAATACTTTTTTCATGTACACACACACCTCCAAGTTGAAGTATAAATGCTATTAACCCCATTTTACAGATTAGGAAACTGAGTCTCAGAAAGGCTTAAGAGATTTGCCCAGGGTCCATACAGCCAAAGACTGTTGGTCAAAATTTGAATTTGAAAATCTCCTCCCTTGACTTCACTATCTGGCCGTTCCCTTGGCTGTCATTCTTCTGTCTTTGATGCCCTCACCAATGTGGCATATTGGTAGAACCCTGGGCTAGGAATCAGGAAAGCATGGCTAGAAGTCCTGCCTCAAACAGTAGATGAGTGACTCTGAGCAAGTCACTTAACATCTGCATGCCTCAGTTTCCTCCTCTGTAAACTGGGGGAGAGACAGCCTCCATGGCTGAAAAGTTCCTTTTCAGCTCTAAGCCAATGATCCTAGGATCTCTCTGTAGGCTTTCCTACTTGGAGACTGTCTTCACTTCCTACTTCTTCCCCCTACTGATGACAGTTGTATGACTATCTCCAGCCCAGTCCTCCAACCCCACATCTTACAGTTACCAGCTAGCTAACACCACAAATATGACCCCACAACAACCCTGCTGGGGAGAAAGCCAGCTCATTCTCCTTCAGGACTGCTCAGCTCATCTCTCGGACCCTTCTCCCACCACACCTCATTCTGCTATGTCTCCTCCCCACCCCACCCCATCCTCCCAAGGGAGAGGAGCATGGGACTAGCATCTCTCCCACATGACAGATCTTCAAAAAGCTAAAGACACTTAACAACAGCTCCCCCACCCCAGCATCTTCAGACAGACTGAAAGCCAACTCTTCTTTTCTCTCAAAACCAGTTCCCCCTCCCAACTTCCCTTTTGCTTTGAGTGCTGACGTCCTTTTCTCCGTCACCCCAGCTCAAAATCTGGAAGTCTTCTTTGGGTCTTCCTTCTCCTTTATCCCTCCGACAGCCAATTCATTAGCAAGTCCCAGCCATCCCTCTCTTGAACCCGAACATTTCTTCCCATACCCATGGCCACCACTCTAGGTCAAGACCTTCTTCCTTCTTTCCTGCACTCCAGAAATAGATTCTTCATTGATTTCTATCTCCATCCATCCTGAACACTGCTGCCAACCTAATGCTCTTCAGCTGGCTTTTGGATCATCTCCCCCCTGCTGCTCAGCAATTCCAGATGTTTCCCCACCATTTCCCTGCTGGAGAACTTGAGACCCATTTTGCCCTGAGTGCTTGACTACCAGCTCCAGAGGCTTCTATGACGTTGAAACTATTCACTGTTCCCCAAACATCTCAGACACTGTCTCACAACCACACCTTTTTCTATTCTGTTCTCCATGTCTTTATCCATTCTTTCTAATAGCCAAAATTCTATTAATTTTTTTTTAAACACTCAATAAAACCTTCCTCCTTCAGGAATTTTTCCATACTACAGAAATAAAAACATCCAACATTTAGACACCTATTTAAGGTTTCCAAAGCATTCTGTGTATATTTGAACTTCAAAATAACTACTTGAGGTATGTGCTACAAGCATTATCTCAAGTTTACACATGTGGAAACTGAGGCCCAGAGACTTTTAGTGAGTTGACTATGGTGATAAAATCCATCAAGTCAGCACTCATTTATTAAGTGCTTACCATGTGTCAGGGCCTGTGTTAAGCTCTTAGGGATACAAAGAGAGGCAAAAATAGTCCCTGCCCTTTGGTAGTTCACATTGTAATGGGGGAGAATACATGGAAATAACTGGGTGCATACACTGGTTAAGAGTACATGTAAATGACTACGAGATAGACCCAGCATAAAGGGAGACAATCTCGGAGGGAAGGCACTTGGAATGAGGGGTGTGAGGGAAAGTCTCTAACAGGAGGTAGGAGTGCAGCCAAACCTTGAAGGAAACCAGGGGTTCCCAAGATGGAGATGAAGAGGGACAGCCCTCCAAGCACAGAATAATGGGAGGCAGGTGATAGAAAGGCATGTAATCAGAAGATAAGGTGTTATGTTGAAGGAACAGCAAGATGGCCAATGTTGCTGGATCTCAGAGAATGGAAATCAACGTTGTCAAGGGCTTTGAAAGCCAAACTGAGGATTTTGTGATTGATCCTGGAGGTAAAGGGGAGTCATTGGATTTTATTGTGTGTGATAGGTGGGGGTGGGGGTGGGAGGAGGTGACATGGTCAGACTTACTCTTTAAAAACATCATTTTGGCAGCTCAGTGAAGGACAGAAAAGAGTTGGAGTTATTTGATTGGAGTTATTTTTAAAAAGACCATGTAATCATTTATCAGGAATGTGGTAGGGGGATTTCTTGTTCATGGATGGGTAGACTCAATGGCTGCTGAGATCCTCTCATGAATTTGACCCAGTGATTCTTGAATCATTAAGGAACTTTTGTATCTTGTTCACATCTCATGTCTCCAACGAGACTATGCTCCCTTTGGTGATCCAAATGACACCTAGCACAGTATGTAGCAGGCCTTTGGTCACTGTTTCTTGCATATTTGATTCTATCTTTCAGTAGAATTCCAGAATTCTTTCTTCCCACACTGAAGGTCGTTCTACAGAAGACGATGGAGACACTGAGCCATGACTCTTCATGAAGACTGTCTGCCACTGATGATTTCCCAGTGGGGGATTCAAGTGTGATTCAAGGGAAAGGAAAAGTCGTGAGTACCAAAAGCAGAACTCCTGAAAAAAGTTTTAAAATTGAATTGTTAAAGGAAACCCTGATTCTTGGAATCTGTTTCTTTCCTGTCCAGCTTGAGACATGCTCCAGAGGATATTATAACCAAAAGAAGTAGGAGAGAGACAAGTTGGAATTCCAAGTTTAGAATCCATTTGTCTTTGGACCCCTGATTTCAAAATTGAATCCTAAAGGATATCAACTCATTTTCCCTGGGGATGTGTGATTTCCAGTCCCAAGGTTTTAAACATTTCTTATCCATCACATTGGGCTTATACAAGACATTTTAATGAGCTAAATATTAAAGAATCTGAAACTTAAGGATTAAGATTCCTTGTCAATACTCATGAGTTTTAAAATTATAGGAAAACATATTTGTCAGAGACTTTAGGATGTTTTTAATACTCACAATGCTGAGCTGTGGAGAAGAGAGGGAGATAAAATGAAGAATTTGGAAGCCCCACAAGTTCTCTGAAAGTTTGTGAGACTCTGGCTACTGCCCTCAAGATTGCAGAAACCCACGTTCTTCAAGTGCTGAGAAAAAGTGGCCATCTGTTCCTGTTAGGAGACCCTGGGGGTATAATCCAAAGGAGTGAGTAATAATTTCAGGATATGAAACCCACAAGCAGGTGGGGACTAGTAACAATAGGAAACAGCAGATACTCAGGGCAGGGCAAGAACAATCATCTAGGGGTGGTACACTACTGATCAATTAACAAGCATTTATTAACCACCTACTGTGTTCCCAGATCAATGATAGGTTCTTGGGATACAAAGACAAAAATCTCTGTCCTCAGGGAGTTGACTTTCTAGTAGGATGCTCCCCAATAAGTATGTGTGTGACTGGCCTCGGGAATGACAAGCCATCTGGGTACACATGCCCCCCATCTCCAGGCAATTGTCTATTCCACAGTTCATTTGACAGCTCTGTGGCATAGGACATAGGATGGACATAGGCATAGGGTGCTGAACTTGGACTCAGGAAGATCAGAGTTCAAATTTTGCCTCAGATATCTAATAGCTGCATTCCTTGGGTAAGTCCTAAACCCTTGTAATCGTTCACTTCTTCATTTGTAAAGTGAGGGTGATAATAGCACCTACCTCACAGTCTTGTTACAAAGATCAAATGAGATGATATAGGTAAAGCACTTTGCAAGTGTGAAAGGGCTATGTCAATGTTAGTTAGAATTCTGTAGATGAAAGTCTGCTGCCTCCACTGTGCTCCCTAGACCCATGGCCAGCAGCCTGCATATCCCACCCTTCCATCTCAATAATATGAGAGACACCTGAATATCACTGCATTGCCATAAATGATTAAGAAAAAAAAATTACTGGACCCAAAACACAAAAGAATAATCATAGGATCTGATAATGTAAATAATTCCATTGAACCTTGAAACACTTCAGTGCATTCCCTGTCATTGAAACCTATGTTTGTCCTAAGATATTGACGTAACCATTCATACTTCAGAAATCCAAGTGGATGAAAAACTGCCTGTTGAGTAGACAACAGCATGTAATGGATGGGCAGTCATAGAATGAATTAATGCATTAGCACATTGTAGTAAGATGAATGGTTTCTGGTAGAAAGAGGCATTCTAGCTCTTCTTGAGTGTGTGTGTGTGTGTGTATGTGTGTGTGTGTAACAGTGAAAAACAGGACTGAGTTTAGAGTCAAAGGACCAGCTATGGGATCCCTCCTGGATAGCTATGTGACCTTGGGTGCTTCATTTCTCTGTCTCAGTTTCATCACCTATAAAATGATGGGCTTGAAATAGGTGATCTCTGAGATTCCTTTTAGATTCCCTAGGTAGAAGTGTATGGGCAGGGTCTCACCAAAAGCCCATGTACACTAATGCTCACAAATGAAAACCAATAAAGAAAAGCTGGAAAGCTCTTAAGTGGAAAATTGGTGGGAAAGTAGAGACACCATCCTTCTCAGAAAACTTCTAACATGATCTCAGAACAATAAAAATGCAGGTGGAACAAAGTTACAATCAGAAGATACATAGAGATTAGGATTTGGGAGGAAGTGGTCATTGGGAAATGATAACCTCAGGAGGAAGTGATCTCTTCAGAGTTCAAGATAGAGGAGGAAAGAGAAATCAGGCACAGTCTCTCTCTCTCTCTCTCTCTCTCTCTCTCTCTGTCTCTCTCTCTCTCTCTCTGTCTCTCTCTGTCTCTCTCTCTCTCTGTCTCTCTCTCTCTCTCTCTCTGTCTCTCTGTCTCTCTCTCTCTGTCTCTGTCTCTCTCTGTCTCTCTGTCTCTCTCTCTGTCTCTCTCTGTCTCTCTCTCTCTCTCACACACACACACACACACACACACACACACACACACACACACACACACACACACACACGAAATTTCAAATGCCTTCTTACCTAGACAGGTGAGATCCTGAGCACTAAAATGCTACAGGGCACTCAGGCCAAGAGGGCTGGGAGGCTCCTAAGAACAAAATTCTAATGATCCAGATCTGATGGGGAACAAAAGGGAAAGAGACCAATCTGGGATAAGGAGCCTATGGTCAGCATAGAACAAATCTTTTAGATAGCCAAGGAAGACAGAAATAAAGGCAGACAATCAAGGGAAAGGGGAGTCTGGATGAAGCATCATAGTGGTCTTCAAATGTCTGAAAGACCCTCAAGGGGACAAAGCATTAGACTTGTTCTTCTTGGTCCCAGCAGGTAGAATATGGAGCAAGGGAAGAGATATGCACAGGCACAAATCCCCAACTTCTTATCAGTAAAAATGTCCTCTCTCGTCCTCTCTCCTGCTTTGATGATGTGTGCTTTCATACGCTCTTGGTGCCTGACTCGAGATAGATGGAGAAAAAGAGATGAACTTTGGAGGTCAGACACATAGGTGGAGCCAGCTCCTCAGTATGTCTGACTTCCAGCTAGTCTCCTTAGAGACTTCAAGGAATTTTCCCTTAGATATAATAGGGCCCCCTCTCTCTGTTGAACTGAGATCTCGTCACATTCCCCCCTAATGAGCTCATTCATTATTTTGTATTTTCTACTATATGCTAATCTATATATCTGCTCCAATAACCGGTCATTATTTGCCTAGATAAAAGGGTTTAATTGCTATTAAGTATTGTTATAGTCTTTTATGTAACTAGTTTTCGGTGAGAAGAGGGGAAGGTAATGGGTGTAGGTATAGGATTACCCTTTTCCTTTAAGGGATATCAGCCAGAGGAGCTAGGACCTTCTGAACTTGAAAACCATGTCCCCAGACCAGGAGAACAGATAGAAATCATTCTATATCATTATTTTTCTCTCTCAGGGAAGAACCGAGTTGTCAGCCAAATGGCCCCAGTTTCAAGCTCCACCTCCCAACCCCCATCCCCAAAAGAAATCACCATTTCCCCTGGAGAAGGATGAGGAACAACCAAAGGATCTCTGTCCTTTCCTCCCCCCAAGATGCCCATCTATATGTTGAGGTTATTTCATGTGGAAATCTGCCTCTTCCACAAGCAGCAAACATACCTTACATGTTCCAGATTCTTGTCTTTATTGTTTTCATGTGGCTAACACCAAGCTTCCTGGGTTTGGGCTTAAAAATGTTCGTTACAATTAATTAAATATACGGAGTGTATTTATCCTTACAAGATAATTGCTAAATAGACAGTCAAATCATCCTAAATGTCCCAGTTGGAGAAATTAGGGCAAGCACATAGAACTGTCACTGTCATGGTTCTGGAAAAGAGCAACCAATGCTCAGCTGTCTCAAACCTGCTGCATTCGGGGTTGATTTAAGTCATCTTTCTCAGCCTTGGGAAAGCCTATGATTCCCAATCTACTTTTGGCGGAGCTTTATGTACACAGAATAGAGCTATCCTAGGCCCCTCCTGGCACTGTGACTGTGTCCTACACTGAGTCTAGGGAATCGAACCAGTCTTGATTTGGCCATCTGTGGCTGTAGAACAGATGTGCCTCTGCATCCTCTCTGGAGTTGAGTCTGAAAGACAAGACAAAGGGCTGAAGAATGGCCCAAGTAGGCACACAGTGTACTTTTATCACTTTGGGGAGCCCCAGTGTGAAAACTCTCTCCACTGATGTAGACAAGCAACTCATGTAAGTTATGACCATAGAGAGCTGCCTGGGGCACTCTCTATGAAGTTGGGACTAGCTTGGGATCACATAACCAATGTGTGTCAGAACCAGGTTTTAGACCCAAGTCGTCCTGACTTGACTGGTCTTTTTTCATTTTGTGGAACTGCCCTCCTGCAGAGTGTATTCAGAACAATATCCAACATTAAAAAAAAAAAAATTCTTGGCTGAAATACCTGATAGTATAGCAGAGTTTCTTTCTTTCTCTCTGTCTCTGTCTCTCTCTCTGTGTCTGTCTCTCTGTCTCTCTGTCTCTCTCTCTGTCTCTCTGTCTCTCTCTCTCTCTCTTTCTCTCTCTCTCTCTCTCTCTCTCTCTCTCTCTCACACACACACACACACACACACACACACACACACACACAAGGAAATCACAGTCAAATTCACCCTTGTGAAAGACCATACCCTCCCTCTACCTGTTGCGAAATGATGTTGTCGGACACTATCCACCCCCAGTCTTGGCAGTCTCTCCCCTCCAGACTTCAGGCTGGGAGCAAACAGGGCTCACAGTCCCTTAGAATCTGCTACACATGGTGAATCCAAGCAAGGAAAATTCATTCATATACAGCCAAAAGGATGAGTATCAGTCATATCCAGTTTCTGTGTGGTAGAGAAATAGGCATTAAGCCATAGCAGCCAGGAATGCATCTCTCACTGAAAGCTACATGTAAACATTTCTATTTAGATTGAGACAAAGCTGGCTCCACTCGACCTCACATGAGCATAACAGCATGAAGGCCATAGTTCTTAATTCTGTGTTAGAACCAGAACTGGAACTAAAATGGGACAAATGAGTCTTTGTCTCAGGCTCTGACATCAGTCTCTCTTCTTAGGAATACCCATTCCTATTCCTTGCATCACCATCCTTCAGACCAGCCACCTTTCATACCAATGGCAATATGCTCTGGTAGTTGTCTCTCCTCTAGTCCCCAGCTGCCCTTCTTTCCTTTGAGCTCTCTCCCTACTCCTCCCTGCTGACTACATCATCAGGGCAATTACAGCTAGAGCCTCATCTCCCCAAGTACCCAACTGTGCTCATACCCTGTAGCCTTTCAGAGGGTAATAGGATCTCTTCAAATATCTTTGATAGGGACCCTACGAACATAGTTCTAAAGCTAAAAGGGACCTCAGGGGATAAGAGTCAGGGGTTGGTGAATGCAATCTCTTCATTGTCTATATGTCAACACTGGGGCCCTGAAAAATTAGGTGGTTTACAGGCAGTAAGTGTCAGAGGCAAACCCATATCATCTGCTTCTACAACTAGGGTCCTTGGTACTCCTACACCTGTTTGAGCCACAACAAATGCCTGCAGGCATAGGGTCTTGGAATTGTGTTGGAGTTATATATACACACACCTATAATACACTTAATGTGCCCCTATCATTCCCAGGTAAAGAAAGAAGGGAAGCAACATAGGCACTTTTGTGGCACATATTACACATTATTGTAGCTCATTATATGTATATTACCTTGGCCACTATGATGTTATATCCTTAAGGGGAGAGACAATCTTTGTCTCCCTCAGCTTATCTTGGCACATAGGAAGTGATTAATAAATGCTTGTTCCTTGATTGAATTGTATATATGTAAATAAGTATATATATATATATATATATATATATATATATACACACACACATATGTGTGTGCATTATATAAGTATATACACACATGCATACATACATATGTGTATGTATATATATACATATATACATATATACATATATATATATATATATATATATGTATTTAATTCAGTCCCCAGGACATCTTTTAAGTAGCCATTATATGCAAGGCATAAGCTATTTGTAAGGGATACAAAACAAAAAAAATTATCCCTGCCCTCAAGAAACTTCACATTATTTAGTTATCTATCTATCTATCTATCTATCTATCTGTCTATCTATCTCTTCTTTCTGAATATCATTTATCTGCACATATACATTCACATATATACTTAAAGGTGTGTACCTATAATTATATATTCACATACACATGTACACACACACAGACAAACTCACACACACACATATTTCAAAATGAACTCCTCTGCCATCCCGCAGGTTCCCAAAGTGGGTGATACCACCCCCTGAGGGCACTAGAATGATCCAGGGAGCCAGTAGTAGCCTCAGTTGCAATCAGGGTGAGTTGAATAAAAATAAAGGGACAGTGGAAGAAGAGAGGAGAAGAGAAAGAGGAAAGGAAAGGAAAGAAGAGAAGAAAACTCGGAAAAACCATTTGTACATGTTTCATCTGTTGTGAAACAGAGTCGAAGTCATGCTGACTACATTATTTTCCAAATAAATACACAAAATGCAACTTATAACTCATCAATGGTCAAATCTGCCGACAGGTCTTAACAAGCAAGTGTTGGCAGGCAAGCATCTTGTGAATTGTCAAGAAGACCAGTGTGCATTGGGAGGAATAAGTGACTGTAATGACTTGTTGACAATAAGAGGCTCTACTGTTACATGATACAATGTTGTGTTATCAAAATCTCATTGCAGGAAAAAACCCCACAAATTCTCATTAAATTAATTAAATTTAAGATGTCTTTTTAAAATTATTTTTAAATGATGCAAATTTTTTAAAAACTGTTAAAGTGTTAAGGAAAATAGACTTCCAGGGGGATGTTGAATACATTGTTTTGGTTTTTGTTGTTGTTTTTGAAAAGGAGGGAGTAGGTCAAATAGGTTTGGAAACCTCTCAGCTAAACAATAAAAATTATGGAGTCAGTGGCTCCAGGTTCAAATCTTGTTTCTCTCTCTTACTACCTGGGTGCTTATCACCAGACTTCTTGCTCTGGAGCATCTTGAACGTCTCCTCCAACTTTCAAACCATGGTCTTCAGACTCTTCTGGGGTCAGAAGCAGAGTGGGGGCATTACACCCATTTCACAGAAGGCAAAGGACCTTTCCTTGCTTCTGCTCCCTCAGGCCTGGGCTCTGTCTTCTCAGTCACTGAGCCCTAGAGTTCAAAGCTGCAATGGCTAATACAGTGTTTAAATGAGGCATTCTAGGCATAGCATGTCCTTTCAGTACTTAATGAGGACAAGACCCCTCTGACTGAGGGCAGTGAAAAGCATTCAGAGAAAGGGGTCAGGACAACAGAAGACTCCAAAGCCTGGCCTCTTAAGGATCATTTGAGGGGCCTAGGAAGAGTCATCCTGGAGAAGAGGAACGTTAAAAGTCAACAAGATGGTTGATTCCAAGTATTTGAAGGAAGGGCTATCTCAAAGAAGACCAATCAACCTCTTCTGCTTTTCCCCAGAGGGTGAGTCTAGAAGCAACAGGAAGTGACAAAGAGGCAGGTTGAGGCTTGAGGTCAGAACCAGTTTCCAGATGGTTAGCATTACTCTATAGAGGAATAGATCCCCTCTGATAATAGTGGCTTACCAGCACTATAGGTCTTCCAGAGAAGGGTGGGTAATGGCTTTGGATGGGTGTTCTCATAGAAGACATTCCTCTACCACAAGGGTTCTCTACCTTTAGTGACCTGGACCCCATGAGCAGTCAGTCTGGAGAAATCTAGGCAACCTTGCTTAGAATAACATTTATTGTCCCCCCCAAAAAACACACAGATTACGAAGGAAATCAATCAAATTTTTTTTTTACAAGAACAAGTTCACAAACACCAGGTTAAGGACCTCATCATAAGCAGTGAGGTAGGGCAATGCACCGAGTGCTGACCCTGAAGTCAGAAAGACCTAAGTTCAAAAAGAGCTTTGTACATTTACCAGCAGCTGGGGCAGCTGGGGCAGCCAGGAGACACAGGGGATAGAGCGCCAGGCCTGGAGTCAGGAAGACTCACCTTCCTGGGTTCAAATCCAGCTTCAGACACTAGCTGTGTGACCTCGGACAAATCACCAGACCTTATTGGCCTCAGTTTCCTCATCTATAAAATTAGCCAGAGGAGGAAATGGCCAAACACTCCACTATCTTTGCCAAGAAAACCCCCAAATAGGGTCAGGAAGAGTTGGGCTCAATAGATCAAACACTTCCTAGTTGTGTGACCCTGGGCAAGTCTCCCTAATTTCTGTTTACATCAGCTTGTTCAGCTGTAAAGTATGAATAGTAACAGCAGCTCCCAGAGTCGTTGTGAAGATCAAAGGAGATTATGTTTGTAAAGTGCTCAGCACAGGCCCTGGCATACAGGGCTATAAAGCGCTAGATATGGTCATTGCCATTATTTTGAGCTAGGCAGAATATTTGGACCTGTCATTTCACTGTTACAGGGAGCTCTCAGGTGAGAAAACTCTCTCAACCCACCACCATACAATTGAGAGATGATAAAACAATTTAAAATCCCAGAGAATTGCCTGGCGATCTGAGGACCAAATTGCCAGGGGCACACAACCAGTAGGTGACAGGTAGCTCTAGAATCTAAGTGTGCCTGGCTCCAAGGACAGCCCTCTGGCCTCTATGGCACACTGCCCCTGTTGCTCCTCTTACTGAAGGAACTATTCTAGATGACTATGGCTCACTTTTTTCTGTGTGGAGAAATGAACTCATTGAAATGCCTTGATGTCCTCACAACCATGAGTTCAGCTGGAGAAGGCCCTAGCTGTCTCAGCCCCACAGCTGTCTACTGTGAGGATACCAAAATGTATGAAATGAAGTCAGAATGTGTCACAATCCCCCCATTCCCAGAGATGCCCCCTCAGTGGGAACTTCTTCCTGGGGAAGCAGTGCTCGGGGCTGGGTTATAGCCCAAGATGGAGCCTGGAGTCAAGAGTGGGAAGCCTTGGGTTTCTGTTGATTTCTCCAAAAGAAGGTTGACAAACGAGCCCTGGAAGAAACAGGGGCCTGATGCATGGCTCTAATTAGCTCTCAAGCAGTCCCCTTCCCTTCTTGTTTTCTCTTCTTCCTTTCTCTTTCATTGTTGTTTCTTTCCATTCTTTCTTGCTTTTTACTTTCTCTTCCTTTTTGTTTTTATTCCTTTTCTCCCTCCTTTTCTTCCTTCTTCCTTTCCTTCTCTTTCTTTCTTCCTTTCTCTTCCCCTCTCTCCCTCCTTTCTTCCTCTTTCCTTCCTTTCTTCCCTCCTTCCTTCCTTCCTTCCTTCCTTCCTTCCTTCCTTCCTTCCTTCTTTCCTTCCTTCCTTCCTTCCTTCCTTCCTTCCTTCCTTCCTTCCTTCCTTCCTTCTTTTCTTCCTTCCTTCCTTCTTTCCTCCCCACTTTCCCTCTGTCCTAGAAGAAATGGCTTTTTTTTTTCTAAAATGTTTCCTTCCATGATTAGAAGAAACAAGTTCAGCCCAGCACCACTCTGCCTCCCCTTTCATAAAGAGTTTTTTCTGCCTGGTTTCTCTAGTCATCCTGCTGGGAGGCTCCCTCTGACCTCTATAGGGGCAGCAGTCTCTCTGGAGCCTTTGAAAAATGAGACTCCACCTAGCCAAGCCACACCAGTCCCTGGCAGCCCTCTCTGTCGAGGCCCAGCATTCCCCCACGAACATCCCAAAACATTTTAACAAAAGCAGACAAGTGTGAAACATATTGAGACAGTGCTTTCCTCACAAGAGTATTTTAATTCTCTAGATTCCAGCCTTGCCAACCATGGTGTGCCTTTTCCAGTCTCCATACATTTGCACAAGAGGTCCTCTGGACCTAGAATGTGTTTCCTCCTCTTCCCTGTCTCCTATAATCCTACATCCTTCTAAGATAGACTTTGGGGCCACCACCAGAAGGCCTTCTAAGATTGCTCCAGCTCAAAGGTCATCCTTTGAACTTATAGTTGGCACATGACTTTTAGCTGTTTGATGATGAACACTGGTGACTTTGTTTCCCAGAGTCCAGCATGGCTCTGCCGGCATAGCCAGGTTGAAGACAGGAGACAACAATGTGTTCTTGTTCAGTGATTTGGAGATCATGGTGCAATTAGAGAAAGCTCCCACCCATCCACATGCACAAACCATTACCCAGAGCACGTCTGCTCCTCTGTTTGCTTTTGTATTATGTCAGAAACTATCAACATTAATTTTTCAATTTCCATAATTTCTGAAATTGTAAACTCTGAGACAAGACCCAAGGCCTTTTAATTCATTTCATACTGTCTGATACATTCCATGTCCATGGGAGAACTTACTAAATACCATTGGCTCTTCCTGTGACAACTGAGATCTTGCAGACCCCTCGACAGAGCAGTTGCTGGAAAACCAGATTCTGAGTGGGAAGACATGAAGTTGGAAGGAAGGGCAAAGCTCCCCTTATCTCTGTGAATCCATTTATCCATCTGAGATCTGGCTAGGCCATGGGTACATGTGCCAATGCCCATTTTTAGTCAAGCTTTTGTTGGGAGGAGTAGAGAAAGGCACCAAATGTGCTACTGCCTGCCCATGGTTGAGCAAACACTCCGGAAATGAATGTGATTTTACACGTCATCTCCAACACACACACACACACATTCATGTATGCACACACATACATGCCTACACACACATACCTGCTTGCATACACATACACATAAACACACACACATACACATACATACATACACACACACACAAATAACACTGTATCTCTCTCCATCCCCAGGAATAGCTTGGGAAAGGGAAAATTTTTGTCTTCTTCTCAGTTCTGATTTCTATCTTTGCAAAGGACCCTTAAGAAGTAATAAATCTGTCAAGACACGCCAGGACCTGGAGGAACCCAATCATAGCTCTAGCTCATACTCAGATGGTCCTTTAAGAATCACAAGGCATGTTATATAATCTATCACTCTAACACATCTAGGAAATTCCTCTGGTCACTGTGCTAGGTATGCAAAAGAAAAACTAGGGGAGGTCCTGCCCTCAAGTAGATTACAGCCTTCATACATCTCCTTTGATCCTCACAACAATCCTGTGAACTAGGTATTATTATTTCTATTTTTACAGATGAGATAACTGAGGCTGAGAGAGGCCTTGCCCAGGGTCATGCAGTTAGTATGAATTTGATGCAAGATTAGCACCCAAGCCTTCTTGACTCTGAATCCAGAAGCCTCACCATCAGACTATGCTCTGGACAAACATACAAGGTGATGAACAATGGAACCATTCCCATCTCAGGATTTCCTCCTTAAACCAATGATCCTAAGGTTCTGGGAATTCTAGTGACTTCCTGTCTTTCATTCTCCAGGGTTTAAAACCAAAGAAGTTCAGTAACTTCACTTAGAACAGCACAGAGACTTAGAAGTGGATGAGACCTCAAGGGCCACCTAATACAACTTCCCCCATTTTACAGGTAAGGAAACTGAGGCCCTGGAAGTTTCAGTGACCTGTCCAAAATTACATAGGTAGTAAGAAAAAGAGGCAGGATTTGAACCCAGACTGCCTGGACACAAATCTCTTGTCTCATAATGCCTACCTATAGTCACCAATGGGATAGTCCTAGAGATAGGTGTGCTCTGTCAAGACATCCTGGTGCTTTTTTTTTGGCTTCAATATGATTTCGTGAATTCAACAGTTTCCTCACCTAGAAAATTAGTGTCTTTGACTCAATGTAAGGCTCATTCCAGCTCTGAAAGTCTGGGAGCTTGAGGTTGGGCTCCCACTGCAGAATCAGGCTCAAATTTGGGATGAGGCAGCTCCCTGTATGGGACAATTTCAAGGGAATGTTTCCCATACCTCCCATGCCCAGCTTTCTGATGCTGAAATTTTTTACAATTAGAATTTCATTCCTTTGGCTTAATTTTTTTTTTCACCTTAATAAAACAAAAGTCACATATGATAGGATCTTTGCCCCAGAGCCCTTTCTTACAGAGTGAGGGGAAGACAGAATCCAAGGCTTCTACCTAAACTTGCTGAAGGGAGAATCAGAGGACACCAGCAAAGGTAGGAGAAGGAAATGGATGACTGTGGGCTTTATAGATGAGCTGTGCAAAGACATGAAAGCAGAACTTAGAATGTTGACTATGAAGAACAAGAAATAGTCAAGAAAGTAATGTGTCATAAGCTTGAAAAGAAAATTCTGTGAAGGGCTTTCAGTTCTGAGGAGAGGAGTCTGTATTTCATTCTAGCTGGAACAGAGAGCCCCCAGAACAGGGGAGCTGGGCAGCACCATGGTCAGCGCTGTGCTTCTGGGAGATCCTCTTCTTAGCTGGCAGGAAGGGTATAAAAGGCCTACTACGACACGAGTCAACAGGGATCCGTTCTAATGTTGGATTACCGTTGGAGATCTCTACCATCACTGGTTTTGCCAGCCACCAGTTGCTACTGTTTTGTGTCATGCAGGCTAATTGTTATTCATTTATATTCCCAGACCAGCTGTATTTTATTATGAAGAAAATGTTTTTTTAAATCTAATAAATTTTTTAAAAATTAGGAGAGTGATGACAGGGAGGCAGGCATAGAGGCTAACAAGGATATAGGGTTAGTAGAAGGTTCATTTGCCCCAACAATCAGGCAAATGTTGGTTAGAAAGGCCAGTGTTCTCTGGTTATTGCAGTAATAGAGTTTTCTTCCTGAAGAGGGATTGCAAGCTGAAAAGTACCATCTAATCTCAGGGGAAAGACCAAGAACAGTTAGTGAGAAGAGACAGAGAGCCAGATTTAGGCTTGATACTGGACCGAACTTTTCTACCAATAAAGCTTTCTCAAAGGGGAATGAGTCACCTCCTTCTGTGAATGGTCTTCAAGAAAAGTCTGGTTGGCCACTTGCTTGTCAGGAATACTGGAGAGAAGATTCTTCTTCAGGTGTGGGTTGGCCTCAATGAGCACTCGAGTCCCTTCCAGCTCTAAGATTCCATGATTCATTAATCTACTACTCAATCCTTGTTTTACAGATGAGGAAAATGAATCTCAAAGAAGGGAAGTGACTTAGCCAAAGTCATACAGCTGGTAAGAAGCAGAGCCTGGATTCCTACTCAAGTCTTCTAGCACCAAGTCTGGAGTCTTTCCCAATACAACCAATAATTTTCAAGGCTATAGTTTCATAATAAACAGTTCCTCATTAAAGCTAAAAAGTGAGGTCAAACCCACCTGTGAAGGGCATGAATTGAAGTATCCTTTTTAATTCTAGACTCAGAAATTCTATTTTGTCACATATAGGCCTCTGGCCTTGCAATTCATGTTGGAAAGAATGTCTAAATAGTGAAGGCCAAGTGACCAAGAGTGGATTGACCAGATAGTTTAATCACCCTGATGTGGGCTACAGGGCTGCAAAATAATCAGATGGTTCAGATCTGAACCTGAACAGAGTGGGCAGACTCAAAACTAAAACAAACAAACAAACACATTACATTCATTCATCAGACATTTATTAAGGGGCATGTGTTAGCCAAGCACTGAGTTAGAAAATCTCTAAGGTGTGATCTGAACTCAGGAGATAAAATGGCAAAAAAGAAAAATTGCCCCTGACCTAAAGTAGCTGACATTCTACTATAAGAAAAATGTATAGACAGATTAAGTATATGAAAACTATACTAAAGTAAAATGGAGGAAGAAGTGAATGGGACTAAGGAGGACCTAAGACCTAGGGAACGCTAGGAGGACTTCCTACAGCAAGTGGCACTACCCTCTTGTTCCACTTACCTTCATGGTGACTTTCCTAACCATAACTCCCTTTCCTGGTCACTTCTTACCTCTCCATTTTATCTTCATGTTAGAAGGCAAGTTCATTGAGAGCAAGGACTGTCTCTATTCGATATTTTTTATAACATTGTATAACAACGCTTAGCACATATTTAGTACTTAATAAATGCTTCTTACTCATTTGTAAATTTGGAAGGACTAGAGGGAATTACTTGAGGAGAAAATTATAAACATTCTAAGTTGCAACCATTGAATGGATTATTTTGACTCAATTGTTCTTAGCTATGAAATCAGGATTTATTTCTGGAGATAACTACGATAAAATTCATTTTAAAAATAAATCAAAGAATGAAGCCAAGATGGTGGAGAAAAGTCAGGGACTTGTCTGAGCTCTTCCAAATTCCCCTCCAAACAACTTTAAAATAATGCCTCAGAATGAATTCTAGAGTGGCAGATTTCACAAAAGGATGAGTGAAATGATTTTCTATCCCAAGACCATTTAGAAAATCAGAAGCAAAAGTTTGTTGCACCAGGGTGAGAGGAGTGCAATGCAGTATAGGCAATACCAGGACAGCAGCAGGTCTTGGGGGCTATTGAATTGTCATCAGTGACTTCCGGAGGTCTCCGTCCACAGATAGTAAAAGGGTCAGACAACTAGTCAGAAGGAGATTACAAAGTTCCTTTTGCCAGCACTGGATGCAGGACTCTGTCACACTGCTCATACATGGATCTGGGTTATAGTCTTGGGCAAGAAGGAACACCACCACACCAGAGCTTGCTGCCTCAGGGGAGCAAGGATCCTGGTCACAGTTCCAGGGTGAAAAAGAGTGCTTGTGATCACTCACATATCAGAGTGGTACTCTGGGCAGGAAAGTAGTAAATAAACCTCTCCTTAGATCATACCAGCTTGGAAGAACTGAAAGCTTAAAACTCCCCAGAACTAGCTCTGAAAACAGTTACACAAAAAAATTCTAAAGCTTGAAACAATATATCTTTCACCCTGGGAGCAGAGCCCAACTTTAATATAACACTAATCAAGAAATAGGCTGGAAAAATGAGCAAAAAGTGATGACAACAACAACACATCCTGTGGACAGAAAGTTACTGTGGTGACAGGAGAAAACAAAAAAGTCAAAACTGCTAATCCAAAGCCTCAGAAAGAAAGATGTGAATTGGCCTCAAGACCCAAAAGAATTCCTGGAAGAGCTCAAAAATTTTTTAAAAATCAAATTAGAGAGGTAGAAGAAAAACTGGGAAAATAAATGACAGTGATGCCAAAAAAAAAAAAAATCATGGGAAAGGAGTCAAAAGTTGGGTGAAGGAGGCAAAAAAACAGAAAATATTGGAGAAAAAAACACATTATAAAACAGAATAGGCCAAATGATAAAAAAAAAAAAAGACACAAAAATCCACTGAAGAAAAGAGCACCTTAAAAAGCAGAATTGGTCAAATTGAAAAGAAAAATTTTTAAATGGGGGCAGCTTGGTGGCACAGTGAATAGAGCACCATTCCTGGAGTCAGGAGGACCTGAGTTCAAAACTGGCCTCAGACACTTCACACTTACCATCCATGTGACCTTGGGAAAGTCATTTAACCCCAATTGCCCTGCCTTCTCCCCTCCAAAAAGCAAAAATATAAAAAATAAAATGAAGAGAAATCATTAAAAAGGAAAATTGGCCACATGGAAAAAGACGAACAAAAATTCACTGAAGAAAAGCACTCCTTAAAAAGTAGGATTAGGCAAGTGGAAAATGTGATGCAAAAGCTCAGTGCAGAAAATAATTCCTTAAAAATCAGAATTGTACAAGTGGAAGCTAATGACTCCATAAGACATCAAGAGATAATAAAATAAAATCAAAAGAATGAAAAAAATATAGAAGAAAATGTAAACTATTGAAAAAAATAGTTGGAAAAAACAACTGACCTGGAAAATAGATCCAGGAAAAAAATATGTATATGTGTGTGTATTAAAATATAGTATTTTATTTTTTCCCTAATTACATGTAAAAATGATTTTACCATTGATGGAGTTTTTTAAATCTGTTTTTGTTCTTGGTTTTTTGTTTTGCTTTTATTTTGTCCCAAATGGAGTTTTTATCTTCGGGAAAATGACAACAAAAACAAAAAAACAGACTCACAAAATGAAATTCACTGAATCAACAGTATTTATTATGGAAACATCAGAAAATTGGAAGCTGAAGCTGCTGAGTGAGTTTTGCTCTTTCTCTCATGATCACATGGCATTCTGCTTCTCCTTAATTTTTAGGGGTTTTGCAGCCTAATGTGCTTTAAACATCTTTCCACTGTTACATTTAGCCTCACTATCCAAATCCATTGTGAGCCACACTCACTGAATATTTTTTTTTATTTTAATGTTTTATTTATTTTTAATGTATGGAATAAACCAAGCATTTCCATAATATATTATTTTAAAAAAGAGAGAGAGAGACAGAAGATGATCACTTGCATACCAGAGTGGTACTCTGGCCAGGAGAGTAGTAAATAAACCTCTCCTTAGATCATACCAGCTTGGAAGAACTGAAAGCTTACAACCCCCCCAGAATTAGCTCTTAAAACAGTTGCAGAAAAAAATTCTAAGGCTTGAGACTATAAGTCTATTGTGTACAATTTGCTTTTCTTTTTAAATATATGTTAAAGTTATCATGTAAATTTCTTTTTTTAGCTCCAAATTTTCTCTTTCCCTCCCTCCTTTCCCACCTTCAATGAGAAGGCAAGCAATTTGATATAGATTGTACATGTGCAGTCATGCAAAATATATTTCCATGTTAGTCATGTTATGAAAGGAATCATAGACCACAAAATGAAATAAAAATAAGGAAAGTCAAGAAAAAGTATGCTTCAAGCTGCATTTCAGCTCCATTAGTTCTTTCTTTGGAGGCGTAGAGCATTTTTCATCATAAGTCCTTCAGGATTGTTTTGGATCATTGTATTGCTGAGAGTAGCTATGTCATCCACAATCAATCATCATACAATATTGCTATTGCTGCATACAATGTTCTCCTGGTTCTGCTTATTTCATTTTGCATCAGTTCGTGGAAGTCTTTCCAGGATTTTTTTCTTAAAGCATTCTGCTCATTATTTCTTATAGCACAATAGTATTCCATCACAATCACATGCAACAACTTGCTCAGCCATTCCCCAACTGATAGGCATACCTTCAATTTCCAATCATTTGCCATGACTAAAATATCTGTTATAAATAATTTTGTACATATAAGTGTTTTTTTTTCTTTTTGTTTTTTTTTTTTCTCTCTGGGATACAGGTCTAGTAGTGATTTTGCTTGGTCAAAAGATATGCATGGTTTTATAGACCTTTGGGCATAGTCAGGAAAAATAATTTGAAAAATATTGGACTACCTGAAAGTCATGATTAAAAAAAAGAGAGCCTACACATTTAAGAATTTATCAAAGAAAATTGCCCCAACATTCCAGAACCAGAAGGAAAAATAGTAATTGAAAGAATCCACTGGGCACCTCCTAAAAGAGACCCCAAAATGAAAACTCCCCAAAATATTATAGCTAAATTCTAAAGCTCCCAAGTTAAGGAGAAAATATTGCAAGAAGACAGAACAAATTCAAATATCATGGAGTCATAGTTAGGATTGCACAAAACTTAGCAGCTTCTATGTTAAAGGATAAGAGGACTTGGAATGTGATGTTCTGGAGGGCAAAGGAGCTAGGATTATAACCAAGAATCACCTACCCAGGTGTCACAGTGAATAGGGCACCAGCCCTGGAGTCAAGAAGGCTTGAGTTCAACAAATCCAGCCTCAGACACTTAACACTTACTAGCCATATAACATTGAGCTTAACCCCACTTAACCCCAATTGCCCTACCTTGCCCACTCTGAAAAAACCAAACAAAAAAATAACTTTCAAGCATTCCTGAATAGAAAATTTAATTTTCAAATATAAGACTCGAGGGAAGCATAAAAGTGTAAACAGGAAAGATAAATCATAAAGGATTCAATAAGGTTAAACTGTTGACATTCCTACAAAGAAAGATGATACTTCTAACTCCTAAGAACATTCTCATTTTAGGGCATTTAGATTGAATATACATAGGTAGAGGTCATGTGTGTGAGTTTAATATGATAAGATGATGTCTAAAAAAATAAATAAAATTCAAGGATGAGAAAGAAAAATTCACTGAGAGAAGGGGAAAAAAGAGGTAGAATAAAGCAAATTATCTCACATAGAAGAGTCACAAAAGAACTTTCAAAGTGGAGGAGAAAATGGGGAGGGCAGTGGAGGGGAGTACTTGAATCTTACTCTCATGAGAATTTGCTCAAGGAAGGAATAATATACACACTCAGTTGAAATATAGAAAACTGTATTACCCTACAGGAAAATAGAAGGGGAAAGGGAGGCAGTAGTCAGAAGCATGATGCACAGGGTGAAAGGAGAAAGAAAGAGTTGGATAAACAGGAAAAAAAATAGTATGGAGGGAAATACACAGCTAGTAGTCATAACTGGGAAAAAAATATTTACAAGTTTCTGTGACAAAGGCCTCATTTCTCAAAAGTATAGAAAACTGATTCAAATTTACAATATTAGAAGTCATTGCCCAGTTGATAAATGGTTAAAGAATATGAACAGACTATTTTCAGACAAAGAAATAAAAGTTACCAATAGTCAAACAAAAAGTATGCTAAATCACAATTGATTTGAGAAATTCAAATTAAAACAGCTTAAAAGTACTGCACCATACCTATCAGATTGGCTAATATGACAGAAATGGAAAATGTCATATGTTGGAAAGAACGTGGGAAAATTGAAAACCACGCACTATTGGTGAGTTGTGGACTGACCCAACCATTCTGGAGAATAATTTGGATCTATGCTCAAAGGGCTATAAAACCATGTACACCCTTTTGACCACTACCAGGTTTGTATCCCAAAGAGATCATAAAAAATGAGAAAGGACTCATATGTACAGAAATATTTTTAGGAATTCCTTTTATGATGGTAAAGAATTGGAAACTGAGGGGAATGCCCATCAATTGGGGAATGGCTGAACAAGCTGTGGTATATGATTGTGATGGAATACTGTTGTGCTATAAGAAATGATGAGCAGGATGATAATCAGGAAAAAAAAAAAAAACTGATGCAAAGTGAAGTGAGCAGAACCAGGAGAACACTGTACACAGTAAGAGCAATATTGTATGATGATCAACTGTGAAAAACAGTTATTCTCAGCAATACAATGATCCAAGACAATTGCAAAGGATTTATGACGAAAATGTTCTCTATCTCCAGAGAAAGAATGAGAATCTGAAAGCTGCTTGAAGCTTATTTTAAAATGTTTCTTTCTCTTTTTTTTTTTGGTCTGTATTTTCTTTCACGATGTCACTAATATGGAAAAATGTTTTGCAAGACTGAACAAGTCTAACGTATATCAATTTTTTTGCCTTCTCCAGGAGGACAAAGGGGAAGGAGGTAGAGAATTTAGAACTTAATTTTTCTGAATTGTCTTTTACATGTAATTGGGGAAAATGAAATATTAAATTAAAAAATCAAGCTAATATGCCCATCAAAATTTTTAAATAACAAGGTATACTCTCTCAGTTATTTAGCATAACTGAGAAATCTATGGAAAATTCAGAAAAATTTAAGTAGAAAAAAATTGTCATTAGAAAAAAAAAGTAACTAACTAGGAAGCTGTCCTGTTTTCTCTTTGTCATTAGGTATTTGGGTCTTCTCATTAACTCTTTCCTGAGCCCAACCACTGGGTTCCTGCCACAAAGCTACCAATTAACTGAAAGGAAGTCCCATCTAGATTAGATAGCATCTAAGTCTTTTTATTATTATTATTTTTAAAAGTCCTAGTTTTTATCTCTTGATTTTGCTGTGGCTGAGTTTTCTTCATTAAAAATTTCAATTTGCACACATCCTGTTCCTCAAGTCAGTGGTCACTGAAATTCAGAGGAACTGTTAGCAGCCCTTAAAAGGGGGGTGGGGAGTGCAGAGAAGGAAGAGGGAAGGAACAGAGGAGGGTTCAGTTAGGTGGTTTTGATGAGTCTTTCTACAAAAACATTTACTTTTAAAGAACTTGCCTTACCTACTATCATTCAAACTACCCCCCAATGATATCAGCTAACTTTTTCTAAAATGGAAAATTTATAATATTTTCAAACTATGTGGACATAAATTCCATTTGTCACTCCTAAATTATCCAGAGTAAATTCACATTCATGTTATATATTTAAACTCAGGCACCCGGACCTTGCCAGCTGCCCCCACAGAACGCTCAGCATTTGTGGATCTTTTCTTTCATTCTACACACAGGCTGCCTCCAAATTTAAGCTCCTCCAAAGCAGGGATGGCTTCTCTTTTTTCATGTGTTTCCCCAGCACAAACTGAGTTTCCAGTCATTTTTCATGTATATCTATAAGGGAAACCCATAGTAAAGGCGAGATCTGCTCCCCTGTTTCCTTTCCTCTGTGTCTATGGATGGTGGCTTTGTGGCATGGTTTTTAAAAGGGTGGGGCAGTGCAGACCCAGGTCTGCCTCCCACCCGGAACATTTACGAGTTGTGGGATCCTAGGCAAGGCCTCAATGAATAAGGATATGTAATGTAAATACTATAAATAAGAAATATAAAAATAATACAAAATATTGATCTGGGTGGAAATTTTCCCTCTCCTACGTTGTATCTCTGTCACTGGCCCAGACCCTTAACCTCCCTAGGCCTCAGTTTCCCCTAAGGTAAAATAAGAAGACTATACTCGAGGGGCTCTGAGGTCCTGGGTCTGTGGTGATATGCCAAAAATCTCATAGGTGGGCCCTGGACTTTTTTGGGAGTCTCTTCAATCAGCTCGATGCTGCCCCCAAAGAAGAGGGTCTGTCAAGGGCTCACCGTGATCAGAGAGAGAGAATTCTCCTTTCCTCGAACTCTGGGCACATCCTCCATCCCACTGGCCAGTCCCTCAGGCAATAATAAGTCTTCTAGCTTTGCATTTTCTTGTAAGTTGATTCCAAACAGACTGCTGAACAATTGGGACCACAATAGTATCTCTCGTGAAAGAGCACGTGAGTTTAATTAGGTGTGTGAGACACCTTACAGGAAGGAGAGTTTTTAGGCTGTATTTTGCTCTGCTAGGTTACATGCTTTCTTTTTATAATAATAGTGGGATTACACTGAATATTCTTAGCTATGTGACTAAGAAGGTGTGGCAAACTATGGAACAGGGTCGTTGATTTTGAGGTAGAAGGGATCTTGGGATTCTTCAAAGTCCATCAGTTTATAGATGAGGAAATAGAGAGTAAGTGACTTGCCCAGGCACTATAGCAGTGACTGGGCTGGGGTGGGGGCTTCCAGGCTCCTCTGCTTCAAATTCAGCATTCTTTCCATAGACCCATGAAAACCATCATTAAACTCCTCCTGCCCCCTTCTCATATGTTCATGAAAGATATCCTGAATGAGCACAGAGATCATTTTCATATAAAAATGTTAGAGAAATGATGGAGTAAGCCAATGGATCAGAAATTGCTCAGGTATTCTTGACTACCTTTAAAAGAAGATGCCCCCTACCCCCCCAAGAAAAGGGAGAAAAAAAGAAATGTATTACATAAAAATTATCTAGATATAAATTTCTTATATATGTAAATGGAATAGTAAGTTGTTCATAATAAATTTTTCCATTTCATGTGCAATCATTTTTATTATACTGTTATGGGAAATGCTTGTTTTATCCCATAAATTAAAAATAAAATAAATTTTTAAAAATTAGGGGAAAAAAATTATGCCCAAGATCTTTTTTGTTCTTTTGGAAGCCTCTCCTCTTTGCTGAAGAGATTTAATTTCTTAATAAAATAATAGCTAACATTTCTGTAGCAACTAAAGTTTATAAGACACTTGCTTCTCACAACATCCCTAAAAGGTGCTATTTTCATATCCATTTTACAAGTAAGGAAACTGAGTTTGAGAAAGGTCACACAGCTAACAAAATATCTGAGGTGGGATTTGAGCCCAGGTCTTCCTGACTTCCAGTCTAGGGATCTATCCAATAAGCCAAGCCTCCTCTTGGTAACTAATCTTTGAATGTCTTTAGAATTGTGTCGCCTCCAGCAGAGATTTCTTTAGTATGTATTTGATCATGGCCGGTTCCCTCCCCAATTTCTTACGTGTCATCACCATGTCCTCATGTACTGGCATCATTGCTTCCCCACCCTGGCGGTACCATTATTTTTGGCAGTTATAATCCATGTTCTAGCTATTTGTTGACCTCTTCTCAGACTCTCAGGCTCCCTTGAGTTTCCCACAATTTCCCCCACAAGTGTTTTTCACTGATTTGTGAGATCATAATTTTCCTAATCTTTTATCAACCTCTTTTAACGTGTCTCATCCATGAACTCATGCTCCAGAGGTGATGCCCAAGCCTGCCTTGTATCTTCACTCCTAGACGTTGGGGACCGACTGGCTGAAGCTCTTTCTGAGCTGTTTGCCTGATTTATTATGACCCCTGCTCTATATCACTTAATCTTCTCTGAGAAGCATTGAAGAAATTGCTATCTTTCCTTTAGTCTGCCTCTCATTTTGAAAAACCAACAGTTGCCTAAACCAGTTAGGCAGGAGTTATTACAACAGAATGTAGTGCCTTCTTTTCTTTACAGGATCTGATTACAGATTCTGAAATGACACTGAATCAAGCATTTCTTGCCTATAAAGATCTAGTTAGTTTTTATTGTGTGTGATGCTTGGTGCCTACTGTGTCAGTGATTCCAGTGTTTTGCCTGAAGAAAGAACTTATTCATAACTCAAAGGATTAGCATAATGCCTTCAATATGTTAGTGAGTTAATACATGATAATAATGAATAATAATTTACTAAATAGCATGCTACAGGTTTCCTTGGTTGAAAAGCTTGTCAACTTCTTCATATAGTGTCCCTACTTCTTTACATTGTCTGTCAATTATTAGGACACTGATCACCTTCACAGCAGTTTTCTTATGATCACCGTGAGCACTGCAGGGAGAATGCAGTCACCAGTGCACCTCAATGAGTACCCAGAGGAGTAATTTTGTAGTGGAAAACCAATAGTGGAAGTATGATTTCACCTGTCTTTTACAGACAAATAGCACTTTCAAGAGACTGTTCTTACAGCACACCATCGAACCATGAAATGTAGAGGAAAGAAAAAAAATGCATGAGACCATGGAAATATTTTTCTAACAAAAATCTTTGTAAAATTTCTGTGAGACTCCAGTTAATGTCAAAGTGAGTTTGAGCTATGCCAAAGCAGATGAGCATGTCCTCTGAGGTCATTTGAGAGTCATGTGATGGAAAGATACCTGAAAGTACCATAATAGCATGGTGAGGTGTTTTTTTTCATCATGTTTTTTCACAGTGAACAAAAGTCCCACAATCCCATTAAATTAAATAAAAGACAGGCTTGAACAAGTCTGAATCCTGGACACAATTTGCTTCACAATAATACAATTTAAAGCATAGTAAAACCTAAATTCTTTGCTATAGTCATTCTCCTTCAAACCCATTATAAAGCTGATCATACACAATGGACAAAAGTATTTCTTCGTTTTTCAAATGAAAGTTCACATGTTGGTCTGGTGAACTTTTCCTGCTCCATTTGTCCAAACTCATGATGGAGTTTCACCTGCTAATGTGAGCTAATGCTCCCCCCCCATCAGCCATCATCAGTTTTCTTCCCACTGAGAGCCTTTCCATTCATTTCCTCTACAGCTTAATGGATATTGCTAAGTCTTTCAATGTTAACAAGATCAAAACCTTTTAGTTCCCACAAGTCATTACCTTCATGCCTCAAATTAAGTTTGAACTTCCAAAGAGTTCTTTAAGACTTGTCTTTCACCCCCAAGTCTTCCCCAGAATGTTTCATGTAAACGTTGACACAATCCTTTTGCCTAGCTCCAAATTGTTTCTCCTTCGTGGTGGGATTTAAATCATTCAACATATGCTTTATGACCATGAAAACATTCCACTCATTTTTCAACATGTAAACTGGATGAATCCTGACATCCCCAAGTGTGTAAATCCATAACCACTTGATTCATTTCTGTCAATTACCATCTGACAAGAAAGGACTGCATGCCCATCTATGCAGTCTGGGATGGATCATGCTAAAAATGTAACTACCAACACACACCTGTGCATTCACACACATGCACACACATACATGCACATGCACACACACGCACACACACCTTTTGGAGGAAATTAAAACCCTCTTGATCTTTTAGCACACTGTTTAAAAACATCTCAAAACATTGGGAAATAATGAAAGATTCACATTTATTACCTGTCTGTTCCCCCACCCCCACCCCATCCTCAACACCTACCAGAATGCACAAACTCAGTAAATTTTTAGCAGAAAAATTGATGAGTGGGTAAACAAATGAAAAGTATCACTATTAGTGTACAACATAATCTGTTAAGCACCTACTGTGTACAGAACTTTGCCTTAGGGTGAAGAAGGCTTAAGGTTTAGGTAAGACACAGTTCCTGTACTTGAGAACTCACTGACCAGCAGGGAGGAAATAAGAACCATATATAGATAACTCTGCTTGAATATTCCAATAAGACTGTGATTTCAGTGACATGAGTGCTCCAAATTGATGCAAATTCTAATTGAGCCATTCCTTTTTAACCTGTGAAATTCTCACCTATGTCCTTCCATGAAAGCCTCCCAGCATATTAACCTTGTTTTATGTCTCTCAGTAATTCCTGGGCACCAGTGCAGGTGATACAACTTGTCCTTTACTCTGGATACACAACTGCTCCCATGTCTTTTGTTGAACAGGTGCATATGAAATTGGTATGTCTTTTGGCCATGTTGCACATATGTCACGATCATGAGATATTCATGATGTATCTCTCCATGGTACTTTGGCCCCTCTGAATTTGATTCTTTGGAGGTTCTCCATCACACAGCATCACAGAAAGGATTGGTGTTGGCACCAGGAAGCAAGTTGTTATGGCTGAAAGAAATGAAGATTGTGTTGAGAATAAAGAATGGGGTTTAAGGTTTCAAGACCACTACCTTGAGAGTCAGGATGGCAACAGATTGTGAAAAGATAAGGGAATATTCTGAGTTATCAACTTGGAAGCAGAATATTTGTCTATGATGGCAAGATTAAGGATATAGCCATTTATGTAACCAGAGGGATAGGCCATGGGAAATAAGCAAGTTGGGGAACTGGAAGGAGAGGGAAATTGTGGACTAATTCAATGAGGAAGGAAAGGTAGTATCCTAAGAGATCAGCAGAGAAAAGTTAACAGAATTTTGATTGGATGGTAGATATAGATTCAAAGGAGAAGTTACTAGATGGAGAACCTGGAACTGGCAATGGGGAGTAAGGGCTATTGCAATGCCCCTGGCCCTTCCAATAAGCCAGAGGTCTGTATTATCAATGATAGAAAAGATAGCTAGGGAGGCTGTATCATCAGGAGGGGACCAAGTCTCACTGAAAGGCAGAAGATGAAAGGAACTGGAAAGAAAAAGATTTAAGATAAAAGGCAGTTTGTTATTTACAGAGCAAGTATCCCAGAAATCAGAGTGGAGAGGCAGGGAGCTTTGAGCATGACATGGGAGTGGGGTGTTGAGGGAGATGAGAATAAGGGAGCTGGAAGCGGGAGGTGGAGAATTTGCTTTGAATAATGGAAACCAGGGATTCAGGATCATTGGGATGGGGAGGGTATGACTGGATGGGAGTTTGTTAATGAGTTTAGGTGGGTTCTTAACATCACTAAGGGTTTGATGTCATGGGGGAGTCCACTAAAGCTATTAGACAGCTCAGGTGAGGAGAGGGAAGTAGAAAGGGAGCTGACGGAACAACACTTCTCTCCTATCCCTGCAGACAGGCTAGCCAGCAGATGGGGGAAGGACACCAGAAAGAATGACTTCACATAGGACACTCTAAAAGCCTGGGCATTTTCACTGTCCATGCCCTTCACTTCCGCATCCTGGCTCCAAATCTCAGCTAAATCCCCACATTTTGCAAGAACAGTCTTCTGAAATATTAGTGCCCTTCCTGTGAGTACGTCTCCAGTTTCTCCCACGTGTATCTTATTTGTGTATGATTGTTTATCTTGCCTTTCAGGCAGACTTTGAGTTTCTAGAGACCAGAGATTGCTGTTTGTTTTATTTTTCTTTACCTTTGCGCTTAACACAGTGTCTGGAACAAAATAAATGCTTAATAACTAACTTAATAATAAGTCGACTTGACTTAGCGCGATGGAATAGCGCTTGATCTGGAATCAGGGAGATCTCCCACTAAGGCTATGACCTAGGGTTTCACTAGCACATGCTTCATCATTAGAAGAGCCTCCAGTCTGGTTTCATTGCCTCTTGTCTCTCCTCTCTCCAGTCCATACCAAAATCACTGGGCTATAAACAATTCCTTTCACTTCTACTACACAACCAAGTGGAAAGATCCTTTGCTGGTCCTTGCTTTTCAGAAGAAGAGATGTCAATCTATGAGGTGCAGAACATAAGTCAGAATCTGGCAGTGTCCTTTGTACGCAAAGAATCAGTCTTTACCTCCCCATGGCTTCAGCCTCAGAAGCAACAGCTGGGTGAATCAATGAGGGCCACTTTCCTGGGCTGGGGATGGCTCATGATTAACATTCTGTGTGCTGTTGACATCTCTACCTCTTTAGGAGGGACAAAGTGGGATAGCAGAAAGAACTGGGGATTCAAACATCTGGTTTTGAATGGTACCTCTGACATTTACTGACAGTGTGATCCTAGACAAGTCATTTAACTTGTCTCCAATTCAGGCTCCCCCTTACTGACCCCAGGGGCAATTCTAAAATGGGAATGGGAAGACACTTTACAGGGTTGGTGTGAGGAATTCACTTTGTACCTGCAAAGCCCCAAAGAAAGGCAATCTACTATTCTTATAGAATATAGTTTGGAAACATTCACATCACTGGAATTGCATTAATTTTTCTTAACATAAAAAGAGTTTATTAATATAAATAATACCTTTGACAACTATTGGTATGTCTTATTCTTTTCTAGTCTCTAGGAATCCTAGTGAATAAACTCTTAAACATGAGTTGTGGGGGATACACAGGATATCCAAGTCCTGGTCCTTGATCCTCCCAAAGCAATTCACATTCTTAGTTGAAGAGGCAAGACCTACATACATGAAGCAAGACAACACACCAAAACAGGATAGCATCAGAAAGAGAGTGGGTGGTAACACCAGTAACCACACCGGAGGCCCAGGCAAGGCCAGCTATCAGGCCTGGGGGCTCAAAATAACGTCCGGAAATCAAGGAAGAGCTGAGTTGAAGCTGTGGCTCAGTCCAACCTCAGTAGGAGAAAAAGAAAGTGGCTGAGTAGTCAGCCAGACCAGCCATTCCTTTAATTAATCCCCCTTTTCTTTTCACCTCTACAGAGCATTCAGAAAGCCCACACAGGGGGACCTGGGGGGAGGGGAGAAAGCGATGTTTGCCTTTCCACACTATTATCAGTTTGACATCCCACCCAACTTGCCAGGAAGAGACCAAGAAGGTTCACCAATGGCACTGCACTTTAGTATCTCTGAATTGGGCCACATGAGCAAAGAATTGGAAAGGAAACCCTCTCAGGGTACTAGAAAAGATTAGCCTTTCCCACTAATCTGAGCTGTACTAATTCCATTTTCCAAAATAAAGAAATAAGAAACATTTTGATTAAGACCTTGTAAATGTTGGACGTGAAATGTAATGCTTAATTGGAAATCCAAGAGAGGCAATCTGGCAAAATAGACAGTCTCCCTCCAATTCAGAAAGACCTAGATTTGAGGTCTAACTCAGACCTGTACTGGCTCTGTTACCCTGGGCAAGGTACTTCACCTCTCAGTGCTCTGGACAAAACTCCAAGATCAGAAACTGACAAGAAAGTATAGGCCTGAATTGGTAGAGAGATTGTCCTCAGCCATAAGCCACAAGAATTCCAAGTCCAGGCCCTCTGGAATGCAAAGATCTAGACTCACTGGTCTGTGGAGATTATGTAAGAGCATCTACAAAGGCTCATCAGGACTGCTGAATGCAGGATTGGATTTCTGGGCAACTAGAACCTGGCATTGTATCCTGGACCCACTAGGTGCTTAATAAATGTTTGCTGCATTGGATTGAACTTGAATGAATACCATCCTTTGAGGAAAAAAATTGGCCGTTTGAACAGACCATTCATTCCTGGCCATTTTGCTCCATAAGCTAATGGGAGGAGCTTGGTGTGCTGGGAAAAGATGGCAAGGCCATATTCTTGAGCTTTCATTGATTATGGTCATCTGAGCTGTCATTCAGGAAGGGCATAGCCTAGAAGAAGAGGAGCTACATATAAGTGGGAGAGAGGAGGGGGAACAGGGTGGGGGGATTAGGAACAGAGACAGTAAAAAGAGAACTGGTGAGGAGGGTTGCAGAGGGTGGGGAGGAGTGGTGTGCTGGGGAGGGGTGGCTCCCCAAACCCACAGGAAACATTTCTTAACCTTTCACTTTGCTCTGGGTGGAAGGAGAGGGGAAGTTTGTTCCAAAACCAATGTAAACAAAGCAGCCTTCTCCTAGGATATCTGGCCCATCTCAGGGTCCTGCCCTCTCATTCATTTTCCATGAGTGGGCTCTCTCCATTGATGTAGCTGGTGACTTCTCCACATCTTAGTAAATGGTCTTGGGAGGGAGCAGGGGGGATGCTGCAGTTGAAACAATCCCTTGCCTGGTGGCTACCTTGGTCATGAGCCCCTCTGAGCTCAGCTAGCCTGATCCTAGGATAACCAACAAGAGTCCTTCACCAACAACTACTCAGAGGATTCTTACATATGCATATACATACACATATATGTATACATACATATACATGTACATACATACATATACATACATATATATATACATACACACATACATATATATTGAGAGGTCATGTGACTTTCCCAGACTATTGGTAACCTGGATGGGTCCTCAACTCCAAAGCATCAGCCCCCTCATTTTATTGTTGTACAAAATAATACAAAAGAAAAAGATTTGAAAGATGATAAGACCCAGCTCTAGGCAGTGAATATTGAGTGAGAAGGTGGGGGCCCTTTTTATTACAGTATCCCTAGGTCCTATGCACTGAACAATTCTATAGAAATAAGAAATCATCACAGGAGCAATAGTCCTAACAGAACATGTCCGACAACTTCTGGGTCTGGGGCAGAGATGCACTAGCAATTCTGGCCTCCGGGGCAATAAATTTAAAGTAAGTTTAGGGAAGAGAGTGGGAGCCCCTGAAATGCTGATAGACCACTTCCAGGGAGGCTGTTGGCAGCTTTCTATTTCAACTGGTTTTTCTTTCTATATTCATGACCAAACCAGTGATTGCTCGTCTAAATGCTGGTGCCCTAGGACCATACCCAGTCACCCTTCCCAAGGTAGGGATCTATTTCGAGATCTGTCTTCTCTTCCAGAGAGCTACATCATTCTAAATTCAGTCTCATGAGTGTTCTGAGACCTTGATGTATGTGTTTAGATCAGCCCCCCACCCATGATTCTGGAGAAGAAACTCTCCTCTTTCTTTCCTTTCTATCATAACAGAATGATAGAGCAGTACCTCAAGAAACATGAGCCGGCATTTGTCTCAAGGAAATTAGAGAACAAATTGATTCCTGGTTCATAACTTGGATTTCTGAAATAAATCAAAGCAATCCCAAACTGTTGGACAAAACAAAACCCATGAAGAGAGGCACTAATTAAGTCAAGCTGGGACCACCCTACTACTACCTCATCCCATCAACCTGGATGATACTCCCCATGTGATGGCTGACCCGGAAGGGCTGGAGGAGGACCCTTCTTCTCCTTAGATCTAGGCAATCTGAGAAACCACAGCAAGAACACCTAAGGTCAGAAGCCTCTCTGGTCTGAACACAACAACAAAGATTGCTAGATCCAGAAGATGCTGGAGGCTGTGAGTTCTTGCCCTCAGGTGCTCCTAGGATGAAACAGTTCTACATACATTTGGTAGAAGATGACATCATTTTCTCAGGTTTTTAATTCTCAATTGTTTGTAATGTGGACTCTACAATCCCACAGTCACTCTAAGTTTCTGTATAATATTTTCTTCTCCTTTTCACAGTAAAACACAACTAAGGTGGGGCATCAGGGACTCTGTCAGAAGCGCCAACATTGGGGAAGAGAAAGGTGTTGCTTCTCACTGTGGTCCATGACTCACGCTCATAGTTCTATGCTAGTCTGTAGACCCAGAGTAGTTTGGGGAGGGAGAGCAGATAAAGAAGAGAAGGAGCCCAAGAGAGGGAAAAATTTGTTGGGGGTCAAAGAAAGACAAAAAGGGAATGGGCTATCATTTCCTACCCCCAGCTGTACCCATGATTAGACTCTTATCTCCTGGGAACTACCTTCTGCTGACTGGATGGTTAGGGGAGAAATTCTTTCCCTCGGCACCATCTTTTCCCCATTGAGTCTACAAAGAGCTAGATGTCCTTGAAAGATGATATGTAATGCACACATTTTGTTAGTGTCATTTAGTTGTTCAGCAGTGTCCAACTCTTCATGGCACCATTGGCGTTTTCTTGACAAAGACACTGGAGTAGTTTTGCGATTTCCTTCTCCAGTTCATTTTATAGATGAGGAAAGTGAAGCAAGCAAGGTAAAATGACTTGCTCAGGGTCACACAGCTAGCAAGTGTCTCACACTGTTTTGAAGTAAAAAAGATGAGTCTTCCTGACTTCAGGCCCATATTTTACAGAAATGCATGTAATACATCTTACACACCAACTTCACATAATTGTAAATCCCAATAGTGAGAATTTAAATGCAGGCGATGCTCCAGGGGACTCATTGTACACTTGCTGGAAGCTGATTGTACACGATCATTCACTTTCTCCTCTTGGTCCTCCCAAATGCAGGCTCACCAAGGCATTGAGATGCCAGTAATCCCAATGATGTTTGTTGGTTCTGCTGGCTTATTTTTGATGCTTTGACTCTCCCAAGTGTCCCTTCTAGATGCTTGAACCAATCGACTCAATATTTTCCCCTGGTTTTACAATTCTAACATGAATAACCACATCTGGCCCAGCATGGGGGTAGGGGTGGGGAACGACACGCATTCCCTTCTCTGCTCTGGACCCAGGTACATGCTGTGGAGTCGTCTGCCTCTAACACTCTAGCCTAGAGCATTTGTTCCTGCCTTTCCAATTTTTTCCTCTTTTTCCTCCTTTCTTCCTCTTACTTGAGCCTCATCTTCCTTTCTGTCCTTCCCTGTATTTTTTCTTGTTTTCCAGCTCCCCTTCGAAGTCCTCTGGCACCATTTCAGAGAGGAACGTGGCACTTGTCCCTCCTTCCTTGGGGCATTGTCTTCACAAACCCTAATTTAATTTTTCTTCCCAAGGGTACCAATTTACCTGTCACCACTGATTTCACTTCCTAGATCCAGAAGCCGGAAAGCAGAGGCTCAGAGGAGCATTCTGTTTTTCTCCCTAATTCCCCAAACTATTCTATTCATTGACACAAAAGCAATGATTTCCATATGCATGTTCATGCCTGCAGAGTCCTGGAGACTGGTTGTCACCTTGCAACAAATCTTCCATTGGTTCGACATTTCTCCTTTGCTTTTATAGTTCTAAACATTAATAACTACTGCTGGGCCTGGATAGGGGAAGAGGTGGAAAAACCACACTCCCTCTTCTGCTCTGGACCTAGGCACATGGTGCAGACCAGTTTCAATCAATTTTGTGAAGCCTGGGCTCTAGCAAAAAGGGATCTAGACTTGGTTTTCTCACATGTTTCAATTCATTAAAGCCCTCCCTGGATTTTGATGACAAACTATTTAAGACTTGGGGTTTTTTGCTCAATTTTAGGTCTCTCCAAAGGAAGTGGAGTAAAAAGGGACCCCATGTAAAATTTGAATCAGATAGGAGACAGATATTTATTTCTTACCCACAAAATAAATGCTAAAAGATGCAAAAGACTAAGTGTGTGTGTGTGTGTATGTGTGTCTGTGTCTGTGTCTGAGTGTGTGTCTGTGTTTGTGTGTCTGTGTGTGTGTGCCTGTGTGTGTCTGTCTGTGTATGTCTGTCTATGTGTGTGTCTGTGTCTGTGTCTATGTGTGTGTCTGTGTGTGTCCGTCTGTGTCTGTATGTGTGTCTGTGTGTCTGTGTCTATTTGTCTGTGTGTCTATCTGTGTGTCTGTGTGTGTCTGTCTATGTGTGTGTCTGTGTGTGTGTCTGGCTATGTGCGTCTGTCTCTGTGTGTGTCTGTCTGTGTGGGTGTCTGTGTGTATCTGTCTGTGTATCTGTGTGTGTGTCTGTGTTTGTGTCTGTGTTTGTGTGTCTGTGTGTGTCTCTGTGTGTGCCTGTGTGTGTCTATGTGTGTCTGTCTGTGTGTGTCTGTCTGTATGTGTCTGTCTATGTCTGTGTCTGTGTGTGTGTCTGTCTATGTGTGTGTGTCTGTGTGTATGTTTGTCTCTGTGTGTGTCTGTGTGTGTGTGTGTGTGTGTGTGTGTGTATAGTATAGGAAGAAAAACAGGATTCAGTTGGTGAAGAGCAAGTCCTTGATGCTTCCTGGCCATCTGCTGCAACTGGCCATTAATCTGTAACTTCTGGTCATATGGTGATGGACTAATGAACCGAGTCATAGAATCAGAGTCTGAGTAGAAAGAGACCATAAGATCCCCTGGCCTAACCTGTTCCTGAATAGGAATCTCACTACAACTTTCCAGCTTTTGTGTGAAGACACTCTGTCTCCCCTCATTTCAATAATTCAATAAATCTTAATCTTTTGTTCCTGTGTCAGGATCCCTCTGGCAGTCTGGTGAAGCCTACAGACTCCTTCTTGGAATGATAGCCTTAAGTGCTCAAAATAAAATATATTAAAATAATTAATTTTAAAGGAAACCAATTATATTGAAATAAAGATAAATATTTTTCTCTATCCCAGGTCATAAACTCCCCAAAATCTATCTATGGATATGGAGATTTGGTTAAAAACCCCTTCTCTAAACTCTAATTCTATTTCCTACTTCCCCAGACAAAACTTACTTAACGTTAAGAGATGTGGTAAAATGGAAACCACACCGGTCTTGGCTCTGGTATCCCAGCCTGCTTTCACCTGGGCAAGCTCGAGAAAGTCACTTCCTTCTCTGGGTTCAGTCTCCTTTTCTGCCAAACAAGAAATGTGGGGCTACATGACCTCTGAGGCCCTTTCTTGCTCAGATTTTGTGGTCCTGTTCTGGAATTCACCTTTGCAAGCCCTTCAATATCTTCAATACTTTTTACAAGTGTCCCTTTGCATAGGAAAATGTGGGCAAACTCCTAGGGGGCTGGTTCTGTCTCCTTTTTCTTCACAGACTCTCACCCAGGGCTGGGCACAGAGTAGGTATGCGCCTCATTAATTCTTGTTGAATCAAATTGAATTAGGGAGGAGGGTTTTGCTAACCCCCCATGAGACACCCGTCATGCTATGGGCTTCATCGCTCTTTGACTGATATCTTTGGTCTGACGACACCTTCATTGCTGAATAGAACTCTTCTGCTTCTGCTCCCCACGGAGCCATCCCTCCACTCCTGTTCCGGCTGATCTCATGGGGACGGACCAGAATGGGAACATGACCCCTGACTCCACAGAAGAATGGAAACTGCCTTGAGTAAAGGTAAATGACAGAAGAAGCCCCAAACAGGCACGTGCCCCTGGCCCGGCCCCTGGCCTGGCGCCTTCTTGGTTCTCTTGCCACATGACACCTGACTTGCCTGGGGTTGGTGCAGGGATCCGCCATTTTGGCCAGCTTCCACCCACGATGACTGGCCTCTTGTAAGTAACCTCCTCATTGGGTTAATTAACCTAATTAAGCCCAATAAAGCCTGTCGGTAATGAAGCTTGTAGAAGCCCATCTTCCTTTGGTATCTCAGGATTCTGTCAGAAGGTATGGCACCCTAAAACTGGCATGATTAGGGCAGAACAGATCTGCCTCCTCACATCTGGCGTGGTGGTCAGGATAGTCTCTGCTCTTACATAGATTCAGACCTGGAAAGAGCCTCAGGAGCCATCTGGTCTGACCCTCTCATTTAAAAGAGGAAGGAACTGAGGCACAGTCGGGTTAAGTGACTTGCCCAGGGTCACCCAGCTTTGGGATTGAGCACCTGCTCCAAGCCAGGCCCTGGGCTGGAATCTAGGGGCACAAAGACAAAAGTGATCTGTCTCCTGTCCTGAGGAAGGGGCTACTCGATTGCACATATATTGGAAGGAAATACCAGATACATAGAGAATAGAGACTAAACAATTGGGGGAGAAGTCACTACAAAGGATGAGGATCAGAAAAGACCCCCATAGCAAGCGGATCCTTGGAGAGCTGGAGGCTCCAAGAGACAGTTGCCAGGAGGGATGGGGCACAGCCTATGTAAAGGCATGGAGACACAAGGGGGAATGTTGGGTACAGAGAACAGCAAATCAGCTGTTGTGCTCTGAATGTAGCACATATGTGGGAGAGTAACGTGGAAAGAGACTGGAAAAGTGGGCTTGAGTCACGGGATGAAGAATGTGAGAAATCCAGCCGTGGAGCTTCTATTTCATTCGAGTGGCAAGAGAACCCATGGAAGCGTGGTGGGCAGAGGGGAGACGCTGCCACGCCTTTGCCTTAGGAAGGTCACCTTGGTGGATGGGAGAAGATGACTTCGAGATGGGTGTGTCTAAAACCAGAGAGGCTCATTTGGACCCGTTCACTTGAAGGCCTCCAACAGAGCAAAAGCACACCTGCCACCCCCCCCACCTTCTGCCAGAGCAGCCCACCCCACGTGAGGGCCGCTCTCATCCTCAGGAAGATTTTAGAGACTTAGACTTGGTTTAAGGTTGTGGATTTAGCGCTGGAAGAGACTTTACACAGCCCATAGCTGAACCCCCTTATTTCACAGATAAGGATACTAAGCACCACGAGAATTATGAGATTTGCCCCAGGCCTCACACCTAGAAGTGGAAGAGTCAGGATTTGAACACGAGTTCTCAAACTCCAGAGCCAATAGCTCCTTCCACTGCATGAGTAGCCTTCCTAACAACTAGAACTTCTCCAGAGTAAAATAGGCTTCCCAGGGTCACATCTATACATATGTATAAACTGATGTGTATATATATATATGTATATTCATGTATGCATGTGTGAATGTGAATACACACACATGCACACACATGCACACATAATGTATCATGGCCGCCCTGTGGGGAAGTGGCGCAAATTCCGTTTGACAAATGGAGGAACTGGGAAAGGGGAAGGGATTTGTCCAAGATAACACAGAGCCCACACAACAAATTGTGTCTCCTGTCACTCTGTTCCCTCCCCCATCTCCACCCCAGATCCACTAGAAGTGAGAAGTATCTCACAAAACAAAATGAAAAGTCTTTGGAAGGTAGTGAGACCAAAGGGAGAGTGAGCCCTCTAGAGGCCATATTGGCTACTTCAGTGTTTCTTTAAGAAAGACTAGGAGAAAAAAGATGAGACCCCTACCCTAAAACTATCTGCATGACTTTCCAAGGAAGACTTAAAACAAAGGGCAGATGTAGACCTTGGAAGTCAGACCTGTAGAGATACAGAGCTAGAATGAATCATCTGAGATGCCTTGAAAACAGCTGCATTTTAAACTTGAATCACTTTAAACTACATTCTACTCAGAACTACACACATCTCAGAAAGGGCGTTCTGGGAGAACTTGGGAGATCACCCATCATTTACACAGGAGACTGAGACGGAAGCTCAACTTGAACCAGCTGTGAAGAAGGTCACCGTTTCCAAAAGTCAGAACTCACTTGTCTCATGATCTTCTGTCTGGGTCAGACCACAACAGAAGGGTTCAGATTCAGGGCTATGCGCTGTATTTGTAGTAGAAAATGGTGAAGCAGAGAAATGAGAGGAAGGGAATTAGCAGGCAGGGAAGCCCATGTCATTTAAAGGTCAGTCAACCTAAATGAGAACATGAGAGTGAGAATGGGTCTGATTTCTGGCTTCAAGTATTTGAAGGGCTTCCTTGTTTCTCCTGTCCATCAGCACCAATCAAAGAGTCTTAGTTATTGGAGGAATCTCAGGGGTATCTGGACCTCCCCTCCCACCCTCCCCACACACACACACTGTGTCTGTCACCATGTTTGACAAGACTCTGAGAACCAACCCAGCTGAGTACAGAGATTCTCATCTCCTGTAGGCAGACTATCCACTCTCAGAGCTCAATTGGTTCCCAGACAGATGGATCTGTCTGAACTTAACTATATACACCCCTTCTAGGGATCTGGGAACCAGCAAACTAGTTGGAGGTCCTCACATCATTGTTATAAGACCTCTACCTCTCCCATAAGGCAGCCTAAGAACACATTAGCTCCTTTGGGCTGGGGCCCACTGTGAACTCATATGGAGCTTGAGTCCACTGAGACCCCCAAATCTTTTTCACTGGCTCTTATATCTAGCTAGGTCCTATCCTTGTGTAAATCACCAGTGATTTTTTTTTTAATAAAAAAGAAAAAGTGTCTCTATGTATCTCTCTCTCCCTCAGGGACCCTCCAGGACACCCAATAAGAAACTTCAATAATGTGGAGAGGAGAACAGGCTCACATAGACCATCATTCTCATCTCTCTGTCACTGGAGGAATCTCCCTGACTGCCTATGGGGGAGAAGCCTTCCTATCAATCACTTACTGCTCACCACTTCCTCTCAGGGAGTGCCCCCAGGGCTCTGTCCTAAGATGAGCTCTCTGTAAAAATATTGAGTTTCCAGAAGGAAAGTCTCCAAGGTTTCTGGGCAGCCCCTCCACACGGCTGCTGCTCGTGGCTGACAATGCCTTCACAAGCCCGAGTGCTGACTTGTCGGGCAGGATCTGTTAAAGATTAATGAATGCATTGCCAAGCTCAGGCTGCAAGGTCCCCTGGAGGGAAGGGGGTGGGGTAAGTGCTTTGAGAACTGTTTAATTCCTGAGAGCAATCGACTTCCTCATGTCTGCTAATCAATATTTAGCCTGTGTTGAACACTCTGTGGCTTGTTTCCAAAATGTTAACATCAAGGAAATACCATTGTTTGCAAACCACAGACTGGCCATTGAACCTCAGAGAGCAGCCCCCGGCTCTTGGTTAAGCTTTCCCCAAAGATGTACTTGGGGCCTTCCAGCAAAGACTGCTTGGTCCTGGTCTAGGCCATCCACACCTTTGCCTTAATGTGACTCCAAGTAGGCACTGCAGAAATGCATGATATCAGTCAGTGGACAAATCATTTATTAAGTACCTATTGTATGCCAGGCACAAGGGGTTAAAGTATAAACATTAAATACTCCCTGTTTGTGAGGAACTTGCATTTGAAAGGAAAGACAAAGACACATAAAAATACATAAAGCAGAAATGCCAAATTAAGAAATAGAATTCTCCCCAAAGGAGCTAAGCACGAGGTAATTTAGGAAGGAGGGAGGTCAGAAAAGGCTTCATGCAGAAGATGATGAGGATGCCTGAGTGCCATCTTCCAGGCACTGGATGGGGCTGAGGTGGGGAGCAAGTGTACCCCAGGGATGGGAGACTGACAGTCAAAACATGGTGGGAGGTGGAAAGGCCAAGTTGTCTGGCCGGCAGAAAGTTGGAGGGGCAGTAGGAAATGGAGTAGAACTCCCATCTCAAACCCACATGCATGAGACTCTCCTCTGGGGTAGATAGCAATTGTTAAAGGCTCCTTGCTGGCATAAGGGGAGACAGTTCCTGTCCCTCTGGCTTCCAGCTTTGAGAGAAGACATAGGTTGAGATCAGATGTGTAGGGCTTTCGAAGCTAAATAGAGGAACTGGTGTTTTGTCACAGAGGCCACAAGAAGTCATAGGAGCTGAGTGAGCACTGAAGAACTTGGTCAGACCAGTGAGGAGCCCAGAGCAATCATCTAGGGCCTGACCTAAGAGGGTAGCTCTGTGAGTGGAGAGAAGGGGTCAGCTGTGAGAGATGTCAAGGAGGCAGAAAGGGCAAGATTTGGCAACAGATTGGCTGTGGAGGATGGAGAGAAGGGAAACGAAGAGTCAAGCATAATGACAAGGATGATGGTGCCTTGAGCAGAACGAGGAAAGTGTGCAAGAAGGGGGAATTTGAGGGAAATGATGGAAAAGAAAAGGAGGAGGGTGAATAATTGGATAATTTCCTCTGAATCTCATTTTGTTGTCTTCCCCCATCCTCTCACTCATTCTGAATCACAAAAATAGAGAGTGGAAATGACCTCAAGAGTGCTTTAGGCCAACCCAGACATAAACAAGAATCCCTCTGAGAATCTGCCCAATGAGTGGGCATCCACCCATCCACATGAAGGAGGCTCCAGGCCCCTGGAGATCATGCACTGCTTTCTTTGGAGCTTTGTAACCTTGAAGGTGCCTGGCCTATCGGGGGTATTTAATAGATGGTTTTTGAATGATTAATTAAATGAAAGGAGAAGTCACCCCCTCCTGAGGCAGCCCATTCCACAAGTCCAATTGTGCAGAAGTTTTTTCCTAATACAAAGTCTATATTCACCTGCTCCCCACCCCCACAACTGCTCCTGGTTCTTTAGGGGCCGAGCAGAATGAGTCTGCTGTCTCCTTCACACCAAACATGCCCCCTCCCTCATTGTGCTCCCTCTTCCCCATCCTGAACAGTCTTATGTCCAGTAAACAGTAGGGGTCTGTCTCAAAGTGGTGTAGAAGGATACTATGAGATCCAGAATCTGAAAATAATTTTATCAAAGATAATAAGGACTCACATTTCTGTAGTTCTTTTGGGTTTGCAAAGCACTCACTGTATTATCTCATTTTACCCACAGCACTCCTGAGAGGCAGATCCTGTTATCAGCCATGTTTTACAGATAAGAAAATAAAGCCCAAAGAGGTTAAAGGGCTTCTCCGAGGTCACACAACAAACCTGTGGTGGGGCCATACCAGAGCCCTGCTGTCTTGGCTCTAAGGCAAATTGTCTTTTATATACAGCTGGGTAGGACAGCAGATAGAGCACTGGCTCTGGAGGATGGAAGGTCTGAGTTCAAATCTAACCTCGGCTATTTACTTAGCTGTGTGACCCTGGGCAAGTCACCTAAAATCTCAACACCTGTGGATAATAATAGCCTCCCCCCACCCCAGGGTTGGTGTGAGGATTAAACCAGTTTAAATTACTTTTGAAAATTTTAGGCTCTTGTAAGATGTTCATGCATTTGACTCTTGTAGGCACAACATGAGGCCAAATGTGAATCACAAAGAGAGAGCAGAGGGAACTTTTGGAATCCGGGAGACAGAGAGGTTGAGCCTGGCTGAGGATGTCCAGAAAGACTCTCTACGGAGGAGGCTAGTTACCATGGCCCTCAAAGGCTGGAGAAGAATTAGCCAAGCAGCCCAGGAGCCGATGGATTGAAGGACATGAACTGAGAGAACATCATCTCAGGTCTTACTTCCCACAATGGTACAAATTGGGCTGGAGGTCACAAGATCTGGTCTGAGCCCCAGCTCCCACTACATTTCACAGATTCCTTGAATCTGGGTCACTAGGATGACTGATGACACCAGCCTCCATGCCATCCTGGGCACACAGCATTCCTTATCACTCCTTGGAGAGTTTTTACTGGCTGTCACCATCCCTCATCCCTGGCTCTTGGCATCCCTGGCTAAAATCCCATTGTCTGCCAAAAGCCCTCCCCAGCCCTCTTCACTTCCAGCTTCTTACTCAATATACTTTGTCTATAAGCTTGTTTGGACACAATCGTGTGAATGCAGTCTCCTCCTTTCATTGGACTGTCCTGGAGCTCGAAGATTGTTTCTTTTTTTCTTTACTTTCATCCCTAGTGCTTAGAATAGTGACTGGCACATAGTAGGTCCTTAACAAATACATGTTGACCATTCCCAGAGCTGATGGAATTCCAGTCTCTGTCTGGTTACTTGCTAGCTCCCTGACCTCAGGCATGTGACTTCCCCCTTCTGAACATCTGTTTCCTCATCTATAAAATCAAATGCAGGCAAAATTGGGCTAGAGGACCTCTGTGGCTCCTTCCAGCTGTGATACTTCATGAGTCCATCATTGAATAAGCTGGAAGGGTCAGATGCTAGTTTGGATCCCTCTTCTTAAATCCTCCAAATGGAATTGCCATTCTGACAGCAGAGGGCACTACCATCACGACCCTCAAATTCTGGGGCATTGTTTTCCTATGAAAACCATAAGGAATTTACTGAAATGGCTTCCAGATATTTGTGCAAGGTATTTATGTGAAAACTGGCTATTTTTTTTCAACTTTGTCAGTCATTAGGTAATCAGTTCTACCATATACTGAAGAGCTAAGGAGCCCCAGAGCCCCCAAGGGATCCAAGCTCCCCATTCCACCCTAGGCTGGGCTCAGTCACTTCTTTATTTCAAAAATAAACACCACTTGCTATTAGCTAAGCATTCTTCAGTATCTGTCCCTGGTCCTGCACTGGTCTCAAGGGTCTTCCTCTCAGACTTTCACTTACTACGTGATTAGCCCCCATCTGTTAACACATCTCTTGGTTATCATTTACCCTTTTTCTTGAGCATAAGTAATCACTGGTAATATGTTGCCCCATGTTTGTATCTATCCTCCATTTCTTCATTGATCTTCAGGAGACTTGAAATTCTGATTGTTCAGACATGGTGGGAGGATGGGCTGGATTGCTCTCAAGAAACTGAAAAGTCTTTTTAATGATTCCAAACTTTACAAACAAAGATCTGTCTTGCAAAACTGACATTCTACTGGAATTGCCATAGAGCAGTAAAACTTGCAATACAAGTCTCCAAAGAATTGAAAATAAATATCCTCTAGAGGGCAGTGGAGAGACACATGGTGGGTGTGAACAACCCACAACATACAACCAAAGAACTCCTAAGAACAGTCATAAAAGATATATCATCCAGAAATTATATGGGAGGGGTGGCTGGGTGGCGCAGTGAGTAGAGCACCAGCCCTGGAGTCAGGAGGAATTGAGTTCAAATCCACCTCAGATACTTAACACTTACTAGCCGTGTGACCTTGGGCAAGTCACTTGACCTCAATTGTCCTGCCCTCCCCCCTCCAAAAAGCAAAGAAAAAGAAGTTATATGGGAAGAAAAAAGCCTGACCTGATCACCTGGTGAGGGTGAGGCCAGGGAGGGTAGCCAGATGTCCCCCTGGTACCTTCAACATTTCAGGCAAAAATGTGGAAGGTCTTGAATATATTGAATGAATACTCTGCAGTGAACTTAGGACAGGGTGAGTCACACGGGATGTACAGGAATAGATGAGTTACCATCTACAGTATGGTAATGAGATCACAGATCCATGTGAGTTTTAAGTATTTCAGTAATCCCTTGAAATGGATGGACATTAGTTGGGATCTCTGTCAATGGGAGGAGTACTTCCACTATTATAACCAGAGGTTATGGAAGTACTGAAACCTTAATTTTCGTAACCTCATCCTATCTGAGAAGACAAGGGAAGGTGAAGGCATTAACCTCTACATTCTAGGATGCAAGAATTTTAGGGTTTTCAATAGAAGGAGAAGGGAGTAGGACTTTATCAAGCACCTACTACGTGTCAGACCCTGTGCTAAACGCTTTAAAAATGTTATCACAGTAGAACACATATCCCTTTTTAGACAGTATACTCCCTGAGGGTAGAAACTCTCACTTTTACCTTAGTATCCCAGAAATTAGCACTGTGCCTGGCCGTTACTAAACTCCTAAACAATGCCTGCAAATGGATCCCAATCTTTAAAAGCAAACAAATTGGGTGGAAAGAGAACTTTCCTTGCTGATAATCCCTTTGAATGAATTGCATGCAGAAGGAAACCCAACCTAAGGAAACCCAGTTGTTAAGCAAACATTCTAGATTATGGGTATGAGCAGGAGCAATCATTAGGCAGCAAAGAAGTCTAAAAGGAAGTCTAATGTTTGCGCACTGAGCCTTTATCATTACAGATTTTTTTTTTCTGAACTATGTGGGAAAGGAAGGTGAGCAGTTGACCTGGAATTTTATTTTTTAAGGTAAATAATCAAACAGCCAGCGAAAGAATGAAAAGGTGCCATGAGATAGAACTGGAAATAGGACTACACTTCTCTCCAGGTGCTCCATTTTGTATCAATTCGTCAACAGCCCTCAGAGATAGTATCCCTTGGAGAAGAAAGTTCAAATGTAATGCTGATCTGGAATTGGCAGCACCCCTAGAAAGGGAGTCTTGGCCAGGAACTGGGGCTCAAGCTAGGGCCTTTCTGAGGAACAGAAATTAATTAGCACCCTGACATGCTCTTTGATTCACAATGACCTTACTACCACACCCAGGACAGGGCTCATTCCAGCAAGAAACACCCAATGGACAATAAACTCTGCAAACGGCGTCCTTGGAGTGATCGTTCGGGTTTTCTCCTACTCGAGGACAGGTCTGCTCTTACCTCTGGAGAAACTAAATGTACAGTATAGTCACTGTCGACTGTGTGCATTGAGGACGTTTGGTAAAGTTGTAGACAAATTCTCACCAAAACAGATCTGGGAAAAGCAACCAATGAGGCTTGCAGGGGGAGCAACCTGAGAAGTGAGTTATATCCATATAGCCCAGGGGGGCCTGCCTGAGTCAACTAAGTGAGGAGAGAAAGCAGCCAGGAGTCCAAAGTGGGAGAATGAAAGAACAAAATGGCAGATAAAAGCACATTCCTCTAATGTTCCTAAAAGTAATCATCGTCTTAGAAATAGGGTTTTGAGAGCAGTCTTCCCAGAATGAATGAATTCATCACTCTGGCTGCCCCCATTGACAGAATCATATTTAGATTTTGAAGAGACAGTCCAACCACTCTTATCTTAGAGATGAAAGAACTGAAGTCCATTGGGGTGAAATGAATTTTCGGGGGTCAGTGACAAAGAGAGATGTCCTTGGATCGGATGACACTGGCTTCTTGGCTGTCCAAGAAATAAGACATTCCCTCTCTGCTCTGGGCATTTCTCTGGCTGGGCTGTCCCCTGTGGTTGGGATGTCCTTCTTCCTCATCTCTGCCTCCAGGCTCACCAGGCTTCCTTCAAAACCCAGCTCTACCTCCACCTTCTGGAAGAAGTCTTCCCCAACCAGTCAATACCATCGCCTTCCTTTTGTTAATTAATTCCTCCTTCTCCAGTAGAGTATTTGCTTTGTATGTATTTGTTTACATGCTATCTCTCCCAGTAGACAGTACGTTCCTTGAGGGCAGGGACTATCTTCTGCCTCTATTTTACAGTGCCCACCCTTAGTAGGAACCGTACAAATGTTGATTGACTGACATTCTTAGCATCCTAGTGTTCTTTCCCTGTGCCCTGCAGTTGCCAAAGTGCATTTCTCTACAGCAGAATTTTAGGAGTTAGAGGACAAACCTGGGATCTAGTACTGACTCTTCCAAGTAGTTACCTGGGAGGACTTGGGTTAGTCATTTTCCTTCTCAGGTTCCAGCTGCCCCAGCTATGGTGTGAAGGAGTTGGACTAGATCCAAAAGCAGGAACTTAGAGCCAGCCAAAAGGAACCTCTGAGGATGCTTGCCCCTTTACCTTACAGGACAGCAAAGTACTTATCTGAGATTACCTGAGGAAGCAGAAAACTGAGATTCCAAGCCAGGTCCTCTGACTCCAAATCTCATCATCCCCTTTTCCACTGTAGCCCAGTCCTCTTGCAAGTTCCTTCTAATCCTATCTACAAACACATGGGAGGGGATTTTGCTGAGAATGGGGGCTCATATCACCACCCCCATCCCATCCACCTCTATGCCTATGGGCTTGGCAGAGTCAGAGTCACAGGGGCAGTGAGCAGCTTGGGCTACAGGGAGGAATCGCCTCCATACCTATTCTAGCCATTGACAGCTGCTAAGTACAGTCATACAGATTGTGAACAGTCAGGAGTGTATTTGCTATTAGCTGGCTTCTACAAATGTGTATAAGTCGTCCTCTGAATCACAGAGCTCAGAACACAGGTGGCCTAAAGAATGACTCTAGGAATGACACCAAATCTGTTATTTCCAGAAAGACCAGCCCACATAAGACAGTGGGAGAGGTGATTCTCCAACGCCAGTTAACAAGCCAATGTTTGCAGATTGCTTCTATGGGCTCTGGGGACATGGCAGAAGACCCGTGAGACTTGGCCATGCCAATAAAGCTGAGAAGACCTGGGCACACAGTAGAAGACAGGAGGTGATCATGCCAAATGGTATGGAATTTCACAGATTTTACCCTGGACTAATTGTTTTCCACACCCCTCCCCAACATAGCTGCCATGCCAGCTGTAGTCAAAGCATCTGTGGGGCTGGTTCTGCTGCCCTCCATTATCCCTTGCCCTCCCCATCACCTCTTGATCTCCCCCATTCCAATGGATTAAAGGTCTGAAGTGGGGGCCAAACCTTTCCCACTTTCAAGAATTTGTGCTTTTTAATCAATAATTCTCTCAACATATAGCAGTGGGATTGGGATCAGGGCAGGGAAGGGAAGTAAGGGAAGAAGTCAAGTTTTGGGTTATGTAGTAGATAAAGACAGAGACAATAGCATTTTTGGAAAGAGCACTGGTCTCAGAGACAGAGAATCTGAGTTCAAATCCTGGCACGCCATCCACCCCCCACACCCCACCCAGGGCTCTACAAGGTTCCCTTCTCTGAGTTTCAGCATCTTCCTGTGTCCAATGAGGAATTTAGACTTGGTACTCTCCAGCTCTAAGGCTCTGAAATGGTCCAATGGCTGGAGATGCCTCATCCATGAGGCCTGAAGGTCACTCCCTCCGGGAGGCCTGACATTCAACCTAGTTATTGAACAATCAAAGGAAGCTTTTTCTAGTCAAATTCCATCCCCTCCAATTGTGTGGAGATATTTTTGGAAGTGGTTGGATCCAGTTAGATAGGATCAGGAAAAAACAATAAGCCTTAGTTTAAGGCTTATCGTTAAGGAATCAAACCTTGAGGTTCACACATTCAAACTTTTTTTTACATCTATGTTGTTTTTCAGGAAAAGTCACTATCAAGTCTGAGAAGTTAGTCTGTGGAAGGACTCAACCCTTGTTGGTGTCTAAGAGTGAAATCAGGTGGAGTTATAACCTAGCACCATGAGACTCAATAAACTTGATGAGGTTTCTAGGTTTTTAAACTGCTCAAGCGTAACTAAGGGGCTGCCTCCACCAGGAGGACTTCCAGAATCTCCTCCATTCTTGAGAAGTTCTCACTCTTTAATAGTTTTGTAACGCCTTAAATATAGGATGCATTTGTTTCCTTGAGGGCATGCTGTGTCCTACCACTAGAATGGAAACTTCCTGAGGACAGGCACTGTCTCTTTGTTGTCACTGGATCCCAGTGTCTGCTGTAGAAGAGGCATTTCATGAGGGTTTGTTGAATTGAATTAGGGGACAGATGAGAAAGAAGAATAAAGAACCCACAGCCTAGAGGAAATACAAGTTAATATCCACACATACACAGAAGGAGTAAATGCTTTTGAAGGCAATCAGAGAAAAGGCCAAAAGTGTCTTTGGCTCTTGCCTTCCAGTGGCTGCCCACACTCATCTTTTCCAATGTGACTTAATTTCCCCAGTTTCTATTCCTGGTTCAGCCCTTCAGCTTTTTGCTTTTCTCTTTCTTCTTGACAATAATGATACCTAATGTAAGGATCTGAGGATACTCCAAGAATCCAGCTTCCAAGGACTGTCAGTACCCCCAAAGTCAGGCTGACTGATTAAGCTCCTGGGGAATTGGTCAGCCCCACTCCCACCTTTATGTGTATGGACAATGTTCAGAAGGGAAATTCCAATGACAGCACAATAGATGGAACTCTAGGATGACTGATCTTCTTGAGTTCAAATTCAGCCTCAGACACTTACTGAGTGACCCTGGGCAAATCACTTAACCCTGTTTGCCTCAGTTTCCTTTGAAATCAGTTGGAGAAGGAAGTGGCGAACCATTCCAGTATCTTTGCCATGAAAACTCAAATGGTGTTGTGGAGAGTCAGACACAACTGAAAACAGTGGAACTGCAGAAAGAAATACTCACTTGAGAAAATTTTCAGTCTCAGTAATAACCAAAGATGCAAATTAAAGCAACTTATACCCATTAAATTGCCCACAATAATTAAAAGTTGCAAAACTCAAGATTTGCAGTATTTCAGAGAATCCAAGAGAACAAGTATTTATTGAGTACCTACTACGAGCCAGGTAACACTGTACACTAATTATTATGCAGCTCCACTATATAAGACTCATACAAGTCCATTCATTCATTGCTGGTCAAATTGTAACTTATGCAATCTTTTCTGGAAAACGATTGGGCAGAAAGGTATAAAATACATATGAAAATATATATATATGAAAGGTATAAAAATAATCACAATTTTTGATGCAATAAATCTACTCCATTATCACAGCCTGAGAGCTACCTAAAACAGAACCAAAAATGAAAGCAATTTGTATGAAGATTTTTTTATAGCAGCAATATTCATCACTGGAAAATATAGTCACCCTCTCTCCTCCAAAACTCAAAGTAATCTAAATGTCCAGCAATAAGAGAATGGGTAAATACATTGTGGTACATTGATATTATGGACTACAGCGATGCAATTCCCCCCAGCAGTTATGAAGTGTATAAAGAAATTTTCAAAAACCTTTATGAAATCAAATCAAACAACAAAAGTAAAACCAGAAATTCTACCAGAAGTTCCCATGTTTATTTTATGGTCATAAAAGGGAAATTGTGACTGGAATAAATTGCCAGAATATCCTGAAGGAAGTTAAGAGAGAGGGACTAGAGTTATGAAAATTGATTTATTTTATTTTATATTATTATTTTAATTTTATTTTATTATTTATTTTATTATTATGATTATTTATTTTATTTTATTATTTTATATTATTATATTTCATTTCTATTTTATTTTATTTTGGTCCCTACTTATAGTTTTACTAGTCCTGGTACAATAAATTCTCCCATCTTCCAACTCTTCTTATTCTCCTCTTACTTCTTCTCTTCCCTCTTTCTCTGTCTCCCCCACTTCTCTTCCTTCTCCTCTACTAGTCCTCGTGAAGCAGTAACCACACTGCCATTGCCAGGATGGTTGCTAGCAGAGGTTCTTAGAAAAGCTTTACTAGGAAAGATAGCTGTGTAAGGGGTCAACAATCTTTTTATTTACATTCATTAGTTCAGGGGAAAAGTCAGCACTCTGAACTTCAGAGAAAATCCAAAGAAAGAAAATAGAGAAAATATAAATAGAGAAATAAAGACCAACACACAGGGCTTCTAACTGTCTGAGAAATTAGCACAGTTGAACAGACAAATCCAACTATCTGACCAAGGTAGTTACCAGGTAGAGAAGCACCAGCATCTGGGTTTTTCAAAGCTTGGGGGCTTAACGGCTACCCAGAGTCTCATCTGGCCAAATCACATGAACGCTCTTCCAGTGAGTGAGCTTCCAAAACAAAATGCTAACCTCAGAGTATATATACAGTTCTTCAGGGTCTGAAGGCATCACCACCTTCATGACCCACTACCTAATTACAAAATAATAAAAGGTGTGGGTCTTGCTGAAAAACAAGCCTCCCCCGATCAAGCTTGAGGCCTGTTAATGGGTAGGGAAGACCTTTCCATTCCCCATTACCAATACCCCTTTTCTTACCCGCTCTATCCTCCCTCTCTCTACCTCCTCCACTCCCCTTCTCCCTCCCTTCTTCTCTCCTTTCTCTTCTTCTCCCCCCTCTTTCCCTGTCTCTCCCACTCCTCTTATTTCCACTTACCTATCCTTATCTTCCCCACTTTCTCCTTCTCCACCTCTGTCACTTACCCTCTCCCCTTCTCCCTCCCTTCCTCCCTTCTCTCTCCCTTTCCCCCTTCTCCCCCTTTCTTTCTCTCCCTTTTCCACTCTCTCTCTTCCTCTTTCCTTTTTCACTCTTCAACTTGTTAATGTTGCAGTGGCTCTAATTTTCCAGTAGAATCCTTCACTTAGTCTTAGCTTTTCTCAATTCTTCACCCTTTGAAAATATTTTCTGCTTTTGTATCTCTCTCTAGCTTCAAGGTCGGGGAGGGTTTGGGGATGGTACTGAGGCCAGCACTCTCTCCCCTGGCCCACGTGTGTCTCTGTGAGAATCAGAGAGAAAGAAAGGAAAAAAATCACATCCTAGTAACTCACTTTCCTCTGAGGAAAGTTCAAAATGAGCTCCAAACAATCCAGAGATATCACCCTGTGTCTATTAAATACAGCTGAAGAATTAGGAAAAGTTTTTTTGACTCCTAATGTAATATTTTTTTAATCTGTCAGAGAAATTGCTGTCTGCAGTTATTCATTCCATTCCTTGGGGCAGAGTTTCTTAGATTAATTCACTTTCTAGCCAATCTCCGAGGCCCACTGAGCTTACCCATTCCCAAGAACAATGGAGTTCAGAGAGGACCATCATTCAACTGCTGGTTTCTTTTTTCACTGAACTTCAGCCAAAGAGGCTGTTTGAGGTCCAGGGTTGGGGTGGGGCAGGGAGAGGAGACCAAAGCAGAGAGCTGGCTTTCTAATGACATGACACCTGATCTGAGTTAAGACAGGGAGAAAGACAAGCTTCCCACAGGGAGGCATGAGAACCAGGGAGAAAGGCACAAAAATTCTCAGACAAGTCACGTTCTGGAACTTTGCAGGTGAATCTGCCCTTGTCACCAGATAGGTGGGACTGTGGGTCAGGTGTTTCTTTTGTGTCTATAAATCCTCACCCCTGTGAAGTGGGCACATTAAGGAGAAAAAAAAAATCTACCAAGAGGCCTGATCAGGTAAGGTAAGGAAAAATTTCTAGATTTTTTATTCAAGTATCAAACTGTATTGTATTTAGTGTTTGATATTTGAGTGGGAGAGCAGTTTTGCCAAATTATCTGAGGAAAATAGCTTGTAAATGAAATATAGGAATCCTCCCCATCCCAAGGGGACTAGCTACCTTTGCTTCTCTTGAATGTTCCGTAAGCAAATCGTGCAAAGAATATGCAAGGTAATTTAAGTGATTCTGGGGGTGGTGGAGAATCTCTAGTCTGGGATGCTGAGAGCGTAATGATGGGTCTTTAGACTTGGTTAACAATTGTCTTTCCTTCACATAACCTATGGGTGGGCAGCAGAATCATATGAGAACTCAGAAAAGAGAAATGAAATTTTTAAGGTGAAAATGGTGGAGTAGATCAAAAAAGATGCGATGTAATCAGGATAAATGAAAAGTCACACTCATTTTTCAAAATGGTCACACAATTACAGGACAAGAGAGTCATGGCTGGAGAGGAATTTGTCTGAGGGAGATCTGGGGGTGAACATGAACTTCAAGCTCAATAGCAATAAATAAGGAAGAAACCAAAGCCAATTTCTTCCTGGGCTTTGAGAGGAAAGACAGAGTCCAGACACAAGTAGGTGATAGTAGTCTCAGCACAGTCTGTTGCACTCAGCAAACCATACATCTAATGTTGTGATCATTTTGAGAACCAAAGATTAGAAAGGGCATGGTTGGGGGGGGGGGGGGGGCAGGGAATGCAACAGGGCTGGTAAGGGGATTGAGCATATGCCTCATTAGGATTCTTTGAAGAAACAAGGTCGTTTCAGCCTGAAGAAGAAAACACTTGATCTGGGGTGGGGAAAGGCATGGAATCAAATGGTCTTCAATTATTCGGAAGCGAGATGAGACTCTGTTTGGTCCCAGAAGGCAGAAACAAGAGTAAGGAGGGGAAGCCACAAAGACACAAGTGTAGGATTAAGGTAGCTTTGTTTGGGTTTTTTAAGTGAAAACACTTTGAGCTCTCCCGAAGTGAAATGGGCTGACTCTGAAGATCACAAGTTCAGCTTCACAGGGAGGGGGGGAGATGGGGGAGGGGAGAATGGGGAGGGTGAGAACAAGGAGGCATGTCTCCAAGCCCAACATGGATGATGCCTTGTTGGAGGAGCAGAGGAACCTCAGGTTCCTACCAACCCTGAGATTCTGAGGTTGTTTGATGCAATCTATTGGGGGGGGGGGCGTCCTTTAAAATTTCTGATCAAGATAAAGGTTTCCTCATATGTGAAAAGATTGCCCTAAAGTGACCAGCAGAAGAAGCAGAAAATAGAAAATGACAGTGTCTGTGAAAGCTACAAGTGAATGGAATGAATCCTCCTCCCCACCCCTGCCACCACCCTGCATTTCTTCTCCTTTTTAAAATACTCTATAATATTTGTTCCTTCTCAACTCAGTTCCTAATTCTCTCTCACAAGGACGTTCCTGACACAGTCCCATTTCGGAAAGCCTTTATTTTGTCTATAGCCACATATATCATACAAGACCTCTCCTTTCACCAGAAGGAAGTGATCCCCTTAGAAGCAGAGACAGCCTCCTTGTCTTCTGCCTTCTAACCCTCAGCACCTAAAACAGTTCAAATTGACCTTCTTGCTATAGGTCATGTACCACACCCCATTCTCCTCTCCATGCCTTTGCCCCAGCTGTATCTCATGCCTGGAATGTCTTCAAAACTCAGATCACCCCTATGTGAGGTTGGCTAACATACACATCCCTCTCATTAGCTTGTATCTGCTCTGGTTGCTCTTGGGGTACATACTGAGTAGACATGTTGGTTCCCAAATTAGAACAAGAGCTCCTAGGACAGTGGTTCTCAACCTTCCTAATGCCGAGACCCTTTAATACTTGTATGTGGGTGTATCTGCATGTGGGCGGACCCGCCTGGAGACAGATAGAGGAATGGTGTCTCAGTTCCGAAGACCATCAGAAATATGTGTTTTCTGATGGTCTTAGGTGACCCCTGTGACCCCTGTGAAAGGGTCGTTGGAACCCCAAAGGGGTTGCTACCTACAGGTTGAGAACCGCTGTCCTAGGGGCTGTTGGTGCTTTTTTTTGTATCTAGCACTTAGCACACTGCCTGGAATGTAGTAGGTGCTTAATAAATACTTGTTTGCATTGATTGGCTGATTGATCATTAAAGCGATAAAGTGGTCCCTTCCCATCATCCTTCCTGTTGCAGTGCAGAGTCAGCCTCTTGGTCCCAGAGGGCCCCATCGTGTTCCTCCAGAAGACAGGATGCCACAGCCAGCTTTGTCCTTCTTTCTCCTGTTCACAGCTATCTCTGCCAACCTCACCACGGCTGTCGTGAAGGACAAAAGAGCTCCTCAAACCCTCTCCAGAGGTTGTGTGTGTAATGACATCTGTTTCTCTAAACTCTTTGGCCAATTGGGGGAGGAGGGAGGGAAATTTTTTAATTGTCTCATTTTTCATCCACATTCTAATCATACAAAATATTCTGTATCATCAGACATCTCAGGCATAAGCCATGTCCTACGGTCATTTGCCAAAGAACTCTTTAAGCAGTCAGGTATCTGTTCTTGATGAAGAGACATGACCTGGGAGAACTCTGGCACTGGCAGGCATCCCTGTGCCCATTACTACCCATTGCCAGGCAGTCAAGAGCAGGGCTTGGGGGAATGGAAAGAGCAAATTTGGAATGGGATGAAAGGGACGATGCCAGAACATAAGAGATGAGTGTTTTGGAAGGGACCTGGGCAGCCACAGGCTGCATGAGGATATACAATGAGGCAGTGAATGGAGATGATGCTGAGAGTGGGCGTGGGAGGGAGGACAGGAATCAAGGTCATATTTCTTCTGTACCTCAGTTGTGCCAAGGGTCAGTCCACCTTGAACAAAGAAAGAATTAACAGAGGATCAGAGAAGCCACAAAAACAGGGGCAAAGCTGGGCTTGGAGATGGTGCCTGAATAGTGGTCATGGGCAGAGAGACTGGAAAAAAAATTGTATGAGGAAACTGAGGCCCAGGTCCTGAGGTATCAGAGAAGTGGGAAGTTTGGGCCAGGGCTGCTCTAGTGGCATCATGGTGTCAGAAAGACCTGCATTCAAATTCTACCTCAAATGCTTATCAGCTTTACCTCCATGGGCAAGCCATTCCACTCTGACCTTCAGTTTCTTCATCTGGAAAATGCATGAGTTGAACAGGCAATCTCCAAGTTCCCATCTAGCTCCTGACCTATGACCCAATGGTCCTGTGGATTTCTATGGAGCTTGAGCCAACAGTCACCATCTGGATCTTGGAAGCTTCAGTTTGCCTCAGATTGAAGGGCTGCAAATTGGGTATGAAAGAGAACCCTTTCCCTGCAGGCAGTAAATGCCACCTGAATCTCAGCTAAACATAATTGACACCAAACCAGAGAGCGCTTGTTGTGTGTGAAGCTATATATGTAAGTGCTGAAAAAGAAGAGCATCTGTGAGCTGTGGGTCCCATTGAAGTGATAGACCCTCTCCACCTTTAAAAGATCTAAACACACGTGTCAGTCAGTAATTGGTTGCTTGTTGGCCTTTTGTTCTCCAAGAGAACCACAATGACATCACCATGTTGGAGCCAAGGTACTGCATGGCTATCTAAGGCTGATCAGACCAACACAAGCTCTGATTAGCAACAGAATAGAAATACAAGAGGTTGTGTGCCCTCATACATGAAGAGATGGCTTCTGAGTCAGGAAGATGTGGATTCAAATCCTACCTCCCTCACATATATCCTGGGTGTGTGACCCTGGATTTCTCAGAGCCCGCACTTCCCCTGTCAACTAAGACAATATATGTGGCAGAGTTAGTGTCAATCTGCATGGGTAGAGAGAGTTTCCTCATCTGGGAATACCTGCTATCAGTGAAACCCCAGGTCTAGACAAAATAAAGAACAATACTAGAAAATATTACCTATGATGACTTTATATAACAAAGCCATGGGAATCATTGTGGACACTTAGGACCAAAACAGACAGGTGTAGAGAAGTGGTGATAGAAGGAATAGAGAGACAGACAGAAACAGAAAGAGATGGAGGGAGAGAGACAGAGGGAGAGAGAGAGAGATGACTGTTAATGATTGCCCAAGAGGAAGAGATATGGAGAGGCTTCCACTGGACCCAGTGGGGGGTCACATTGGTGAGACCACAGAGCCACCTAGGAATCCAATAGTTTGACTTTCCCAACCACTTATCATACACTTATAGCCCAGAGATGTCAAAATGGATGACACAAAGAGCCCTGGGAACCTAAACTGGACTCCAAAATCAGTCCCTTCCAACTGTGTGGTCACCTCACTCACACCTTGAAAATGTTTGGATGACAGCACTGAGAGCTGGAAGGAATCTCAGAGACCATCTAGGTCAACCTCCTCATTTTACAGATGAGGATGCCCAGGAGGGAGGGAGGGGAGTGACTTCCCCAAGGTCACATAGCCTTCACTGGTATATTAGTTATTCACATTTCTCTTTCCTTTTAAGCCTGAAAATAAACCCAGGGCTCAACAGTGCTAGACTTATTGATCCTCTTTTAATAGATGAGCAAACTGAAGCTCAGAGCAGAGATGTATCCTGCTTAGGGTCATCTAAAAATAAAATTAACCCAAATCTTCTGCCTCAGAGACTAAGGTCACCATACCCAAGTGCCTGTAGGATCAAAGGAAAACAGTGTGTGTGTGTGTGTGTCTGTGTGTGTGTGTGTCTGTGTGAGTGTGTGTGTTTATGTGAGTGTCTGTGTGTCTGTGTGTGAATGTGTGAGTCTGTGTGTTTCTGTGTGTGCATCTGTGTGTTTCTGTGTGTGTGTCTGTGTGAGTGTGTATATCTATGTATGTGTCTGTGTGAGTGTGTGTATCTGTGTAAGTATGTGTGTCTTTGTGTGTATATATGTGTCTGTGTATGAGTGCGTGTGTCTCTATGGGTGTGGATGTCTGTGTATGTGAGTGTGAGTGTGTGTGTCTGTATGGCTCTGTGTATGTGTGTCTGTATGTGTCTGTGTGTGAGTGTGTGTGTCTGTGTGGGTGGGTGAGTCTGTGGATGTCTCTGTGTGAGTGTGTGTGTCTCTGTGTGTGAGTGTGTGTGTCTGTGTATGGCTCTGTGTGTCTCTGTGTGAGTGTGTGTATGTGTGTCTGTGTGTGTATGTCTGTGTGAGTGTCTGTTTCTGTGTGTGTGTGTCTGTGTGTGAGTGTGTATAGGTGTCTGTGTGGGTGTAGTTTTGTGGCCATAAAATGTGGTATAAATATGACTTGTTCTTACTAACATAATTATTCCATAGTAACAACTTGTTAGATGTATTTTCTGTTTCTGCTTCAGGATGGGGTGATGACATCACTTGGGTACAGACTTATGAAGAGGGGCTCTTCCAAGCCAAGAAGAGGTAAAGAACCCATTCTAAACTAGTTTGGAAATATCCAGTGCCACTAACTCTAAGGCAACCTGAAGCCTTTGGACACTTCCAAGCGCTATCTCCACCCCACTCCCAGCTCCCCAAGAACAACAAAATTACCTTGTATTTATATTCAAGTGTGAAACAAAGGCTTCAAAGCTGCTTCAGAGGAGGGACTGAGCAAGTCTTGTTTTTGGCTAAGGGAGCAGGGGCAGCCAAGTAGCCTCTCTATACTCTGAGAAAGTCTCTAGGACATTAGTTGTAAAACAAGGAGGATCTCCAATGAGAATTCCTACGACAATTAGATCTCAGGTCCAGGCTAAAAGTGAGTGTGTGTGTGTGTCTGTGTGTCTGTGTGTGTCTGTGTGAGAGAGGGAAGAAGGAAGAGACAGACAAACATAGTCATGCAGGCAGAGATAGATGGGGAAGAGAAATAAAAAGGGGTAGAGAGTTACAGAGAGGGAGAGAGAGAGAAAGAGAGAGACAGAGAAAGGTGCCCAGTCCTTAGAGTGGATGCACCAGAGGGGATAGTACATATGTGTGTGCTTATACATAAGTATGTATAAGTATATACACATACACATACACATACACATACACATACACATATACATACACATACACATACACACATGAGTAGTTCAGGACAGAGTCAGAAGAGCTGAATCCCCATCTTCTTCTAACTGTGATCCTGGGGAAGTCACCCCACTGCTTCCGGCTTCTGCTTCTTCATTTGTAAAATGGAATTCTGTACTCTGTGATTGTACAACCCTTCCGGTTCTAACACTCGATATTCCTTTACCTTCCAGAAACAGTTTCTCAAAGCAGAACCTATTCCCACCTGGGTTATTTGGTTCTTCACATATATCTGAGCAGTACCAAAAGGCATTTTACTAATTTCATGGAATTCTAATGTGCATCAACGTATAATGTGCAATATAAATCTAAGGCATTTATATTCATTTTGATAATTGGTGTTAAACGACAGGATAAAAACAGTGGCAAGAAATAAGTATGTTGATTCCTTCCTGGCCTGGGAAGGAAACTCAGAAGTCAGGGCTTACTGGAAGCCAACTCTTACCAGTTCCCATAGTTACATTTTGAACATGAACCTTTACACCTTGTAAATTGTCAAATGAGAGGGGGGAGGGGGGAGCAAGCAGGGCAGTGGGTTCTCACTCAGTGAGAGTGAGGAAAAACAAAACTTGGAGGCTGGTTGTCTCATTGGGATTGCAAGAGAGGAGAACACTGGTGACCTAGGCTTGGACTAGATATCTCTTTGATCCCTTGCCACTCAGAAATTCTGGGATTCTGGGAAGCATTCCCTTGTAATGAATTGAAATCTGGTCCTACAGCTCCCATCTGTTGGTCCTGATTGGGTCCTACAGAGCCAAGCAGATGAAATCAAACCCATCAAGATTGCTAGCTACCTGATCTCAACCAGTTTATGGTGTTGTCTCAATTCTGCTGCTCATGTTTTCACCGAGAATTTAAGAACCTTCAGGTTGCAAAGTTGGAAAGCTGGAGGCTATCTTAGAGACTGTTCAACCCACATAGAATTAAAGCAATTGTATATTTTCTCCATTTCTATAGAAGAAATGGAAAACACAAAGGGGTCATCAAGCAGGCATCTGCAACTGCAACATCATGCAACTGCAAATGAAAATTTGACTTAACAGAATCTCAATCTGAAAGAGCAGAAACCAACAATCTTCTCATTTTTCTTCACTCTCCAATCCAGATGAATTGGTCTTCATTCTGTTCCTCACACAAGGAATTCCATCTCCCATCTCTGCACCTTTGCCCTAGCAGTCCCCCATGCCTGGAATACACTCCCTCCTCACTTCCTTGCAGATCCATCTCAATGCTACTTTCTCCATTAATCCTTTTTTGATTCCATATATTTGCTAGTGCCCTCTCTCCCTATCTTTCATTTAGCTGCCTTGCCTTCATGCTGGATATTTATATGTGAATATATTTATGTACGTATGAATATATGTATATGTGTACTTGTCATCCTCCTTGATGGAATATGAGTTCCTTGAGAGTGAGGATTATATCCCTAGCACTTAGTACAGAACTGGACATCTGGTAGGTGTCTAATGAATGCTTGCTAACTAGATGGTTGATTGATTTTTTAAAAAAAAATTTTAAAAAACTAAAATCTGTCTCTACCCTAGAATTATACACAAAAATCGAGGTAGTCTTTAGAGAACAAGTATCTCGCAGAATTATCCTGGCTATCTCTGAAAGGAATGTAACAGACTGATCCCAGTTGATCCATAAACCAAAATTAAAATGTGCTGGGTTTGTTCAGCAAATCAGATGTTACTGATTTATTTTTCAGTTCAATTAAATCAAATAAATATTTACTAAGCATCTATTATGTGCTAAGAGCTCTGCTAGCCCCTAGGAACTCAAAGGTAAAAACTGTTTTCTACCCTCAAGGGGCTTCCATTCTGCTGCTATATTAGTTAACCAAGCTCTGTAATTAAGTTTGACTCCAACAACCTAACGGTCATGGTGCATTCTGCCAAGTCAAAGGAAAGTATTTGGCTTAACCAGAAGTTACTTATGTTTTTTTTGTCTAGCAACAAGCCCCTGATGGTCATTCATCATCTGGAGAACTGTCAATACTGCCAAGGTAATGTTAGTGACTTCAAGTCTAGGGAGTTTTCAAAAATGGAGGAGCAAAGCCCCCTTGGGAATTCTAAAGAATTGAGTGTGCTCAAAACTAAGGATGGGAAAAGCAGACCGTGCAGCACCCTGGTCTACTCTGGCTGAAAAAAAAGCATCTTGAGCCATATGGCAATCATCACCAGCCCCAGGCTTCTTATTCAGAGTGGATGACCTCATTCATAGCAAGAGCACAGGAGACCAAAAAAAAAGAGAGAGAGGGAGAGAAAGGAAAGAAATAATAATCAAAAACTAAAAATAATCCACTTGAAATACAAACTTTTGGTCTACTGTGGTATGAAATTATGAAGCTACAGGCTTTGTAAATAAGAGATCACCCTTTTTTACAGCTAGTACAAAAATAAAGGTGCATGGTAGGGAGGTGGGGGCAAAAGAAGGAAAGAAGAGATAGAGCAGTGATTAGGTTCTGACTTCTCTATCCTTCCAAGACAACTATGCTTATCAAAAAGGAGTTTGGGGAACAAGGGCTGCACAAGGCTGATATTTTAAAAAATCTAGTTCTTTTGTCCTTCTAGCTTTAAAGAAAGTCTTTGCCGAGAGTGATGAAATCCAAGAAATGGCTCAAACTAGCTTTGTCATGCTCAACCTCATGGTAGGTGAAATCTACATACTGGATTAATTTTCAATGGGAAATTCCAATGATGAGTTTTGCTTTTTTGGTCATGTTTGTTTTTTATGATGTACAAAATTGTATCATCAGTGGACCATGGGGAACAGAAGGTTGACATTAGAATCAACAAATTCAGATCCTATCTCTGACATGTCCAGACTATGTGACCCTAGACAAGTCACTTAACTTTTTCTATTTCTCAGGCAAATCTCTCAGATTATAAATCATCACAAGCTAATTGTTGGTTTGCATCTGTGAGATGGGAAAATTGCTCTTATTTTAGTGTATTTTATTTTCAGTCAAGAGCTCCAGTTTACTTTAAAACCTGATTCATTTATGCTTTTTTTTTTTTAACAACAAGCTATACAAAGAAAGACAAAAGTTATTAAGTGAGCTGCCATTCAATCTTTCTGAATTTCTTCTCTTCCCACCAGCATGAAACCACCGACAAGAACCTGTCACCTGATGGGCAGTATGTACCTCGAATCATGTTCGTGGGTAGGTATGCACATGTGCACATGCATAAACTTCAAATGTGTCCTTGCTTCAAAGCAAGCATTTCTAAAATATTTGGTGCTGCACCTCTCCTAAAAAAGAAAGCTCCAATTCAAGGATCTTTCCATCTCCAGTGGAAATATATCAGTTTTACCCATCTCAAAATAGTTCATCTATCACTGACTTACATTTCTGTAATTAAATGTAAACAGGGTCTGGATCTCAGTTCTGTCATCTCTAAGATGATGGGAATCAACCAGATGGTGTCTGAGGTCCTTTATAGGTCTATGAGCTCTAACTCTATGCTATTTCTTCCTACAGTGGAGATCAGTAGAGTCAAATTCAATAGAAATGGGGGTCACTAGATTAGACATAAAGATCCCTGAGGACAGCGTATTGATTTAGAAAACCATATGTTAACATTATCAGTGTTGTATTGTATTTTATTTATTTTGATAAATATTTCCCAATTTTATTTTAATCTGGTTCTGGCTGCTCCCTGGAATAATGTGGACCAGCAGGAAGTCTGCTTCCTGGACGTGTTTTTGACACCTCTAATGATAACAGCACACGTCTATTTCCCAGGACTTTGTCATCCTATGAGATAATGTTTCTGTAATCACAAGATTATTCAGTCCAATAGCATTTAAGTGCCCACTATATCCCTGACACTGTTCTGTGCTAGGTACACAAAAACCCAAATGAAGCAATCTCTGCCCTCAAGAAGCTTCTGTTCTATTAGAAAATCATCTAATCCCTTCAGACCACATGTCCTGAATATATGTTATTATACTTTTATTCCTTTGGAGCAGATCCCTCTTTAACAGTCAGAGCTGACATCACTGGGAGATACTCTAATAGACTCTACACATATGAACCCCAAGATTTGCCAGTGTGTAAGTATCTGCCCCAGACTCTCTTGAGATTTGGGGGAAAGAGTGATTCTTTGATCATTTTAAAAGTCTCACAGATTAGGAAATGCCATATAATCTTGTTGGACAAATTGATTCAAATACTTAGCAATGATCACTGTTTGATGAATCTTGTAAGATAGGTATCCAACATAATATCATGCCTACAAAAAGAATGTCACCTACCAGAGTCTAGCATTTAGGGTAAAGGGGTGGAAGTGAAGAGGATGGCCCACTCTGATCAAATACAGTGTAGCTGGAAGATAGGATAGCCCATCACCCAAAGAGTCTGGTCCCAAACCCACTGACTTGTCTGGTAGACAATGAGAATCTTCAGGCACTGGGATGTGGCAGTGGATGGAGAGGAGATAGATAGGCAAGGGAATGGGAGTTATTCTCAAGGAGGTGTTAGGAAACACCTTGGACAAAGCCCTAGTCACCAGACCCTAGTTATGATACTATTCACCTCTACCAGAACAAGGCTTTAAGGAACTACAAAGATTGGAACTAACACCCATCTTGATAGACAGGAGGATTCACTCCATGAAGACCCTGCTCTGTTGACAAGCAACATTCCAATCGCTCTGTTTCCTTTGATGATGTGTCAAAACCTTTGAGCTTACATAACATACTTCTGTGTTATTTTTCCTATCTTATATGACTATGTTCATAAATTATTGATGTTAACAGTCTGTTAGACATTGGAATGATGCACATGAAAGGTGAAACTGAATATGCATATTTCAATTTGTTGAAAGTCCAACCTTTCCTTGCTCTCCTTTCAGTAATCGATAATATGAAGAAAGCCTTACGACTCATCCAGAAGGAGTTATAAATGGTGCTGAAGATATACCAAACCCTAAGGGGACAAATGCACAGAAATCCTCTCAACTTTAAAGCATATTAACTATTTGGTTAGAGGGTAATGGGGATTGCCACAATGTAAGCACACAGGGACATTTGTGTGAAGGCTTCTTCTATGGCTTCCAATATTTTGAAAGTTGTGTTTGAGACTTTCTAAGTGAGAGAGTGATCCCTAGAGCAGGCTAGAGTCAGATCCTGAAGGCTGCAATATACAAAATGCTGCATTCATTTTGACTGAGCAGTAGCACAGGAGACTAATAATTGAATGGTGAGGGAGCTGATGATGGCAGGGCCAAAGATAACATTGACCCATAAAATGCCAAATACCATCCAGCCGCTACTTGGAACCTTGGCCAGCAAATGCAAGACTATCTTGGATTTCTTTGTAATGTGGAATTGTCTCAGTATAACCTCCCATTGAAGAGTAGATGGTGGCAGTTAGGCGCCTGCAGGTAAAACTCATTTCTGTCCTGTCACATGACACAATTCACCCCAGCTCCCAAAACATTAGAATCACAAGTTCTTCTTCCATAGCAGTTACTTAATAATCACTCACTGAATTTAATTGAAATTTGTAGTTTAAACAGCATAGGGAGAAGCAGCAAGAACTGGCTTTGAAATCAGGAAAATTTTGATCGAGATCCTGTCTTTGTGATGTAACTGACTATAAGATGATGGACTGACTCTGATCAGTTCTGATCAGCAGCAGGTTAGTTCAATGCAGAGTTTTACCATTCAGGTGACATGTATAATCACAGAGTATTCATAATGTATGTATAGGCAATAAATATTTTTAAAAATCTAAGCTCCCAATCTCCAAGCATCATTAATGGCTATGTGTCAATTTTATTCTTAGACATATAACTTGCAATAATTAACACAAATATCAAAGTCATTTTAGTGGAGGGTCTGGGGCCGATGATGCCCCAGGGGATGCCCTGTCACAGTCCTGGTCTGTTAGTCATAGGATTGTAAATTTAGAAGTAGTGGGGCCTCAAGGGCCATTAATTTCCCAATGACTACATTACAATTCCCTCTGACTTTTTTGTCTCAAACACTCCTTCCTGGCCATTCTTCCCAGATCCTCTTCCTACTGGCAGTCAGGGCCCCACCAACAGCTTCCCTGTTTGACCAGAGACTTGGATGGAGGAATCAAAAGAAGATACTGAGCAACTCTGTAGGTGACAAAAGCCTGAGATGGAGGGGTAACTATAATGTTGACAATACATAGGATCCAAAAAGACATTCAAAACCTATACCATTGGGTTGAACCTAATAAGACAGAAGATTGTAATGACAGACGTAATTTTATATTTGGGTTTTTAAAAACTAGTCTCCCAAGAAGACAGTTGAAGCATGTGTGTGTAGATAATAATTCTGTTGAAAATGCCTGGGGGGTTGAGGATACTGAAAACTCAGTATATGACAACAATGTGACATGACATTAAAAGAGAAAGCTGAAGAAGCATTTGGCTGCTTGAAGAAAGATATGCTGTACAAAATGAGGAAGAGGAGAGTCCCATTGCACTCTGCTCTGGTCAGATGATATCTGGCAAATTGTGCTGGGTTCTGGGGGTGCCATTTTGGGAAAGACATTTAGAAACTGGAAAGCATCCAGGGGAAGGGGCCCATGATGTTGAAGAGACTTGCAACCATGTAAAAGGTAAGAGAACTATCTACAAGTGTTTGAAAGGCTGTTCCATGGAACAGATTAGACCTGTTTGCTTGGCCTCAGAGAGCAGAAAAAGGGGTGATATGTGGAAACTGAAACTTTCTTTTATTAGACTTCGCAAGAATTAAAATGGTCCAGAAGTGGAATGGAATGGATCATTCCTCGCTGGAAGTTTTCAAGCAGTGCCTTGGCAGTCATTTCTTATGGGGGTTGTGGAAAGGATTCTTGGCCAGGCATGGGATTGGCTAGATGGCTTCTGTCACGCTTTCCAACCCAGAGTTTCTGTGATTCTGTGATCAAGTAGCACAACTGAATAGATTTTAAGACAGCAAAGTTTAACGAAAGATTGTTTCACCATTTTTAATGTTTTGTGGTCATAAAATATGTGATTTTTTAAAAAGAGAATGACCCTATAGACCCCAAATTTCTACTAGTCTTTGCTTTTCTTTAATTAATTCATGTCAAGATAAAGAAAGGAAAACTGGGAGCAGTCGAGTTCTTAGCAGATGTTGGGAAATGACTGGTAGGAAGTCAAAGGGTTAGTGTTCAAGTGAATGTACTCTTTCTTACAGTGAAAAGTCCAACAATGTTGTACAGTAGAAATGTTTAGACCATGCTCTGAACCATCAGATGACCTTTCCTCATTCCTTCCCCTTTCACACACCTGCCTGACTACAATTCTCTTGGCCCATAATCTCTACTCTAGGAATCCTAAAACAATCCAGTTCTCCCTTGTGAGTACATCAATGTCCTTCCTAAACTATGATAGCCATTTGATCACATTACACCAGACACAGAACAGTATGCCTATTGCCTCCCTTTTCCTGGCTGTGATGTTTTTCTTAATGAATTAAGACTGCATTAGGGTCATTGTCTTGGCCACTACACTTGTGACTTGTGAGCAATATGTAGACCCTCCATTTGAGAGAAATAGCCCCTCCAGCCAAGCTCACTTAAAGCTGGCTCAGCCCTTGACTCCTACTTGACTTTATGCAGACACCTTCCCCCTCCCTCTCTTCCAGCTCTCTTTGGAATTGTCTTCCCAGCTTAGAATATAAACTTCTCGTGGAGAGGAACTGAATTTCTTTTGCCTTATTTTTCTATTCCCAGCTCTTAGCACAGTTCTGGGAACATAATAGACATTAATAAATGCTTTATCAATCTTCATCTCATAATGACAGAGCCTGACAGTGTTAAAGACAAGTCGCTGTCCATTCATGCACATTCTCACTGATCATCTGCCCCAAGGGTATCTCTGTCACCTACCTGCTGTCTTCTCAAGTTCAACCAGCATTCTGACCTGCCAAGATTGTTTAGAGCCCTATCTGTCATCTGGTGAAACAACAGCTGAAACAAAGTGCCCTTGGGCAGCACATTTCAGTGGGTCTGCGTTTCTGGATCTTCCTTCCCAGTGTGTGATACAACCATCCTCCTAAGCAGCCTTTGATAGACAGTTCAATTTGGGTCAGGCCTTGCACTAATCCGTGCCAGGCTGCAGCTCAGATAACATCGGTGTGTTAGCCTAGGAACTGAGCACCATTGTTTGAAAACAGCCCAAATCCAAGCCCAAGAGATCCTGGAGTTAGTGGTGTTTCCCATGAATGTCTTTTCTAGAGAAAGGCAAGGATGATGTTTGAGGCAGACCTGTTCTATCATGTCAGACTCTTTGTGACCCCATCTGGGATTTTCTAGGCAAAGACACTCAAGTGGTTGTCCATTGTCTTCTCTAGCTCATTTTACAGATGAGGAATTGAGGAAAACAGGGTTATGTGACTTGCCCAGGGTCATGCAGCTGGTAAGAGTGTGAAGCCTTTTTGAACTCGAATCTTCCTGACTCCAGGCTCAGTGTTCTATCCAGTGCACCCACTTTGAGGCAGGCAGTTACCTTACAAAGGATGGATCTACAGTCCAAGGGCAGACATGCCGACCTGGGGACTGGTGCTTTAAAAGGAAACCCAAAAGATTCAGATGAAACAATGGGCCTCTCCCTTCCCCCACAGATTAACTTTCTCCACTCCAAGGACTCCACTAGGGAGAGAGCACCAGCACTTCAAGGAGGATTGTGAATTCTATGCCTGTGTTGACTCAGAGATAGCATCTCCCTCCCTCCCTCCTCTCTGCCCAGGGCCTCTCCTCTGGGGCTCAGTCCTAACCACCCTTCTCAGCTTCTTTTATTCATGCCACTACCAGACACAGTCAAGGACTCTTAAAAATCTCTCAAGATCACGGAGGAGAAATCAGTGGGGTCTCATGAAAAGATCAATAAATTTGGAGTCAGACAGTTTAAAAGAATAAAATCTGTGTGCCTTGAGAGAGCATTTTCACCTCTGGGTCTCAAAGTAAGGCAGCTGGACTAAGCGACCACTAAGGCATCTTTCAGTCTTGGGACATTGGTTCAATTCCTATCCAGGTTAGCTTTGTGTATTAGGTGACCTCTGTGGGCCTCAGTTTCCTTATTTTTAAAACAAAGGAAATATCTGAGATGATTTTCAGGGTGCTTTCCTGCTCTGATTCTTTTGATCAACAATAACAGCTGAAGGCATTTTGGCCCTTGCCTGACACCGCCCCCCACCCCCCATCTACGTGAAAGGGTTCTCCTGAAAAAATTTTAGAATAATCTTTATGGCCACCAGCAAATTCCACTTCCCTTTAGGGAGTTTATCAGTCTTAACCTTAGTGCCCGGGAGCTCAAACAAATCCCGGCACTTAACATCAGTTGTCCTGAATGAGGTGCCTGAAGAAACAGGATACTCCCCTAGATCCGTCTCTCCGCAGGTGGGTGTTGGTCCTTTCTCAGCAGATGGCTGGTACAAGAGGAGAATGAGTTGTATATTTCCCAATAGGCAAATATTTGCACTGGACCGGAACAAAGGGAGGAAAAAATCCTCAGCTTAGTTGACCAAGAAGACCTGAGACTAGGACACCTCAGCGTTTAAACTGGAGTCAGAAGTGGGCCGTCAGCTCTTTCCATATCTAACACCTTTTATTGGCACGGGATAATCTGAGTGAACTGGAAAAGCTGAGGAAGAAGAAGGCCCAGGTGGGGATGGGGGGGGGGCTCTCCTTCAGCACGTGGAAGAGAAAGTCTGGACAATTAAGAAATGTTTGTGTCAGGTCTATACTGAGCCCTGCCTGTAGTTGTGGTGTGGAGGGGACATTTCTGTGTCCCCCAAGTCTGTGCCAATGGAGTCTAGCTCTCAAAGGGACCACATACACATACACACACACACACACACACACGCAGCTTCAAGGTCAGCCTTGGGAAGAGACTGAGTCCAGTATCCAAGGACCAGGCTCACTGGCTTTGGAGAAATTCCTCACCAGCTGCGTTCAGTGGTAGTGAGCACCACAGTAACCACGGCTGCAGACTCCTATTCTCCCAAGGGACAGAGAGGTCTCAGACACTTGGGCAGAGGCAAAGAACATACACCAACAAGACAACAGGTCCCCAGCATATTGAAATATAAGTTAGGGGCCAAGGAAGGTGAGGAAGGGGGATGTTAAGGTGGGGAGGAGTCATCAAATTCCCAATGTGCATCACAACTCTGAATAGGGTTCGCTGTATCTTCTTATCTCTCATATCACAGGAGAAAGAGCCCAGTCCCATTAGGCAGAGGAAATGGGTTCAAATTCTGCTACCTGTGTGACCTTGGGAGAGTCACTTCACTTGTGCCTCAGCTTCCTCATCAGCAAAATGAGGACCTTGAATTAGATGTCTTCTAAGGCACTTTGCCTCTAAAGCAAACTCCAGCAGAAAAGGGGGTCACTGACTGCTAGGATCAGACTAGCCACAAACTTACTTAGTTTTAAAATGTCATGTTATCTGTGTTTTTTTGCATTTTTATTTATTTTCACTAATTTTTTCCCATTACATTTTAATGTGGTTCTTGCTACACTTAGAAGGGTTGTAGGGGTGGCTAGGTGGCACAGTGAACAGAGCACGGGTCCTGGAGTCAGTAGGACCTGAGTTCAAATTTGGCCTCAGACACTTAACACTTACAAGCTGTGTGACCTTGGGCAAGTCACTTAACGCCAACTGCCCTGCTTTCCCCCCTCCAAAAAAAAAGGGGGGGTTGTAAACCCCCTACAGCCCAAGGGCCCTGAGTTTGATGCCTCTACCCTAAGGCACCTTTGATCTCTAAACCTTTGATCCTGTTACTTTCTCTGGGCTCTAAGACAGTGGCCCAAGGCTTCTGAATACATTCCTGAGTAAAGGGATTTATCTACATTATCCTTAAGGTTACCCATCTTTACCAAGGAGACCTGGTAAATCACGACCATCAACTAACTCATTGCTAGACTGGAAACTCTTTGAGGTCAGGCACTCACCTTTCCCTCTTTTTATCCCCAGTACCTGACACCTTATTGCTATTTAGTAGGTCATTTTGACTAATTGACTATTACATTAACAAGTTTCTGTCTTTCCCATATGGGAGTAGGAAACAGGTCCTAAAAAAATGCATTCATAGTCAGTCTTTGCATGTTTTTCTTGATGTGGGGATTAACCAGATCCTGGCCCCTTCCAGGTGCCAAAGCATTGATGAGTATAAATAAAGTCCATCTTGGTAAATGGAACAGAGGATTTCAAAAAGTCCATAACATCATGAAAAGCACAAGGCTTTTCCCAAAACAATCAAAAGCTATAATTCTTTTTTAATCTCCCTTCCTTGCGCTTTTAGAAATGAAAAAATGGTCTTACAAATATGGATCATAGAAACATCAGATGCAGATCATGCCTGCCCAGCCATACAAGCACAGACTCCATTCCTCCATCAACAGAAGAGGACCTTCCATCAACTGGAAATTGATTTTTAAAAAAAAACAACAACCACTGATGAGTAACATTATCAACAAATCCGACTTGTGGTGATTGGCCAAAGAAACTAATGCTTACTAATCAGAACTAGTCATCACACACACACACACACACACACACACACACACAGACACCAAAGTGAAAAATGTAAGAGGACCATTGAAGCTAATGCTACTCAAAATGTGTTGCTGTTGTTCTTTTTGTTTTACTGTGTCTTATTTATTTTTTAAAATATTTCCCAATTAGATTTTAATCTGATTCCTTTTAACCAAAAGGAAAATCTTCAGAATAACACAAAGGTGAACACTGAGAAAGGGTCTTATTTCCCAGAGGGCTCCTCTAGGAAGGGGACTGATAAAGGAACAGAAATAGCTAGAATTGGTGATTCCTGAATAACATCTGAAGAGGCCCAAAAGACAAAGGTACAGGTGTCCCAGGACTGAGAAAAGTTATTTCAGAATGACTCTCGAATGAAATCTCAGCTTCTCCAAATTTAGAATATTCCTTGAAAAAGCAGCAAGTCCTTGGTTGGTTAGAGGATACCAATCACTGGCCTGAACAAACAAGGAAAGCTAAGCAACACAACAGTCTTGTGAACATTCACGTCTGTGGATGAGAAAAGATTAATAATTGGTTACCACCTTCCATTCCAAACTGACGACTGTAAAAAAGTATAAAGTCCAGAATGGGAGGAGGAGGAGGAAGAAGAGGAGGAGGAGGAGGAGGAAGAGGAAAGAGAAGAAGAAGAAGAAGAAGAAGAAGAAGAAGAAGAAGAAGAAGAAGAAGAAGAAGAAGAAGCAGAAGAAGAAGAAGAAGAAGAAGAAGAAATCTTGTGTATAGACAAAGGGAAACCTCAGAAACAAACTCAGGATAAAAGGCAAAAGTGGTGCTGGCTGAGGAGATGGGGATGAAATAGAGTCTGCACCACTGAAGGGAGATCCCACACATAGGAAATCACTGATTCACTGAAGAACAGAGACTATCCCCAGTGTCTTTCAGCCTCTCACACTTGCAAGCATATAGTCAGTGGGTGTTCTCTTTGATATGAGCAGTTAGTTCATTGGTACCAGTCCTACCTCCCACACCACCCCCATTTGTTTGACCTTCATTCATGTCTTTTAGTAAATCAAGATGTCTACCTAAGACTCTGTGCACCTTCCTCATGTCTTCTCACCATCGAATGGATGTCAATGGCACACCCAGCTGTCCATCAGGTATCCTTGGCTTTTACCATGTGCCTCACCCACTGTTTTGGATTCAAGGTTTCTTTGAGATGGCATCCTTTACTCCCTCTCTCCAGAGTAATTCCATACTTAGAACAGAAAACAGGCTCAAGCCTGTAACATAGTTTTCCATGGACCACTGGGTGATCTTCAAAGTCATTTATTTGGGGACTGATGAATTATGTAACTTACAGTTAGTGACCATTCCCAGAAATATTTGTTACAATGAATTGAACTGAAATTACTAAATTGAATGGATTGTGCTGTTTATTTCATAGGTTTCCAAGCATAGAATTGGACCCAGCAGCTGGCTGGGGAGAAGGGGAGTCCTGTTTGAATCACCTAGAGAGATGGCAGAGCAATTAATCAACAAGCATTTATTAATCTCCTACTGCATGACAGGCACCATGCTAAGCTCTGGGGATACAAAGATAGGGAAAACAAAACGAAACAGAGTCATTGCTTAGTAGAAGTCTCCTGGTATAGACAACATATGAACAACTATACACAAATGTGATTTAGACAGGATATGTTGGAAATAATCAAGAGAGAAAAATCATTAGTCACTGGGAACTTCCAAGTAGCCAAGAAGAAGGGTCCCTGCAGGCAATGAACGGGGGGAGGGGGGAGGGGGGCAGATGAAGAGGCATCTCTCCCACTTCCTCCTTCAACTCCCTTTCCAGCACCATGGGTCTACAACCCACTATCCTCATGGTCTTGGTAATTTTGGATAATAAGTGTAAGCAATGACTATCTACAGTTTTGGGGGGATGGCAATCTGTGTTTGGTGTGTAAACAAATGGCTTTTTCTACTCTTGCCTTTTTCCTCCTTGAGAGGGGGCATAGACCTTATCTCCAGCTCTGTATCCTGGCATCCTACAATTAAAACAAGCCCCTAGGCACCTCTTTGAACAGATGAGGGACCCCTCCTGTAAAACCAATCAATAATTGTGTATTGATTGATTTCCAGAGGGTGCATGTACAGGTACATTTTTTTTTTCAAGAACATGTTCAAAGTATGACAATCAGAGAAAAGTATATTTATCCAGGATTTCATAAGCTCTACAGATGGGAGAGATTTAAAGTTCAGGTCTAAACTCCTTCATTTTACAGATAAAAAAAAAAATGAGACCCAGAGAGATTAAGTGATTGGCTTCCAGGTAGAATAAGAGGGTTGAGAATGGAAAGGGATCTTAAAAATCATCTCATGTTGTGTCCAGAGGCACTCTTAGTACTGGACATCTTTTGTTATGTCATATTCTCTGCTTTTAGTTGAACTCAAAATGGTAGCAATTTCAAGTACTGAAATATCAAAGAGACCATGTGAATTGTTGGGTGCCACTAACCTCATCTGTAAAATGACAAGGTTAGGGGAAGCTCGGTGGTTCAGTGAATAAAGCACTGGCCTTAGAGTCAGGAGGACCTGAGTTCAAATCCAGTCTCAGACACTCGACACTTAACTAGCTGTGTGATCTTGGGCAAGGCACTTGATCCTGATTGCCTTGCCTTCCCCCCTCCAAAAAACAAAAGTTATAAGGTTGGACCAGATGAACTCTTAGGTGCCTTCCAGATCAGTCTGTGTGTGTGTGTGTGTGTGTGTGTGTGTGTGTATGTGTGTGTGTGTGGTGTAAAAGGGCTATACTAGATTATAGACTTTATTCAGGTTTATGGTTTCTTGCCTTTTCTTGTGCCAGAATAAATATTAAATAATTTCATACACTATGCCTGCTTTGCCCTACATCAGGACATACTGTTAGTCCACAAAGGTAGGGAAAGAGGGAGGGACAAAGGGCTGTCAAATTTCAATGACTTATATTGTTCAAAATGAGGACGCTGCTGCTAAAAATTGTAATCCTTTCCTTTTGCCTCCAGTAGATAGATTAGTTTTCTATTGGGGTGTGTGTGTGTGTGTGTGTGGGTGTGTGTGTGTGTATTGGGGAGGGGACAACGGACAATTTATGGATGTAAAACACCTTCCAAAATGTTGCTGAGTTCCTGCCTTGAGGCCTCAGCTCCACAAGCCAACAATTAGTTCTGTTCTCTCTCTACATGATGTTTCACTTGCTTTCCAATAGGACATGATAAGCAGTCAACACTCACTAGTAGGGGAGGGGATGTGAGACAGAAACAGAGGCTGGAAGGAATTGGAAGAAGACTAATCATCTGAGTCAATCATCCTTCACTCTACAGAACAATCAGCACACAGAACAGTTTCAAGTGAGAATTGAACAACCAATAGCATCCTGATAATGTGGTGCTGGACAAGCATCTCTCTAATGCAGCCTGCTATGAAGTCGAAATCCTGTGACTTGTGTTATTCAAAATAACAATATTTCTGCTAAAAGCTACAATCCCTTCATTTGGTAGTAATTTCACGGAGACAGTACTAATACTCAGATGGTAGAGGAAAGAAAGGAGAAAGGAGCTAAGAATGCTATAAGGCAGAAGTGTGGAGAGAGGGAGGGAAAGGGAGAGAGAGAGAAGGGAGGGAGAGAGGGAGAGAGAGAGAGAGAGAGAGAGAGAGAGAGAGAGAGAGAGAGAGAGAGAGAGAAGGGAGGGAGAGAGAGAGAAAAGGGAGGGAGGGAGACAGAGACAGAGACAGAGAGAGAGAGAGAGAAGGGAGGGAGAGGGGGAGGGAGAGGGAGAGTACCTACATTCTAATGGCTGGTCCAATTGATGTAGATCATTGATGAAGGGGGTGAACCAGAAGGGTAGCTGGGACACAGGCTGTGGAGAGGTCAAAATGCCATGATAAGGGCTTTGGTTGTGTCTTTAGCGGTAGGAGCCATTGGGAAGAAAGTGATATGGCCAGATCTGTGTTTTAAAAATACGAATTTGGCAGCTGTGTAGGGGATAAGCTTAAAGAAGAAAAGAGTCAACGTGCAGATGGGAGATTAGAAGGCATCCACTTTCTTGTACACACAGGAAGGCTAGGTAGCACTTAATCATCAGCTTGCTGTATCTAACCAAATTCAAAAAGAAAAGTGGAATGCTTTGGGGGGAGGGCTGCTGGGGAAGGAAGAAGACCTTTTCTCCTACTCAGTAGGAAAGTTCTGGGGCCAGGTGTCGAATCCCCAGAATCCAGCCGGCCAGACTCCAAGAAATCCATCCCCCATCCCTTGGGTGAAACATGGCCAGTAATTAACAGATAGAGTTACCAGCCCTAGAAGAGCCTTTTATTTGGTTGTAGGGAATGGGGGGAGGTGGGTAGAAAACAGGTTTAGCTGTAATTCAGAAACCCTTCTAGCATTACGGCTTGGATGGGTCATCCTGCTGCTGCTTCCTAGGGATCAGGGTGCCTTGGGGAGATTTGTGAAATCCTTTATGGGACAGGCCCATTGCAAAACTGCAGCCCTGGAAGGATGACGAGGAGCTAAGGGAACAGGGGGGGTAAGTAATAGTGGAAATAGAGTGTTTGCTTTCTGGGCTGACCTAGAACTACAAAAATAGGGGAGGGACAGAGCTATTGCTGCATGAATCACCGGGAAGCTGAAAGCCAACAGAGCTTTCTAGAAGGGGAGGGTGGCCCCCTCCCACCCACCGCTCGCCTTCTGTCCCTTTCTCTCAATCAGAGGAATGAAAACTGAAGCGAAAAAGGCTAGCCATCAAGGCTAGACCAAGGACCAGGTGCTGCTGGATTTGCCAAATCATGGCAGGGCCCCCAAAAGGGGAAAGCGCCCAAACTGCCATTTTTGACATTAATTCCATTCGGATCAGGTGAATTCAATTCAATTGATCTCTACAAGCACTTATTAAGGAGTCACTCAGTCTGCATTTATGAAGCTCCTAGTATTAGGCACCACGCTAAAGATGGGGGAATACAAGGGAAGACCAAAGACAATTCCTGATTCCAAGGAAGCTCCAGATCTGAGAAGACAGCGAGCAAACAGCTCTGTAACGACAAGATAAATACAGGTTCGATGAGATGAAAATAACAGAGGGAAGATATTAGCATTAAATTAAGGGGGAGAGTGTTTTCTTTTGTTTTTGTTTTGTTTTGTTTTGTTTTTAAAGGTAGTGCTTTAGCCAAGAAGTCATCTAGAGTACTTGCCCAGCACTGGGCTAGGCACTGGAAATAGCACCCCTGATACCACGCCAGGCTGACTTTTACATGGATGTAATGATGCTTAGCCAGGGCCTGGCACAGAGCAGGCACTTAATAAATGTTTATTGAGTTTATTAACATGTCAACCTATCAGGGATCTATAAATTCGCTAGGATGGGAACCCCACATACCCACACTCTTACAAGGCAAATCATCTTTCTGTAGCAGGGTGTGCGAGTCTTGGAGAGGAGCCTAAAGTACAGAGCAACTAAGGACCTGGGCCGGGGTTTAGTAAGGATGGGATGGATGCAAAACCAGGACTTTCTGACTCCAGGCAGGCCTGGCATCCCATCTTCACTGCCTTTTATTAAAGAGAGCTGGAATACTTCCCTCCTCTCAGAAGAGAGGTGGGGGATGACAGGTACAGAATGGGACCTATACCACTTGATAAGATCTTCCATTCTGTTTGTATGGAGAATATGGAGAGATGTGGGCTGGGTGATAGGACCTTTCAGTGAATTGGGAACTGGTAGACTGTAAGTTGCCTTCAAGTGCAGGTGCCATTTCAGGCTGTCTTTGCAATCATTCCCCCAGCAAAGGCACCATCAGGAGGGAGATGCCTTTGGGGCTTAGGTTGGGCCTCAAGACCACTGAGGCAGCTTCTACTCTTCAATCTCTCTGACTCCAAATGTTTTGTTGGTGGGACCTTGCTACCCATTCTCTGCTCAAAGAGAGGATTTGTCAACATAAATAATAATAAAAAAGATTCGTGATTAGAGACATTCCCTCATGTGGCAGGTTCCTTTTCACTTTGTAGTAAATGAAGATCAAATTAACAATCATCTGGCCTATTCAGATGGGCTTTCTTCTCTTTCTTCTGTCACTCAGCACTTCCCATCTGGCCTCCAGTCCTGGCTTTCATTCAAAAGCCTCCACATTCAAAAGCATGTGAGGAGTCCATTCTCATAGAGCAGGAGATTCACCAGAAAAAGACCCTCCCCCACCCCAAGAATAGAAGGGAAGGAAAACTCATTGAGCTGAACAGGGGGGTGAGCTTTCACTCTGGGATTCTTTATGAATAATGAGTTTGAAGGTCCCAGTGAATACCGTGTGTATGTATGTATGTAAAAGTATATATGTATACATGTACACATATATGTACATAGACACATGAAATATATACTGTCTTATTTATATTGATTCATAATTTTTAAATTTTTAGCAAAGTGAAATCTAGCATTGATGAAAATGTGGTTGTTTAAGTTCAGGGGTTTAATGTCAGACAAGTAGGGAGTTAGCTTATTAAAGTAGAAAGACTGGCAAACAGAGTTAAAATTCCTCATCTGTCATTCACTCCCTGCGTGGCCTTGGGCACACCCTCTGGCCTCTCCAGACCTGGGTCTCTGCATTTGTACAATGAAGGGCTGGGCTTATGTGTGTCTGAGGTTCCTTCCAGCTCCAGATCTAAAATCCTCCTGCACTTACTCTCCAAGGACCTCAGTTTCCTCACATCTAAGATGAGAACTGATGGATTTTGCTTATGCTGCTCTTTTTTTTCTTTTGAAAGGTGAGAGCCCCAGAGAGTCGAGTGCTTAAACAGTCACAAAGGCACAGCTTTCCTTATTTCCCACACTTGCCTTTGATTATTGATGATTAGAAATGAGAAAGAAAGAATCCCAGAAGAGACTCTTGTTGGTCCAAAAATAACTGGGGAGAGATGTCTTCAACTTTTAAAAATGGTTTCCACCTCCAAAAAGGGAGAAAAAATTAGGTTGGAGGACACTGCAAGTTGCCTTCTGCCATTAAGCCTCTGGCCCCACATAGAGTAGAGTGCTTTGGGTCATACACCTTGGGAATCTCAGTGGAGAGTGATTCTTGTTCAAGAAGAGGTTAAACCAGATGACCTTTGGGAGGTCACTTCCAACTCTGAAAAAACTGAACACAAATTTTTTGTGGTTATAAAGTTACTGTGCAAAGTGGAAATAAGCCAGAAAGATCTCATTCCCGGACTTCCCCTACTGAAGGAAGGATGGTGGCTTCCAACAGTAGATCTGCCAGTTGAAAGTCTCCACCCAAGGGAGCCCACGTGTTCACTGTCTATTTTACCAATATGACCTCCCAAGTCAGATGCCAGCTCACTTCTTAGGACACGTGTCTTTAGACAGTGCCCAATAGATTTGCTAAATAACATTCATTAACATTAAACTGTTGTTTTGGAAAATGAAATGTAAGCCTGGTCCATGGTAGCTCACTCCTCTGGGAAGTTCAAAGCTTTCTCCCAAGAGTGTGCATTTAGAATCGAACCAAACCAGAAGAGTCTTCCTGATGGCTGCTCACCCCCAAAGGAATAGGAATGTTTTCATGGTCATTCTATTTGGGGGGCTGTATTGAAGGTCCTCTGAGGTTCCTTATAGCTCTAGGTCCAATTAGGAAGACCAGGGTTGAAATCCCACCCAAGACACTTCCGAGTGATGGGATTCAGGACAAAACAATTCATCTTTACAGACTGTGGTTTTCTGCTCTGTAAAATGAGAAGGTTGGACTCTGTGCCTTCTGAGGTGCCAACAATCTCCAAATTCAGGAACACCTAAGCTGTGATTTTGTCAATGCCAACAACTCCCAGTGTGAGTATTTATGTAACTACTTCAGATCACAACTCATTCATATTTATTAGTCATCTTATACACCAAATACTGTACCAAGGACAAGCCTAAAATGCTCCCCTTCTGATGAATTGCACTGAACATTGTCAGGCAGGGAGAACTGATGGAGAGGCACCAGCCTCCACCTAGTGAGAGATACATAGGGAGGCTAGGGGTGCTATATAAGGCATGTTTCCTCCCACTGTCATTGTTTTGACTTAAATGGCTTTCTTTGACCGCAAGGAAGGTTTCAGTGGATGGGAGCATCACTAGGTGGGAGGAAATAGTGTAAACACAAAAGGCAACAATAAAATAGAAAACAAACCAATAGGAGATGAGCCCCATATTCACTTTCCTAATTTACAGTCTGTAGACTGCAGGTCATGAACCGAGCTTGCCTCAGTTTGAGCTCAGCATTAGACCGGAAGCTTCTCCCTTCTTCCAGAGGAGGAGATGAGGTGTGTTCTAAGTGTCTGTCCCATATGGCTGGGATGATTCAGAATTGGTTGGATAGTCTGTCCCAAAACAGGTATTCATGGTTTAATGTCAGCTCTGAAGGAGGGCTCTAGGGAAAAAGGGATCTCTCCCCAAACCCAGAAGCTTCCAGAACCACCGTTTTGAGGTTAGGCACAGGCCATCCATCCACATCCCTGCCCCCCCACCTTGGACACTTCCCCATACCCCATCACACTTTTTAGCTCCCTTTTATGTGCTCTCAGACCCCATTAGAATGTAAGCCCCTTGAGGACAGGGACTTTGTTTTTCCTTGTATTTCTATGACCATTACTTAGAGCAATACTAGGTATACAGCAAGTGCTGAATAAATGTGCTTGTTGACCTGATTCAAAAGTATACTATGGGAAACAAGAAAGTCTTCCTCTACTATCTTATAACTCACCACCCCCTGTCCTTCTACTGCTCCAAACTAGACCCCCAAAGCTTCTCCTTTCCATTTCCCACCCAGAGAGCTGATAAACTTTAATCCATGGGACAATTACCTATGGGAAGGTTCTGTCCTTTGATGGTTCTGTTCTTCTCTTATCAATCTCTGAAACTTCCCAACTATAACTTCCTTCCCTGGCTGCTTCTCTCTGACAGGTGTGGAAGGCAGTTAGGTGAAGCCATAGTGCATAGAGCTCCTGGTCTGGAGGCAGGAAGACTTGAGTTCACATTCAGTCCCAGATATTTCCGTGGTGAGATTAATGAAATTGAGTGTAAAAAATCAAATTCATCAGTAAAGATAGGAGATGGTTTTATGAAAAAAAACCACAACAAACAGACAAATCATGGGCCATTTTGATTTAAAAAGAGAGAAAACCAAATCACTGACATTAAAGTGAAAAGGGTAAATACACCAGCGATGAAGACAAAATTAAAGCGATTATAAGGAGCTCTTTTGCCCAATTATATGCCAATAAATTTAGCAATTTAAGTAAAATGGAAGAATATTTACAAAAATATAAATTGCCTAGATTGGCAGAAGAGGAAATAGAATATCTAAATAGACGTATTTTAGAAAAAGAAATTGAGCAGTCCATAAATGAGCTTCCTAAGAAAAAGCACCAGAACCAGACAGATTTACAAGTAAATTCTACCAAACATTTAAAGATTAGCTAATTCTAATATGAAATC
>CM053585.1:545977060-545992202 GCA_028646515.1 Pseudochirops corinnae
GGATGATATTTTAAAAGGTGAAATTAAGAGGTGGGAGAGGAATAGAATGAGAGGAGACACGGAGAGATGGAATGGGGTTAATCATCTCATATAGAAGAGGCAAGGGATAACTGTTACAATGGAGGGGAAAAACAGGAAGGCAAAAGGGAATGGGTCAACCTTACTCTCATTGAATTTGGATTAGGGAGAGAATGACATACACTCTAAATTGGGTATCTTGTCCTGCAGGAGAGTAGGGGGGAAGAGGAAGCAAGTCACTTAACCTTGCTTGCCTCAGTTTCCCCATCTATAAAATGGGCTGGAGAAGGAAATGGTAAACCTCTCTGGTATCTCTGCCATAAAAACCCCAAACTGGGTCATGAAGAGTTTGAAACACTCAAACAACAAATAAAGACAAGCTAGTCCAGATGAGAAGGGATTAGAACTGCTTCAGCAAGGCAGGGGTTATAAAGCACAGAGAAAGGGGTGACACAATTTGGTGCCAGGGACATTGTGAAGGGCAAATTGACAAGCTCATGAACACGTAGTAAGTGACTAGAAAGGAAAATGCTTCTAGAAACTCCTCAATAACAGCATCACCTCCTAAGGTCAGCCTTTGGCTGAGGTTTCCCAGTGTCCAGTTTCTACATCACAAGTTTCAGCTGCCAGAGTAAAGGTCTGGGATGGGAAACGGTTTATTTGTACAAGATTGGTTACCTAAGGCTACATCAGCATAGCAAGAGCCTCTGAATCACTTGGGCCATTTTTTTTCAATTCAACAAAAGAAATCTGTCAAAAGGAGAGGAAAAAAAAAGCCACATACCCCAGCTGTGGCCTCCAATCCCCAAAGTCTATCTATCCAATCACGTCAAGACAAATCAGCCTTTGGGCAAATCCACAGTCTCAATTTAAGCTTACCTGGACTTGGCCACTTGCCCAGGTCCTCAAAACCCCTGGAAAATGCCCCTGCATGGGTATTTTAAAACATGCAGAAGCCAAACAGTTGTTTTCTTCATGGGTTATTAAAGAGGGGAGAGCCTATTAGCCCAGGAAAGTTTGATCTTTGGGGGCAAAGAGCAGTTGGTTTCCCAGTTAGCAATATGTAAATGCCAGGCTGGTGGGTGGGATTGGGTGTGCTTAGGTGCATAAATAGAGCCTCTCAGCACACCTATACTCAGAACTTTGGAACTGGCTCCTGGCTCTTCCGGCAAGTGTGAGTGGGAGGGGCGGCAGGTAAGCCTCCGGTCCTTGCTTTCCCATACATAGAGATGTGCACCTGGCAGGAAGGGAGATTCCTGGGAGAAATTGGAGACAGTAAATAGGCATCGCAGACCCAGACTGTGTGTGGGACCATGGAGCCATGGAAGCAACGAGGACCCTTCTGAGCCAGGGAGGGGTTGGTTGGGGCTACCATGTCCAGGCACAAAGAAGGATGCTATCGGTTCCTGTCTTCAGTTGGCGGAACCAAGACATCCTTAGTTCTCCAGAGAAATCTCTGATGCCAGTGATTTTTCCATGTGCAAAAGGGCCAGTTGCTAGACTTTCACTGTCATTCATACTTTGTTTTTTAAAGGATATTTATTTGACTACTAAGCCAATGTTGATAAACAAAGACAATTTGGCTTTTGCTCTGGCCAAGCAAGCCTGAGGGTGGTTTTGTGCCCAGTTTAGGAGATGCACTCATTACCTGTATATTGCCAATAGACTTTCTCGTTGCTCACTTCCTCTCCTGTGATAGTGACCCCAGGCCTTTGTCAGGCTCTGTCAGGAGGGGGTGCAGCAGGTGAGGGCCCTGGAGTGACCCAGGCTCAGCAGCAATGCTTGCCAAAGACCCCTCCCAAGAGGGCTAGGACAGTGGCAGCCTGCTGGCTCTTAGCCAGTCTTTATCTCTATGCTGGGTGTGTGCAAGAGTACATAGCAACAGATGAATGTGCGCAGCACAGCAATATTTCCAGAAGGTGGCGACCAGTTATAAAAATGCCTTTGTAGGAAGTTTGCCACTCATCGTTCTTTTGGACTTTAAGGGACCTTGACATTAAAGAGCTCAGAGAGTATCTCTGGAAGAGGAAGTGTGCCCAGAGAATTCAGTTAGCTCCTAAATGTTCATTTTGGGTCTTTGTATCACCCTCGCCTGGGGTAGCTGGGTGGCACAGTGGATAGAGCGCCAGGCCTGGAGCCAGGCAGACTCATCTTCCTGAATTCAAATCTGTCTTCAGACATGTAGTAGTCGTGTGACCCTGGACATGTCACTTCACTCGGTCTCAGTTTCCTCATCTGTAAAAATGAGCTGGAAAAGGAAATGGCCAACCCCTCCAGCATCTCTGCCAAGAAAACCCCAAATAGGATCATGGAGAGTTGGTCTGACGGAGATATGACTGAACATCATGATCACTATCCCCCAGCACAATGCCTCATACACAGCAGACACTTCACAAGCCACCATACTTCTCTGAGTAAAGCTTCCAGAAAGGGTGAGGGAGAGGGAGCAAGCAACTGAGAGCCTACTTTGTGCCCAGCACTGTGCTAAGCATTTTATCCACATTATCCTCTGATCCTTACAACAGCCCTGGGAGGCAGGTGCCATGGTTATTCCCATTTAGCAGTTGAAGAAGCTGAGGGAAACAGCGATTAAGTCATTTGCCCAAGGTCACACCGCTAGTAAGTGTCTAAAGTCAGACTTGACCTTGGGTCTTGCTCCAGGCCCAGCGCTCAGTCAACTTCACCACCCACAGCCCCAGAAAGGAAACGGGGCTTAGGGTCCTGAGCATCTGGTGAGCTGAAGGGAAAGCCGTCTCTGAGCAGCTCTTCGTCTGTCAGTGCGAGAATTGGGGGATCTGGCTTTCCTTTGCTTGCTTGCTTGTTGTCCTGTGTAAGTAAGTAAGTACATCCTGCAGCGCTTGGAAGTGAAAGAATTGCCCACGGAAGAGGAGAAGAGAAGAGGAGAAAGTGTGTCTCTCCCATCACAGCAAAGCTTGGAGACCGAGGGCTCGGTCCGCTGCTTGCAACACCGTACCAGAGACGCTGACGCTGCTCTCAGCAGCGCTTTTGTTTTCTTCTCTCCCTTTTTTCTAGTCTCTGCGGTAGGAGGTGGCGCTTTTAAGGAGGGGGAGGGCAGTGATATATTGGGAAATGAAATGGTGTAGAAACAAATTCTACATTTTCAGAAAGGAAAACAATGGTTAATTTAAGACCTGTATATGATTATCTGACATCAGAAACCAGGCATGAGATCATTCTATCAGCTGGTGCTGCACCCAGATTCATGGTCCAACTAAAGGCTCTCACAAGCTCTGCCTTCTGCTGCCTTTGGCAGTATGATTAATTCTCTATGCATTTGATCAAGTTCAAAATTATATCCACCTGAGAATTACAAGCCTTATGTGAGAAACATTCGTCTTCAGAGACAAGGGCAGGACTTGGACTGAGGGGCCCTGACTTTGAATTCTATCATACATATGCACCAGCTGTGTGACCCTGAGCAAGTCACTTATTTCCAGGGGATCAGTTTCCTTATCTGTAAAATGGGGATAATGATATCGACAAACATCACAGGGTTTATTGAGTAAACTTTAAAGGGCCATTGAGGGGGCACTATGAGATGGATGCTTGACGGGATTTCTGAGACTTTCAGAAGAGGGCACCTACTCAACCTGTCCCCGATCCTTCACTGACTCACTTATCCACCTTCCCTTGCCATTCAGCTAGCTCTGATTTTCTAGAGTAAAGAGCCCAGCATTTCCTATCATCAAGGTTTGGAATGTTCTAGACTATAGTTAAGAAAACTGGACTAATGCTTGTCCTATGAGGAACATGGACACACAGAGAGTCTTAACATTTTGGAATCAGAAGAGACCTTGTGTTATATCATCTACATACAGAGTAGTAACAGACTCTGTGACAGTCAACTCAAGGGCCACTGCCTTTGGGAAACCTCTCTGCCCTTGATACTTCTCTTCTCCTCTCCTCTCCTCTCCTCTCTTCTCCTCTCCTCTCCTCTCCTCTCCTCTCCTCTCCTCTCCTCTCCTCTCCTCTTCTCTACTCTCCTCTCTCTCTTTTTCCATCACCCAACCATTTTTGTACTCTGTGCACGTACCTGTTCTATCCCTCTCATAAAAGACAAGTTTCTTGGGACCAGGAATGGTTTTTTGGGACTTCTCTATCCCCAGAGCCTAGTGTAAGTGTTTTGTACATATTTGGTGATTTGGAAAAAAAAGAAAGAAAGAAAGAAAAACGTGTTTCTGAGTTGAATAGGATAGAAGTAAAAGGGTTGGCTGTCTCTAAATGAGACATCTGTCCACTTACCATCCCAACACTGATGCTTTGCTTTTGGATAAAGCTCCTCCATTTTTCCCCAGTGGTGGCTTTCACCAAAAAACAAAGAGGAAAAAAAGAAAATGAAAAAGATTATGAGCATGATGGGGGTGATGACAAGGATAATACTGGGGGTATTAATGACAATAAAGGCAGGTGAGGTTATGTGGAGGAGGAGGAGGATGCTTCTGATGATGATGGTGGGTGGTTATAATGATGTTGATGGTGGCAATGATGGTTATGATGGCAATAAGGAGGAAGAAGAAGAGGAGGAAGAGGAGGAAAAAGAGGATGCTTCTGATGATCCTGGTGGGGATTTTTGTGGTGACGATAGGAATGACAATGGCAACAAGGGAGATGGTGGTGATAATGATAAAATCCATGACAATAGGGTGCTGACTATGCTGATGGTGATGAAGAGGAGGCATCTCTGAGGATGCTGCTGCTGATGGAGATGGCGGCAGGGATTACATGGGCAATAGTGATCATGACTCATGGCAATAGATGCTTTAATGGAAATGTGGGAAGCACTTTCCTCCTAATGATTAGTGAGGTAGCCAGTTTGAGAATTATTATCCCTGTGTTACAGATGAGGAAACTGAGGCTCAGCAAGGTAAGGTGACCTGCCTATGATCACACAGCATCAGAACAGAAGAGGAGGGTCAAAGTTCCAAATGATTATCATAAAGCAGAATCGTTGACATGTTTTAAAGAGATCATTGAAAACAAACGCTCTGAGTGTCCTGTCAAGACACCCACAGTGCCTGAAATCACTAGCAAGGTGAAATTCCATTTCCTCAGCAGAGTGGACCAACAAAGGAGGGCTATATTACATGCCCAGCAAAGCCAACTTTCTGCAACTCTTTGGGTCTTAAGCTGAGATTTTGAAAAGTCAATCACCTTTCTTTCCTCTTCCTCACCCTCAGCATTAGCCATGGAGAAGATTTCAGTGTCCATGTTCCTGCTCCTGGTGACCATCTCTCACACACTGGCCAAAGATATTACACCCAAACCTGGGGCAAAGAAGGAGGAAACTCAAACACCCAAGCTGCCCCAGACCCTCTCCAGAGGTAGGAATCATTTGTTCTCATGGTACTTCCCCCTGCCATTGCTGTTCTGAAGGGTACAAATCAGTCTGACCTTGCAGGTGCTGGCTTCAATATTCCCTGTACCTTAATTTGTTATATGGTCCCCTGCACTTTGTTTTCTGAGCCTGAGTTTGCAGAGTCCAAATGCCTTCTTGAACATGGCATGCCCAGATATGCCTTGGAGCTTTGCCACCCTGCCCAGTGACTTTGAGTCTGAAATGATATCAGCCTGGTAAACTCTCTCTCCATATCTCTCCAGGCTGGGGTGATAAACTCTTCTGGACACAGACATACGAAGAAGCCTTGTACAAATCAAAGACCAGGTAAGCAACCAACATTACTAAGCCCCTACTGTGTGCCAGGGAAACAAAGACCGAAAATAAAAATAGTCCTTGCCCTTCAAGAGCTTACATTCTACTGAGGCAAAAATATGCGCACAGATAAGTGAACTCAACATCATTTTAGGGAGGGGAGACGCCTGGGAGGATAAATAAAAGCCTATTGGTGGAGATAGCAGCTGGGCTGAGCTCTGAAGATTCCCCAGGGGATAAAGAGAAGAGGAGAGGCGACAGACTGCGAGGTGGGAAGTAGGATGTCCCATGAGGAGGGAGCGGCTAGTGTGCTTGCTTAAGGCTGTGGTGAGCCTTTTTTTCTTTAAAAGGTCTCACTGGCGCCATCTAGTGTCTTTGATCTCTACATGAAACAACCTCCGTTGACGAAAGATATTATAGGTTAAAAATACATTTATGGAAAATCAATAGCAACTAACTATCTATCCCTCTTTCTTCCTCCTCTCTCCCTCCCTGTCTCTATCCTCCTTCTCTCCTCTCTTTCTCTCTTCCTCTCTCTCTTTCTTCCCCCCTCCCCCATGTGTGTCTGTCTCTCCTCTCTTGGTCTCTCTGTCTCTCTCCCCCTCTCTCCCTCTCTTTTCCCTCTCCCTTCTCTCTCCCTCCTTCCTTTGTTCCAGCAACAAGCCCTTGATGATTATTCACCACTTGGAAGAGTGCCCGCACAGTCAAGGTACAGCCAATAGACGGGGGAAAAAACTACCATTGTTATAAAATAATTATAAGTGACTTCAAAGCTTCCTTCCATGTGTTTCTGGAAACCACTGGAGTATGAGCCACACCAAATGTAGTCTATGCCGTGATGTTGTTTTAGCTGGAATCTGTAGAAAGAGCTAAGTGGTCAGCTTAACACAAGGCAGAGAACAATGGCGCCCTCAGTGATGCACGAAGAGGTTAATTTGACTTCAATATCTGACCACCTCAAAAACCCAACAGGAACAATTCTGAAATGTTTTCATAAGTTTTGGGTTGTGACTGCTCACAAGCTTACACATTTTGTGGGGATTGGGATGGAGTCACGTAACTCTGGTTCTGGGCACTTAAAAATCTGTCCTTTTATTGCAGCTTTGAAGAAAGTGTTTGCAGAAAATAATGAGATCCAGAAACTGGCAGACAAATTCGTTCTTCTCAATCTAATTGTAAGTTAAACTTCCTCAATTTTATTTTTGATGGTCATTAAGATCTTTCATTTGTCAAATTCTTCCAGTCCATCTTTGATTTCACTGAATGACTTGTAGGCACATCGAATGGGCTGCTAGAACAAGGACTCTGTGTGTAAGTGTGCGTGCTTGAAAGGGTCATTATTTAATTTTGAAAATATTGATGTTATTAAAATCCAACTTAACCACTCTCAAATGCCCAACATCAAGCCAGTCCATTTTTGAACTCAGGTATTTCTCAAAGACAGCAGAGTGATTCTGGGCATCCAAGATCATTCAAAGGTTTTGATGCAACCGTAACATTTTTGACATGAGCCTCATAAGAAAAAGTCTAACAGGTAGATCAGCCTGCTGAGGTAGTCACACAGGAGGGATTCTTCTACTCATCTTCCAGTTTGAGAGAGTGCTTGTCACCCAGAAAGCTACTCATGTACAATTCACACTGGAAAGGTACCCCAACTTATGAAAATGAACATTTTAATATTAAAAATTCACAAACCCAAGTGAAAAAGAAATGTAAATAATTAAACTCTCAAGCGATCACTTTGGGAATTTGTAGAGTTTAGACAGCTGAAGTTTTTCAAATTTAAAATAACTCCAAGACTTTTGGCATAGCCTGGGCATATAGTACATTTAGGTATTTATATGTGCGCGCGTGTGGGGGGGGGGGGTTTGGGTGGGTGGGTGTGTGTGGGGGGGGTGTGGGTGTGTGGGTGTGGGTGTGGGTGTAAGGGTGTATAATTTGAATACATGTCCTCAGGTGTTAAATGCCATCCTTTCCATGATACCACCTGTTCTGTTAGCAATCCTTACTAGGTTACCTAGAAACTACCCACCTGTATCAAACATTGTATTATTACCATAGTACTGAAACAACAAAGGCAATAATGTTCAGTGAGCTGTGAACTCCTTCCAGCCCAGAACACCCAGCCCTCCTGCTCCCCTTCCACTGTGCAGTCTCTCTCCTGTCCCTCAGGGGCACTTGTGACCAAGATCTCAGATCTTTCCCCATACCTCACTTGAACTAGTTTTTGCTCTAAGTCTATTTGAGGTGCTTTCTCTGGGCACAAGGCTATTCCTCGTGTGATATAATTCCTATTGCCATCCCTGTTACCTTTCCCAGATACACTGTATTTTTAAAGTCATTGAAAATATTTTTTTTTATTCTCTAAATCCATGATAATTCATAATTAACCTCTAGGAAGGAAGGAAGGAAGGAAGGAAGGAAGGAAGGAAGGAAGGAAGGAAGGAAGGAAGGAAGGGAAGGAGGGAGGGAGGGAGAGAGGGAAGGAGGGAGGCAGGAAGGAAAGAAAGCAGAGGATCAGAAATCTAGAACTGGAAGGTTCTAGACCTCAGAGGTCATCTAGTCCAATCCCATCATTTTAGAGACCCAAAGAAATGACATGTCTTATCCAAACTCACCCAGGTAGGAAGTCACTGCAGGATTTGAACCCAAGTTTCCTCTCTCTTTCTCAGTAGACTTGATTGTCCTGCACACTGGAACACATTAGAGGCACCTGAGTTGTATACGAGTAACACATAGGCTCTAGTCTTTTTCTCCAGCTTTTCCAGGCAGATGCCTCTCTCCTCTCTAGTTAAATTGTAAACTACTTATAGGTATGGAGTGGCATTTTATACTTTATTTTCTATAGGCCATAACCCCTCCTGCATTACTAGTCACCTAACAGGCACCTGGTGATATTTGAGACTTCTTATTAACTTGGGGAAAAGTGACCTAGAACACTAATTGTTGTTTTTAAATTGCAGTATGAAACCACTGATAAGCACCTGTCCCCTGATGGCCAGTATGTCCCTCGGATCATGTTTGTGGGTAGGTACTGGGCCCTGTTTATCACTTTGGAGCATGCCATCCTTGCTGAAATATTTAGTCCTGGCACAATAACAAAGATGGTGGGGAATGACATGACTGAGGATTGTGATGATGCTGATTTTTCCAAATTCCTCCTCTTTCCCTTATTCTCTTGAACAAAAATGAGCCTTGAGCTGAAGGTGCACAAAGTCCTACCAAGTCCAGAAAACGCCCAGGCAGCTGTTTGAGAGAACTGGGCACAACTCTCAGTAAAATCTAGAAAAGTCAATGTGCTAATTAAGTGTATCTAGTGACTTTGTACCATCGTGCACTGGCCAGTTAATTCTTCTTAACTTGTTCTTGTTCCTGCCTTCCAGAGGAAGAATGCTAGGCTGGATGGAGGCACTAGTTGATTCAGGATGACCCACCCAGTCCTGTTGCTTTTTACAGGAAATGGTTATTTTGGCTTCCTTCCCTAAAAGGGGCTACTTGGAAACTGAGTGGGGCTTTTGTTTTCTTCTGCAGATCCATCCTTGACAGTTAGAGCAGATATTACCGGCAGATACTCCAACCGACTCTATGCTTATGAACCTGCTGATGCTCCACTGTGTATGTATTACCCAGGGGAAGAGAGGGAACAGAGGGAGATGTAGCAAGAGTGGGGGAACAAGAGAAATTAGAAAGCACTATGGGGTGATAGAAATAGATGTTCTTTCAACTCTCTTGTTATTCTGTGGTTCTTCATTTAGATGTTTCCAAAATACTCTCAGCGATATGGAGAAGCTAAGCTTTTTGTTTGTTTCTTTGTTTGTTGTTAGTTTTCATCCACAAAGGCTATGGGTCCCTGTACCTAGACTAGAAATCAAACAAAGCCAGTCAGACTGTCTTAGGTTTATTGTTTTAACTACCTCTGGTGCTAATTTGAAGGACATGGTTCTAGAGAAATATCTGACTTAGAGTCAGAAAATTCATTGTACCTATTTCACTTCTGATAAGTCACTTGCATTTTCTGTAAAAGATATTTTGGGGCCTCTACCTTAAAAATTAAAAATAAACAAACCCATGAACTATGGTGAAGAAATCATACTTGGGCCCAAGATCCTCGTCAATTGACATGTAAATGGTTTCAAGAAGAACAAAAGACAATCAGAGAAGACAATGCATTTCCTCCCCATTCTCCCTCTTAAAGCATTTATCTTCCAACCACATTTCTGGCTTTTTCTGCTGTTTTCTGATAAGTGCAAAACTTTCTCTGTCTCTTTCCATTTATATAAAATGAAGCATTATGGTATCGTATGGTCTTGGTGAGACATTACAATGCCAGTGTAACCCACCTAGAAATTAAGGGAAAACATTGTTGAATCCTATACTGTATGTTTTTATATGAACTGACACAAATCTGAATGCTCCACTGCGAGCATTCAGTGTTCAAGCACACAGACTCAGAGCAATGAGCCTGACTTGTTCCAGTGAAATCCAGGCTCATTTTCATGGTCAGTGGGAAAGGGTATATCAATGAGCACTTGGTGGGGCAGAAGGGGAGAGGATACCAAGCAGCCTATTGGTATATCTTATGAACTGGCTGCAGAGTAAAAGTAATGGGGATTGTCCTTAGTGGAGTGACAGCAGGGATCACTCATTACAGCCCCATTCACAACTTCCTTTTTTTCCTACAACATCCATTGCCCATCTTGATATGTCTTATTTTGGCCGTTTGGTCAACATTAAAAAGATATATTTGAAAGATAAATTCTAAATTGGCCTAAAACATTTTCTGCCACTGGAACTAAGTTTTGTTAATAGACAGCCTGGAGAACAATTACCAATCCAAATTGATTTTTGATAACACAACCCCTTATCTGATTTTATCATGTATTTTCTCCATGAGTCCAGTACTTAACACTGTAACCAATACAATTTCCATATTTTCCTGAACATACCTGCATCTCCTTATTGATAGTGAAGTACTGCCACTGCCTACCTACTTCATCTATGTGTTCATCTTTTTCTCTTTAGTGCTTGACAACATGAAGAAAGCCCTGAAGTTACTGAAGACTGAATTGTAAAGGAAAGATCTACACTTCTGTCCTCTCTGCATTCAGTCTTTGATTCTGGAGTATTGAAGAGATCAGGCAAATTCTTGTTAAGAAACACAGAAACACTGGTCTATGTACAGAATTAGGATTATGGCTTAATCTTGCTACAGCAACATTGTTTTGTACTTGGTGTTAATGCCTTAGTTGGAGAAAAAGAAAGAAAGAAAGAAAGAGCATTACACAACAGTAAGCCATGATTATTTTTTTAAATAAATCTCTCTTTTTGTGAGTATTGAAGGTGTCATTTTTGAAAGACTTATTTCTCCCTTGAAATGTGGATAGGGTTACTTGTGTAATCAGGTAACATTTATTGTACATCTGGGTATGAGAGGTACTGCTCCATAGCAGAGAACATGCTTGGCTGGGAGACTCAAGCATTGATTCAAAGCCTACCTTTGCCACTTGCCTGCTGGCTGATCCCAGGCAATTCTGTAAAACAATAAAGTCATCTTAGGCTTGTGATGTACAGTGTGTGTGTTCCCAATCTGATGAAATTATATACATTGACAGTGATGCATGAAGTACTATGCCAACTTCATCATGGGTCATGGTAAAAACACATCTGAAGCAACATAGGTCTCATAGGCTGACAAAATGACAGGCTTGACTGAAATATAAGCCAGACTTGGTGACTTTGTCTATGTAGACAGGACCTTAGCTCTCATCAGGGTCACCAGGATCATACCTTTGAATATGGAGGATTAGGACAGAGGACATTTGGGTCAACCATGTGATGGCACATCCAAAAAAAGATGCATTAGGATTAATAGCTAGAATTTCTATGGCTCTTAAAGTTGCCAAAGTGCATTCCTCATGTTAGTGCATGTGATCCTCACTTCAGTCCCAGGAGGTATGTGTTACTATTACCCTCACTTTACAGATGAGGACATTGAGGCTCAGAGAGGTCAAGTGATTTGCCGAGATCCCACAGCTACTGTCTGAAAAGTATTTGACCTCCAGTCTTCCTTACTCTTAAATCTCACACTATTACTGCACCACTAAGCTACACATGGAACACATTAAAGCTTACTGTCTAGGAATGAGGAGGTGGTGGTTCTTCTGTCCTACGCCTTGGTTAGGCCATATTGTTATATTGTGTCCACACATTGACAAGCCAGAGAGTGTTGAGAAGAGGGTGACCCAGATGGAGAGAGAACTAAAAGGCAGGTTGGTGGATATTGGTTGAAGAGATTAGCAAATGTTCAGCCTAGAGAAGAGAAGTCTAAGGAGGTCATCATAACTGTCCTCAAATATTTAAAGGGAGGGTTATACACAAGGAAGAGGGTTATACATGTCCTGTTTGGTCCCAAAGAGGTCAGAACCAGGAGTAGTGGGTAGAAGTTTTAGAGAAGCAAGTCCAGGCTGGATATCAGAAAACAAACAAACAAACAAATCCAAACCTTCCTACCAACCAGAGCTATCCCAAAGTGCAATGGGCTACCTCGGGATGCCAGAGTTCCCCATCACTGAAGACCTTCAAGCAAAGGGTGGATGACCTCCTCTTGGGGATGTTTATGACTGGGTCCCAGTTGGATTCTCTAGTCCTGTCCTCTTGGTCCTTTCTTCATTTTCAGCACTCATTGGGAGTAAGGTCATCTCTTCAATCCTTGAATTTGTGGGTGATGGAGCACCTGACAGTCCCTCGGGGCTTTAAGGAGTGGGAGGAGGAACTCCCAAAAGAAAATAAAGCATGCATCACATGATTTGTCCTTAATAAATCCATGCTAACTTGGAGTAATCACCTCTTCCCTTCTACATACTCAAATTGTCCATTCAGCAATCCAGTCTATGGTCTGAAGTATCAGTCTTTCCTTGTTTGAAAACTGAAATGGTTGGGGCCCATCTCCTGTTCCACAGTATTTATCCCATGCTCCTGGCACTGGATTCAAATCCTGCCTGTGTGACCATAGTCCAGTCCCTTCCCCCAGTGGGCTCCATTTTCTTCATTTGTAACATACAAGATTTGGACTGGATGGCTTCTGCTATCCCCACCAGCTCTAAACACATGATTTGTGATGGGAGTTTTTGGTTTCATGTAAAAATTTTAAAGTTCTTATATCTGCATTTGAATGTTTATTATTTTTTATTTTTACCAAGTTTGTAGTAAAAAGAGAAAGAATACAGACACGATAATAGAATGAGAGCTGAAATATGAGTTGGAAATCTCCCTCTTGTACAGATGAGGAAATTGAGGCCCAGAAAGGATGGGTTGCCCAAGGTCACCCTCATAGGCAGCAGATGGTATGAGATTTGACCCTATGTCTTCTGACTCCAGAGGCAGCAGCATTTATACTGTACAGTGAATAAGCCTGATGGTCCCCAGGCACTTGGCCCACAATGGCTTCCTTACAAGCCCTAGATAGTCAACTATAATAATTAGTTTGGAACTCAAAATGCCTGTTGACCAATTTAATTTGACCCAAAATGGAATGTTCTTTCTGTTTGCTGGTTAACAAGACATCCACCGTGACACAGCAGGAAAAATAAAACGCCCCAGAAGGCATCTATCCCCTCTTCCCCACACAATACAGCCAGGCTGGTCAGTGGTGGTGGGCACAGGAGGGAGAGGAAAGGGGCAGAGCTGCAGAGGAAGCCAAGCCAGCCCTTTTAGAGAGACCACAGCAGGTGCTAATCCTGGAGCTGGCCTCTTCCCTGCCCTGCACAAAGGCTCCAAACCTTCCCATAAAGAGCCGCTTTGCCCCCCACTGGATCCAGGGCAGGCATCCCTGGTGGCCGTCCCTAGGCCCTTAGATGGAGTGTCCCTCAGAACATCCAAAGGAGAGCAATTCCAGAGCAAGGGGATCAGCAGGGAAGATTCCCCCCTCTCACAAGGGGCTAATCCAGCCAGGATGGAAGGTTCCACTGCCTGGAATTTAGGAAAGGGCACTGAGACACAGAGCTAGTGATTCATAATCTCTCTGGATTTTTCTTCTTTCTATCAAATGGGACACCTCTCCCCAAAAGTGTCCAAATGCAACCCAATCCTAGAATTTGAGGATGGGGCCTTAGGCCAGTACCTTCATACTCAGAAAGGTGAAATGGTTAGACACAGAAGAGGCCTGAGAGAGCATCTGGTCCAAATTCATACATATATTATGCATGTATATTATATATGATACAATTACATGTAGAATATAAATATGTACACATGTGATATATATTTATATATGTATCTGTACATGTATGCATATGTACAAACATACATATGCATATGTGTAGAGAGATAGATGAAGAAACTGAGCCTCAGAGAGTCCAAATTCCTTGCCATAGGACACACAGGTGGTGGATGCCAGAGGCTGAACTTCAGTCTGCTTTCCTGACTCCCAATCTAGGCTTCGTGGCTCTATAACATTCTGGTCAAAAGCCTGGCCTGCCTACCTGCCTCTCATTGCTTTTTACTTTGGGACCTTAGGCAAATACTTGTCCTCTCTAGGCCACAGTGACCCTACCTAGGCATGAGAAGACTGGCCTCAATATTCTCTGAGGCTTTCTCTAGCACTAGGTCCTATCTTCCCATCTATGAGTTAGGAGAGAGTAGAGTTTAGGCCAGAAGCCAGCTTGGGACAGGACTGACTATAACAGGCAAGACACAAACGTCTCACTTAGTCCCCACTAAAACTCAAATGCCATAGTCAAAGAACAGATTTTCAGTCTAATTGAGTGGTTCTCAAACTTTCTGATGCCACAACCCTTTAATACAGTTCCTCATGTTGTGGTGACCCCCAACCATAAAATTATTTTCGTTGCTACTTCATAACTGTAATTTTGCTGCCGTTCTGAATCGTAATGTCAATATCTGATATGCAGGATATATTTTCATTGTTACAAACTAAACATAACCCACAGGTTGAGAACTGCTGGTCTAATTGATTTTACTTTACACAATCTAACAAACCTGAATTTCCAGTTCCTCAGTGTATAGGAGACCAGAAACTGCAAAGTGGAGGGTCTGGAATGTGCAGCAAGTGGCCAGTGACAGGACGAAAGGGCAGGGAGACAGAGCAATTTCTAAAAGGCATCTAGAGTCCTTGGGTATAGGAACAAATAGCACCTCCTCCTTGGGACTCTAAGGATGGCTGTCACTGGTAATAATTCGCAGTCACAACAATGAGGCAGTGTCATCTAGGGAAGGCTTGTTTGTATTCAGCTGCTTTTTGGAGGAAGGCAGGGAAATGTGTGCCACCTCTTCAGGGTGCTTGCATTCCAAACCATTCCAATATTTCATGTCCAATCTGTGTGCCCAAAGGGAGGGGTGTGTGTGAAAGGGCTAGAATGCTGAGCCATTATCAAACTAAGCTCATTTCCTCCTCCTTGAGCCTCAAAGTCCTCCTCTGCAAAATGGGGATATGGT
>CM053585.1:545992702-546025744 GCA_028646515.1 Pseudochirops corinnae
TAACAACAGCTGCAGCAGCAACAGCAAAAACAGCAGTAGTAGCAAGAGAAGCAATAAACTAGCCTCTCCATAATGGCTTGCAAAGTACTTTGTGTATATTAACTCACTTGATTCTTACAAGCCTGTATAGGAGAATACTTAGGTTATCCCCATTTCAGAGAAGAAAATTGAGGCTCTGAGAGGTTGTGATTTGTTCAAGGTCAGTTAGCGTCTGAGGGATGGGGTGAGCTCAGGTCTGCTCTGATGCCAAGTCCAGCCCTCTATCACCAGAGCCCAGAAGTTGCTCCCACTTTCTACCAATCAGGGCACCCCTCCAAATGCCTCAGGAAAGTAGGTATTTAATTGGGCTTGTCAATAGTGGAAGGGTTCCGGCTGGAATGCCAGAATGTGGAGCATGGCACAGACCTGCTGTGGCCTCAGAGGCCAGGGCTCAGGTCCCAGTGGTGCCTCCTATGACCTCTGTGCCCCACCCAAGTTCCTGTCTCTGGGGGCCTCAGGCTCCTCAACTGTAAAAGAAGCTGGGGTTGGCTCCCTTTCAAAACCCCGGATTATACATGCCTGAGCGACCAACAGACTCCTGCATCTTTAACGTCCTAACCAAATATGATAAAAGTTTCATGTGCTTGCTTAGAGGCAAATAAATGAAGTTAAACAGAGTTAAGCAAACACCTGCCAGGCAGGTCAGGAAGCTCAGATAAGGAAGTAAGATGCAAATTCCCACTGCCCACGATGGGATTTCCTCCACCCTTGGTGGACTATGTCATTTTCAAATCCCTCTCTCTGGTCTAACTTCACAGGCAGCATTGGGCTCTGGGAGTCAGCCACTGTGGCCCCAGACAGTTCAGAGTCAAAGTCCATGGGCTGAAAACCATTCTTGAGGAGTTTTCTTTGTAATGGTGTTAATTTTCTGCCTGGAATTGTTTGGTTTTAATGACAAGGTTGGCAGGGCTCATGGTCTGTGGGGGTGGGGTGGCAGAGAGACATAGCAGAGCAAAGGGAAGAGAGTTCTGGACTTGGAGAAGTTAGATCTTGCCTCCTCTCTGCTAGCTGTGTGGCCCTAGGGAAGTCACTTAACCTCTGAGCCTCAGTTTCCACATCTGTAAAGGGGGAGGTCATGGCACCTGCTTTCCAGGAGACTCAAGTGACTTCCTGAATGTCAAGTCCCTCACCACCTAGAGCAGCACTTCTTAAACTGTGGGTCAAGTAACTGAATGTGGGGTTTGTGAAAAAAAACGTTCAGGTTTCTGAACATCAACAACCAAAAACTAATTCAAAATCAAACATAATGAATCTGAGGTGTTTCTGGCAGCACTTGCCTGTGTTGCATTTGAAATTTCGTTGCAGCCTTGGTTCTGAATGCCCAACGTGCACTTTGCACTGTGTATACCACCACGCCACACAATGCCAGCCAACACTGCCAGAAACACCTTGGCTCTGATTTGAGACTATGATATTTGATGAATTGCAGTGTCTTTACTATACATACAAAATCACTCAATGAATTCTGCCTTGGGAGTAGGACAGAATTGCCAACAATGTCTGAAATGGCCCTAAACACCTTTTTGCATTTTTGTACTATATATTTAAGCAAAGTGGTCTACTCAGCATTGAAGAACATAAAATCAAAATATTGATCAACTCTGAAAGACATTAAAGATGTTCTTCATCCTGCAGTATCAAGTTTTCCACCAAGACCTAACTAATTCTTTATGTAAAAATAAACAAGCAGGTCCATATTATTGGTATGCAAATTTGCTTTCATTTTTAACAAATGATAAAATTTCATGTATACCAAAGAACTGATTTAAAATATTTTTTATGTTTTATTATCAGTAAATGTTTGATTTGTATACCTATTTTATATACCTGGGACCATGTAAAAATTTCTCAGGCAAAAATGGTTTAAGAGTAGAAAAAAAATTAAGAAACCCTAACCTAGAATACCAGATAAAGGTGAGCTGTTAACCTCTCTGAGGATAGGTCAGGCAGTGGTTAAAGGACCTGAGTGGGACTTTATGAAACAGCTCTGGGCTAACTCAGTGGCTACATGAAGGCCAAGCAATAAAGCATCCACAGGAATGGAAGCTTTTTTGTTACAAAAAGTGACAAAAAAAAGGTCCATTTTAAAGGGTGGGGGGAACCCCTGCTGAGGGTCACTTGCCTGGGAGGTACCAAGCTCCAGGTTAGAATCCTTGATTGTCAGCCAAGCTCCAAGGGCCTTGCAGAGGGCCCTACACTCCCAGCAGATCCTTAAGACTCTTCCCCAGGACACACAGACTATGACTCATTCACAACCTTGAGAAGCCCACCTGCCAACAGGGACAGCCTACAGCCACAAGGATTCACCAGATAACATCTCAGACTACAGGGAAGGAAGCACTGGGGGCTAGATGGGGCTGGGAGCGGGGGGATTATGGAGAAAGAACAAGAGTCAAGGAGGAATCTAAAAATGGTTGATACAAGGACCCTCAATACTGCAAAGGAAAATTGCATTGAAAGACAACAGAACTCTGGTCAATGTAACCAGAAGCACAAAGGTCGAAGCATGGGTCCCATCTCTTGGTATGGGACAGGTGGCAGATAAAGTTCACCATGTCCAGTAAGGTCAATGGATTGGTTGACTGAGCCTAACTGCTTATTATGGTGGGGGGGAGGGGGTGTTAAGGGATAGGGCTGGGAGCAGGGGAGGGAGAGACTGGAAATTGGCAGGGATATTTACAAAATCCAAGCATTTCAAATTTACATGATTTATAAAGAAGAAAGTCCTAAGATGAGGTTAATTAGGTATCTGCACCCCCTCCCCTTCAGAAGTTGACAGCAATAACTGTAATTATTACCAAGAGCCAGACCGCTCTAGTGGTAGCCTTGCAATGTGGGGGAAGACCTCCAGCAGATTGGGTGGAGCCTTGTAGTGAATCTATGCAAGGATGTCCACCAAGGTAGCAGAGGAAAGGCAGGCATGGATGAGTTCCAGTCTATATTTTGGAGGGAACTCCCAAATCAGAGGGCTCCCAGAGACATTTGAGAGAGTCCTGCTACTGCCAGGACTCAGATACACCTTCATTTAAGGACTTTCTCCATCCAGCTCCTGCCTGTGTCAACAGCCTTCTTTCATATATTTTTCCCTCCCCAGTCTAGCCCAAACAACAATTTACCCCTCCTCCCCCACCCATCACTCACCTCAATTCCTCCCCACTAGGGGTCCCCTGTGGTCATATTGCATCTCTCTTACCCTCCACTCAGAATCTTTGTCTCCTCCAAGGTTCAGCTGAAATACACCCTGTTCTGAGAAGCCTTCCCTGCCCCCTCCCTTTCTTCCCTGCCTAGTTAGTTAGCACTTGCTCCCTATCCCTCTCTCCACATTCTGTACCACTCTTACTTCTCAGTGAAGCTTAAAGCTTTAAGCATGTAAGTTCCTTGAGGGCAGGGCTGTTTTATGTCTGTCTTTGTGTCTCACAGTGTCTTGCTGGAGATGCTTAAGAAATGTTTGCTGATTTACTCTATATCAACATCCAAAGATAACTTTTGCCAAACCAAGAGCTTATGGATCCAGAAGAATGTGACCAAAAGAGCTAGAACAAATCTATGCCCCCTATGTGTCTGTAAATCAAGGGTGACCATCCTCACTGAAGGACACACATAGCTTCAAGGATGAAAGACAGGCTAGAAAGGCCATCTCCAACCTATACAGATGGGAATTCACATTTGTGAAGATTAGAAATACATGCAGATTGCAGTTATGTTGAGGCACAGAGAAGTGTTTGAGGCCCAGGAATTAGTTGGGTCATGTAGGGGTCAAAGCGTATTGCACTGCCCCCGGCCAGGGCATACTGCCTTGCTCAAGACTCTCTTGCGTGGGGTTACCTGATGTTCCTGATTGGCGTCTCCACACCCTGGGGCCTTCATACCCTTGTGATTGCACTCCCCCTCTCACAATTCTGTTCAGCTGGGCTCTGTCACACGTGGTATGTGGATCTGGGGTATTTGTAAGAACTAAGCCTTGGAGGTATTTTTGAAGCCTGCCTTAAGATCTGGCTGTAAGGCTTCCCCATAGAGAGACCTTAATAAACCTTTGCTATTTGGACCTCAGTGCTGTGACTCTTCTGTTCTAAAAGGTATGCTAGCATCAGTTAGTAGGGTGAGTAACCAGTTGCCCCTGCTGGCAAGTTAGGGTGAGGACTCTCAAAGAGGGCTCTCTGAGAGGACAGAAGAGCCTGGAATAGTTGCTGAAGGACTTGGCCCAGGAGCCCAGGATGGGGGATATAGTGATGGAGGCTCAGGATTTAGAGGTGTATGCCAAACAGTTTGAGATGCTTGTTAAAAGGCAAAGCTTGAGTGTTTCACCCAAAAGGACACATAAATTTGTTGAAGATATTTTACAGGTCTCTCCACAGCTGCTGCTTTGCATAAAGGCTTGCGGGTGTTTGAGGATCGAGCTTGCTTTGATTGTGGCAGGTCAGGTCACTTTGCTCCTCAATTCAGGCTCAGGAAACCCCTGGGGCACCCCTCTTGTGGGTCCCACAATAAATTACACAAGTGGCTATAGGCTAAAGTACCCATCACCAATGAAATGTGGTCTCCTGAATGGGAGTCTTTGCAGGCTGAGATCCAGGTGGCCGGGATAGGGGGGAAGTCACCTCGGCATATTTTTCGCAATTTCAGTTGAAATGGGAGAAGGAGGGACTCTAGCATTTCCCAATTTCTTCTGTTTTTCTGTGGAGTACATTGATGATATGTTTAGCATCAGAACTGAAAAGTGCCAGAGGTGGCTTGAATGCATTGGTATGATACAGCTGTTTCTAATGTTATCAAATAAATTTTACCTGGCTTCCGTTATTATCTGGAGAGAGAGTAACTTAAAAAAAAATTTTTTTTCAGGAGATCTCCTATAAATTCTACGTGAAGCTTTTGGATCCATTTTGTTTATTTGTGTCTCTCTGTTTTGTCTTTATGTCTTCATGTGAGCGAATGTGTGAGAGTCATTTGTCGTTTTGTCAAAAAAGTGTGAACAGAAGTTCTGAGACCTTCAAAGGTTTAAAAATCTCCTTCCCTTCATTCCACTCTGGTCAAGTGGAGTGAGGGAAAGGTGATGAGAAATAATATGGGAATTTTTCCTTGGATTGAAAAGAAAAAAGTAATTAACCATTCCCTGACTCACCGATTAGAGAAAAATTTTGAGTTTCAATTTGAACTTATTTTGGTCATTTTAAGGGAAATGTAAAAAAGTGAATTAATACCATTCCTAACCTTGTGCTAATTGGCATTTAGGCAAATTGGAGTTTTGCTAAAGAAACATCTAAAAAGAGAGAGCTTCAGGTTCCCCAGTTTTGGGGAAGTGGAACAAGGCGCTCTCTGAGAATTTTTTCAGAAGTTCCACTCCCTTTGAGTGGGGAGTTGAGAAGCATTTCACTCTCTAAATTCTCAGGAATAAACCTAAACACTGAAGTACAAGGTAAAATTAGTTAATTAGAGAGAGAGTGCTGCAGAAACAATAGGGAATTTAAGTACTAACAAGAAGCCCACTGGCAAAAACCCTGAGGCACCCTGAAGCCCACACCTTGTTTAGATAAGCAAATGAGCCTCTCCATTCAGCTGTGAGGAGAAAAGAAAAGCCAAAAATTTTGTTAGTAGCTTTTGCTTAACTATAGTAAAATTCAAGTGTAAGCCAGAAGTAGTGTTATCAGCAAATATTTAAGTTGAATTTTGTTGGGATCAAAAGATGTGGAATTTGTTTAAAAACAGGTCACTTGCATTCTGTAATGTGTATATATGCCCTATAGAAAACCAGGCATTTACACCTTTACCTATAGTGAATGTACTAATAGCACACTAAAGGTGATTCTTGCTAAACATAAAAGGGGCCCTTGTCAGACAGAAACCTATAGATCTGGCACTATCACCAAAATTCAAAAATGACACTGGCTATGAGACATCTTTTGTGCCAGAGAGGACAGCTACATGTCCCACCCTGGTTAAGGCTAGTGCTGGGAAATAAACTATGGTCCAGAAAGGAGAAGTGTGGATGGGCCCCTAGGAAATAACCATAAGGGGAGAAGGGTATGTTTATGTTTCCACAGAACATGGGCCATGCTGGTATCCTGTCTGAAGGGTCCGGGTCCTCCCACAACAGGAACATAAAGAAGAGAAGGAAGAAAAGGAGACCTAAGAGGTGACTGAGGCAGAGGAGAAGCCGAGCTAAGACCATGCACCGGTTATGCTTCATGCTGTTTATGCTGTCTCTTGGGACCGAGGCTTGTCAATGTGGCCAGCCTCATGGTGGTGACTCCTGTCTGGGGATATGCTTTTGGCCTCTGTTCCACCATGCCCTGTTTCTCAGTTGTTGTGACTGTCGCTGACTCTTTCAGAGGGACTATTTCGGTGCAGGGGCTGAGCCGGCAGGACTATTAAGATTATCAAGTGGACTTCTAGTTGTGTCACCTCCGTCCCTTGCTGTGCTACCAGACTGCAGTGGGAGACCATTGAACACCACCTGCATGGCCTTGTGGAACGGGGTGGTTGAACTGGTGTGGGACTTGGGTCGTGCCACCCATGGGGGCTTGACCCCACGGGATGTTGTGCTGACTTGTTGAACAAATTGAAGAGTGTGTCATAGTGGGCCTGGGATTGGAAATTGATTGTTGGTTTTTGGATTGCTAGTCTTTTGTTTTCTTGCTTTGTTATTCTGTATTCCTATGGGTATAAGATGTGCTGTTAGCATATGGAAAAAATTCTTTGAGTCTGCTCAAGGCCCAGATCATACTCCAGTGTCAGCAAGATGCGCAAAACAAAAAAGGGGCTGTGTGAGGATTAGAAATGCGTGCAGATTGCAAATGGTTATGTCAAGGCACAGGGAAGTGTTTGAGGCCCAGGAATTAGTTGGGTCATGTAGAGGTCAGAGCATATTGCACTGTCCCCAGCCAGGGGATACTGCCTTGCTCAAGACTCTCTTGTGTGGGGTTACCTGATGTTACTGATTGGCATCTCCACACCCTGGGGCCTTCATACCCTTGTAATTGCACTCCCCCTCTCACGATTCTGTTCAGCTGGGCTCTGTCACATGTGGTATGTGGATCTGGGGATATATAAGAACTAAGCCTTGGAGGTATTTTTGAAGCCTGCCTTAAGATCTGGCTGTAAGGCTTCCTCATAGAGAGACCTTAATAAACCTTTTCTGTTTGGACCTCAGAGACATGACTCTTCTGTTCTAAAAGGTATGCTAGTATCAGTTAGTAGGGTGAGTAACCAGTTGCCCCTTCTGGCAAGTTAGGGTACGCTGAAAGAGAACCCTGATACACATTGACAAGTCAGAATTCCTTGTTTGAATCACCATCAAGTAGGCAAAACCTTTTTCTAAGAAATCCACAGAAGGAAAAACCAGTTCTGTGTGACCTAACCCACAAATGAGTCTTTCTTTCTTCAATTCCATTTAACACACACTCACACACACAAAAGGTTTTCCATCTTTTAATTTTTTTTTAAATAAATGACTTAGCTACAATTCTGTTCAAACTGGAAATCATGACAATCACATTCCAATATGCTTGTATCTGAAAGCTTCCCTAAGACAGTCATCAAGGACTTCTCAGGATGGATAGAGGCTGGTCAGCATCAAGGTCACCAACTCTCAAGCTTTCACTCCATGGGATAATTCAAATGCTTTGCTTTTTGTAAAAATAGAAGGATTTGAGCCTCCATTCATTGATGTGAAAAGACAAGCAGGACAGATGCATTCCAGATTAAGCACCTATCAATCAGCGGAGGTGGGGTAGGAGAAGGAAGGTACCTATGAGCGCCACCTCTTTTCCAACCCTACAGGTCCCAAGGATGACTCACTTTCCCACTTTCCCAAACCACATTTCTATTTCTAAATAACAACAAACTTGTTCTAAAGTAAGACGACAAAACCTGAATCAACACTTTAATTAATTGAATTTTACTTCACACAAAATTTCTCTTAAGAAAAAGAAAAAGATATTGGGAATGGGAGGTGGAGTGGGACAGTCCCTTCCATGAACTCATCCAAACTAAAAGAATCAGTTATAAATCAAATCCCCATCTTTCTCTGGTTCCCATCCCGTATCTATAACCAGTGCGACCCAGGAGGCATAGACAGACATGCTGGTCACAATGCGGACATCAGGAATGCCACTGAAACTTTCTCTGCATCTACAAAGCTAAGAAAGGCATTGGAGCAGTGGTGACAAACTGTCAGGAGGGAACAATTTAACTCAGAAGATATTCCAAAAGAGGCATGGCAAAGGACATTACACAGGGAAAGATGGGCAGTGTACTAACCACTAACAAAAAGAGAATTTTCCCTTCTGCCTTGTCATTTTAAAAGGAAAGTTCACTTAATTAAGGAGAAGGACAACTAGCTTAACTTATGTGTAACAGGAAGGAAGAAGGAAGGGACCATGTGGGAGATCGCCCTGGATCACCCATCAAAGGAAGGCACTCGGGTTTGCCCGAGGGTCTTTTTGGTTCCGGTATCGGTAGGTCAGCCAAACTCCCAAGATCTGCAGAAAACAAACAGACATGGGTTATTTCAGGCAACACAAATAAAACGCCAGACTTTGGGCTGTGAATCAGAAAATTTGCCTCCTTGAATCACTGGTGCCAAAGGGAATGCTTACTTCTCTTACCTTTATTCAACAAAAAGAAAGACAACTGAAGAACTCTAGAAAAAAAAATTGAATGCTCTCGGTGGCTGAAGAAAGCAGACTAACAAAGCTGAGAGTATCAGGGATCTTCTAGTAACTTGGTTAATGGATTTGTTAAAAGAAGGCAATTGGAGAAACAAAGGCCACCCCACAAAAATGAACTTGCTGCTACAAAGACTAAAGAAAATACCTCTTGCTTTTTTTTGGGGGGGGGGGCATCAATATAATATTGGGAAAAAAAGTTAGTCACTTTTTAAATGTCGTGTAATTTCTTCCACAGTTCAGCAAATCCTGATTAAAAACAAAATCCACATTAACTAGTATGTTTTCATGTTACAAGAAGTGGTGTAAAGGATGTCAGGAGAGATGTACGTCTGGGAAGACAACCTCATCATGGAACAAGAATGAAAACTAATCAGAAAGGCCAATGAAATGCAGCAATGCCAAGGAGCCAAGGGGAAGGTGCCAGGTCCATTGGATGGATCTCACATGTACGATTTATGGGAAGTCATGGATAAAAACTGCACAACATGGGCAAACATGGATGGTTGTCACAATGGAGAAGGAAGACAGATGGATGAGATTACACAGACATCAAACTATGCTTTAAAATCAATAAAAATATTCTCGATTCTTGTGCTGATTTTAAAGATTTTTTTTCAGAGGAATCAAAAAGTTCAATTAGACTTGAGAGCAAGGACTGAATTCTGCCTTTGTAACCCCAGAGCTTAGCACAGTTCCTGGTATACAGAAGGTACTTAATAAATGCTTGTTGTCAATTGCCAATCCCAGAAGAAACTCATAGGCCATCAATTTAGGCATCCATGACTTCATTTGTGCTTACTCCTTGACCCACTAAGAAAACATTTCCATTTGTAGTAGATGGTCCTAGAAAGATACTATTACCAAAAAATTCAACCCTGAAGCTACTGTGGGGCTAAGCCCCAAGAGCCTTAGCTGGGCTGGTCCTTGACAACATCACTGGATCTATACTTGGTATATTTCCTGCTTGGTATAGAACCTGTCAGATATTGCCCTCCATAGGAACCGCCTCCAAGAAAATCCAGAGTCAAATCCATTCCCCGACAAAGGACTGGAAGAAGACTAGTGGGCTGGTGGGGGGGGGGGGGAGGTGAGGGGGTGAGAAAAGTGATTAAATGTAGCTGCAAGGACTGGAGAAATAAGTGCCTACTGGGGGATATTTTTCACTCTGGAACTACATTCAGCTGGACTTTGTATCTTCAGGATTCTCTTCCATAACTGCTAGGGAACTTTCCACTATTTACAGAAATTCTAGCTCATTCACTAAACTTTCTCCACTTAACCAGATGGAGTCTCCTTGTTCTTGGATGGCTGACAAAGATTACAGATGCCCACCCTTCTACCCAAGCCTTATAGAGAATGGAGGCACCAACACTGCAAGGCCTGTGCCACTGACTGGGAACTGGCATCTGGATCCACTGATAACTTGCCAAAGGCACCTGACCCTTCCGCAGGGTAGCAGGAACAAAGATAGTAGACTCTACCTTGACCTGTGCAGCACAAAGCTCACATTCCCTAGCAACTGAGGTGCTTGTTGAGAATGAAAACCAGACAAGAGAGAAAACAACCTGGCAGTGAAAGTGTTCTCCAGCTCACAGGGCTGCTCCTCTAGGAAGCTTTCAAGAAGAGATGCAAATATGAGAAACCAGGCATCTATATCAATGAATATCACAGATGGGCATCCAAGGGAGCTGACCATGCGATAGCTTGTTGGAGGTAGAGGAATGGGCCAAATGCTTATGCTTCCCCCCCAAAAATCACATCATATCTACAATGTATATTTTGTTTACACATATGTGTACATGGTGTGCCTAGAACGTGTGCTTCCAGAGCTCAAGAATGCTTTTATTTTTGTATGTTTTATTTTTATTTCTTTTGTATCCTCAGTGTCTGCATTTAATAAATGATTGTTGATTGAATGAATGATGAAATCACAAATCCTTGAAGCGATGAATTAATTTCCCTTGATGCCATTTCCCACCTACTGAATTTCCCGGATGGGGGAGTGCTGTGCCGTGGGGTTGTCTACAAGGACTTACCTCTGTAAAACTAAAGAAGAGGCCGATTCCCCCCACAAACCGCAACACCTCCCCAGCATATTCTTCTATGATTGGAGCACAAGGAGAACAGTGGTGGCTGTAAAAACAGCTCTGTAGAGAACAATGCATACTGATGAGACCCATATCCTTTCTCTTTGTGGGGCTGTGTGCTTTGCTCTGCACCCTTGACCTTGACGGTGATCCTATGACTAAACTTTGGACCCTGACACAGAAGGAACAAGTCCTTCCTGAAAAATGGCACCCCTGCTCTCAAGTACTTCCCTCCCTGCACTCATATACACTCAGAGCTCAGGGCTCAGCAAAAAGATGCCTTGGTGCCTCCTCCAACACCAGCAATGTGTCTTTGATGTCCAACCTGCATGACCTTGGGCCAAGTCCCCTCCAATCCCTGGCCTTTACCTTCCTCATTTACAAAGTGAAGGAGGTCAGCTGGATGACCTCTACAATCTCATCCAGAACTGAATCGATGGCATGGATCCCCTTTATAAGATCCCCTGCTATTGGAACTCCAGGGACAGTGAGCTCACTACTTCCCAAGGGCAGCCCATCTCTGCTTTTGGACCAATTTTTAAGACTTTTTCCTTATGTTACTTCTCTCCATAACTCCAGAGAGTTCTGCTCTCTAGGGCTAAGCAGGAAATATCTAAACCCTCTTCCATGGGACAGCTCCCCAGATGTTTGAAGATGGTGTTCATGTGTCCCCTAAGTTTTCTCTCTTGCAGAAGAAATACCTCCATTTTTCTCAAGTTTCTGTTTAATAGGCCTGGACTCCAGGGCCTTCATCTTCCTGACCACCATCCTCTGGATGCTCTCAAGCTTCCCAATGTCCTTCCTAAAACATAGTGGACAGCTAGGTGGCACAATTGCGGTTAGAGCACCTGACTTGGAGTCAGGAAGACCTGAGTTCAAATCCAACCTCAGTCACGGACTAGTTGTATGACCCTGTCCAAGTCACTTAACCCTGTCTGCCTCAGTTTCCTCATCTATAAAATAAGCCAGACTTACTAGCTGTGTGACCTTGGGCAAGTCACTTAACCCCAATTTGCCCCTCAAAAAAAGAAATGAGCCAGAGAAGGACACGGCAAACCATTCCAGTATTGTTGCCAAAAAAAAAAACAAAACCCAAATGGGGTCATAAAGAGTTGAACATGACTAAAATGACTGAACAACTGCAACCACCGCAAAAATATGACGATCAGAATAGACTATAACACTCCTAATGCAGTCTGACCAGGGAAGGAAGCAGAGGGATAAGATCACCTTGGTAATTCTGGCCTTGCTGGCTCTTTTTACACTAAGATCACTGGCTTTTCCGGGGGCCGTAGAATGCTGCCCGCTCAGATTAAGTGTGTGTTCTACTAAGACTCCAAGAGTTTATTCAGACAGATTTGCCAAGCAACTCTCCTCATCCCATACCTATAAGGTTGATTTAAAAACAAAAACACCCTATGTGAAAGATTTTACATTACCATAGTCACACTAAACGCCTGCTGAGCAGAAGCACCAGGTCTCTGGACATCCTGTCAGGCTCCCAAAGGCCCCAAGGTCCAGGCTTGGGGGGAGGAAGACAAAAGGTGCCAAATGCTTGTAGCCCCCTCCCCAGTAAAGAGTGTGATGGAGAGGAGTCCTCCCCAGAACTGAGCTCTGGAGGGATGCCTACTGCCTGGTATAGCATAATGTGTAATACAACCCACAGAGTAGAACTAAACCCTACTTTAGTAAAACACATCTCCTCCCACCATTCCCACTGTAATTCAGAGGCTACCAGAGAACAAAGCGCTGACTTCCCAGAAGACCCCACTACCACCACCCTGAACTCTAGGCACTAGAGTTTGGGTCCAAATCCATATAAAACTGGAGTGGACCACAAGATTTAGAGCTTGTAGAGGTCTTAGAGGTCACCTAATTTTAAAGACAAGGAAACCGAGGCCCTCAGAGAGATGAAGCCACTTGCCCCAGGTCACACAGGTAGTAAATTGCAGAGCTGATAGTTGAACTCAGGACCTTTGACTTCAAGTCCAGCACTGCCCATTGGACAATCTTACCTCTCATTTAATTCAGTCAGAGGAAGTCATGTGCCCAGAGTCACACAAACTGGAAGAACTGGCTGTTATTTAAACCAGGTCCATGTACCTCCAAATCCAGAGTTCTTTCTACCCACTAGCACATGGGTAAGCCACTGGGGGGTGCCTGACCCCATGCAATTGCCTAGTGTGTCGTTGGCTGTCAGGCACTTGAGAACGGGCACAGGGGAGCCCCTAGCTGTCACAGGAGCATGGAGAAGAGGTAAGTATCCCTTGAGGGGGGAATATGGCAACAGATTCTGACCTTCAGTTCAGAACAAATAACCACATTCTTCCATGTCCATCAATATGTGTCCAACTGTGTGATGACAGCTTTCAATGAAAGTAACCCAAGTAAAGAACTTACGGCAAGGCAGGTGTCATTGGGGTTAAAGGTCCGGAACCCACAGCAATTCAGACTTCTCTGAATATCATTCTGTGCACTCGCTGTGTTGTTCCAGCCAACCTCCAGAAGCTGGCCCTAGGAAGCACATTGAACAGCCATACATTAAAAGGGGTGTTACACAGCAAAGACACAAGGAGGAGCAAACTCAGAAATGTCAATGATCCAAGGAAGGAGGGAAGGAGGACAGGCCCTGGAGGTGTCTGCAGGCTTCCTTCCCCATGGCCATTCCTGTGCTAACCATTCTTCCAAAGGGAATGGAAATCACTCCAGGGCACCTTCTTCTAAGAAGCTGATGCTGTCCAGAGACAAGAGCAACTTCTCCCATTCTCTCCATGTTTGTGTCTGTGTGTGCTTAGGAAGAAGAGAGGAACTGAGGCAATTTCTGAATCTGGGACTATATCTTATTGGATAAAATAATGTCCTCTGCTAGACCAATGGCTGCTGCACCTTTGAGAATGGAGTTTCCTGGGGAAGTGAGACACTAAGTGACGTGCCCAGTGTCCCATGGTTGTGTGTCCCATGTGTCAAAGGAAGACCTGAATCCAGATATTCTTGATATGAAGATCAACTTTCTAGCCACTATACCACACTGCCTCTCCAAAGAGCTCCCAGGGATAGTGGAGGACTGGATCTGGGATTTCATTCCTCTATAGAATTTCCAGGTCAAAAAGCTCCTTCTGCTACTGCAGGTTTGCACTTTGTGTTTCTAGAGATTTGCTTAGAGTACTAAGGAGTAAAGTGACTTAACAAAGGTCACACAGTCACTCTGGCATCCAAAGTGGGACATGAGCCCAAGGGTTCCTGATTCCTAGGTTGCTTCTCTGGCCATGGAACAAGGATAGCTTTTCTCCTTAAATGTAAAAAATGGGAGAGGACATTACTCTGAGGAATATGTCTTTAACAAGGGGGTAACTTTCTCCTGTTCTAAGGCCAAAAATGCAAAAAAGCCCTCAATCTTCCCTCTAACAAGTATTATTTAAAAAAAAAAAAAAAAGGTCATTACTCACTTTGATAGACTGGGCTCCTCTCAGCAATGCAAGTCTCTAAGACAACTCCAAAGAACCCATGATGGAAAGGGATATCCATATCCAGAGAAAGAACTCCAGTGTCTGAATGCAGACTGAAGCAAACTATTTGCTCTCTCTTTTGTGTTTTGTTTTTGTTTTGTTCCTTCTTTCTCATTGCTTACTCCATTGGTTATAATTCTTCTTTCCCACTTGACTAATGTTTAATGTGAAGGTATTTGTAGAATCTGTGTTGGATTGCATGCAGCCATTGTGGGGGAGAGGAAGGAGGGGAGGAAGGTGAAGAAAATTTGGACCTCAAGGGATTGTGAAACGGAATACTGTAAACTAAAAGTAAATAAATATTTTTTTTAAAAAACCAAGGTCACTAAAAGGACACCACAAATATTCATAACCAATTCCATGTGGCACTTTGGTGGAGAAGAAGCAAGGGGGTCCATTGAAGAAGGTACTGGAAAGATGTCATCTTTGGGGGTTTCAGGGAGGGGCTGTTTAGGGCTCTCAAGACAGGCCATGCCAAAGAGTTGCCTTTGGTATCCCATAACTTCTGATCCCCTGGTGTATAAGAAAGGGTGGGGAAGGGATCTCCTTACCTGCTGCTCCTGGTTCAGGGCTAAGCAGGCACAGGACACAGAAAACTGGATAATGAAGACCAATAAGAGAATGATCATGTACTGAGAGCTGAGTGAAGGAAACTTTTGTGCAGGCTTTGTGATCAGAGATAGCCCCTGGCCAAGGTGCTGACCCTTCAAGGCAGAGGTGCAGCCAGAGGGAACAAGACACATGGTGCAAGGGTGCATGGCCCTCTATGGTAGACACTAATGCATTAGAAGAAGCAAAGGGCTACTATAATTCAGTTCTATTCTAGGACAAATTGAGAATTTTTAAGCATAGAATATATGAACTATATCATAGCATATCTACAGCTTAACCTACACACATACATGCACACACACACACACACAATCACACATGCACATACTATATGTGGCTGTGCTGATACCTAAGAGGAGGGACTGAATGTGTGATTTCATTGGTATGGGGAATTCCCAAATGAGTGAGAAAACCTCATCTACCAAATCATGATGGCACCTTACGGTCTTGAAAGTTGCCTGAGAGGTAACATTACTTGTCCAGGATCCCTTGATTGGTTCATGTCTGAGGAAGGTCTTGTGCCCATGCCTTCATGACTCAGAGGTTGTCTGGCTGCTACTCATATTGGGCATCTGCTACTCTAAATACTTAACAGTACTCATGAGGTGGTTCAAGCCAAAGGGCAGTTCTCCAATCAGCTTAGAGAGTGGCCAGTAATGTTCCCAGGGCCACATGCTTGTGGGCATCAGGTGCAGGATTTCAGCCTGGCCTTCCTGGCATCAAGGCTGCCATGCTCTGCCCACTAGGCCACACTGGCTCATGCCAATATTCAAATCTTAAAAAGGTCAATTTAACTCAGCAGACATTCATTAAGTTCACTGTGTAAGAGATGTATAAAAGACAAAGACAAAACCATTCCTGCCCTCAAGGAGCTTAGATTCTCCTGGAGGAAAACCAGCAATGTGCCCAGGGAAATGAACATGAAGTAACACCAATGAGTCATTTCAAGAGAGAGGCAGGGCTGGCACCAGGGGCTCAGGAAAGCTCAGTCATGTTGGGCTCTGGAGGAAGCTGGGAGGAGTTAGAAAAGGTTAATTGAAACTTCCACTGAGACTTCAAAATCATGCTGTACCTGAAGCAAGCTTCAATTTCTACGGAACCAAGGCCAAAAATTTGAGGTCTGTCTGAGTTTCAGTACAAGTAGATGGGGAGAGAGAGGTTCATTACCATAGTTCCAGGTGAGTATTCACAGCCTTGCCCCTTTCTAGCAATAAGCCAGTATACCCAGAGGGAGGATCCTATGGGCATTCAGACCCATGTTTCATCCTGGGGCTTAGAGCTGTCTCAGGAGACCACATATATGACAGCCAATGGCTTATTTCCATCCCACATGTTTGGGAGAATGGAGTAAAAGGAAATTGTAAACCTTGTTTTTGCATCCAGGATGCCAAAGCTTGTGTATAATATACCTTTCAGCGGCTGTCTTAGCTATCTGGTCTTTAAATTTAGTATCTGGACTTTCAGAAAAGAAATCCCAAGGACACCAGGTGTAAATGTGTATTCTTTGATGACTTGGGGGGGGAGGGGACAGCAGATTTTCCTTTCTCACCAGCTTTGCATATGATAACACTGACACTTTTGTGAATTTCAATCAGATGCCTCCTAATACCAAGGGCAAGATGTCCAAGATAATGCTAGTTGATGGAGGAAAGGAAGTTTAGGATTAAAATAAAAGGCAAAGTAGGTAATCCCTACAGGGATAAAACAATCAGCTTTATTAAAATAAACTAACTTTCCTTGTAGACTCTTCCCTAAATCACCCACCACAATACTGCCAGTGGTGGCTAAGTGGAATATGAACTTTCTCTTTGTATCCCCAACACTTAGCATAGAGCCCAGCACATAGTAGTAAGTTCTAATAAGTCTCTATTATGTTGAACTGACATGAGCAGGCTATGAAAGCAAATATATAATGAATGCTCTAAAAACACCTTCAGTGAATATTCTAGAAAGATCAGGGAAGGTACTCAGCCCACGACTAAGTGTATTCTGGCTTGTTAGTCTCTCCATTGGGTCCATCTCCATGGCAGGATCCCCAAACAGAGATTTCTTGGCTGGAAACCAACTGGAGATGCTGAATTCTTTGCTCCATCTACTTCCTTGCCTCCTCTGATACCTTCAGCAACAACTGTGTTCTTGTGGCTGACTCAGGAGCAGAAGGTGCCCCATCCCTGGGAAGGGAGCAAGCCATCTCCCATTGAGCCCCTATACTCTGAGTGAAACAGTGGTCAATTCCCATTTTTCACATCTACCTCACCAGACAACACCCATGGGCAAATATTGACCGAGTCACACAGTGCTATGGGCAGCCTGGGTCAGATCCAGAAAGAGGGAAGTAAGGGGCTCTCTACAACCCAATTCACTAAGAGCAGATTGAGTGTTATCTTCATGTTAGGCATTATACTGGGCACTGCAGTCACAAAGACAAAGGCCATAGTTGCTGCCTTCAAGAAGCTTCCTCTACTGAATTTTTTTATCTCTAAGGATCTGTCATTTGGTCATTGTTTAAACCCTCTTTGCCCGCAGAGGTTGGGACACTTTCTTAACTTAGCTGATGGTCTTAAAGAGTTTGTTGTAGCCAAAATTGTATCACCCAGAGGCCAATGAGCTTCTCTGAACTGAGGCAGGCTGATCCTTGAGCATCAGAAGATGGGGTCAAAGGTTGAGAACTAGAAGGGTCCTTGGATTTATCTAGTCCAAGTCCCTATTTTGACAGATGAGTAACAGGCCCACAGAGAAGAGGTAGCTTAATAAATGCCTGCTGAATTGAATTAAAATGAATTTCTCAGTCATCAAGATTATAAAGGACCAAGCTGGAATTGTAACTTGAGACCTCTGACTCCAAATCCATCATTCTTTCCATGGCACAGAATGCCTTTAGACATACAATCAACCACTGGGTCCATACGTAAAGTTTTTCCTCAAGGTTATCGAGCCTTGCAGAGTCCCAAGGCAGCTCCCTGGCCACAGTAAAGTACTACAGAAGGGATTCAGTGGATGTTCTCTAGTGTATACTTGGTCTTCACTGATTACTGACTTTCAAGACTTGAATAATAAGTGCAGAAAAATTCTTTCTACTATGACAGACAGTGACTGCTGAGAGTCAGAAAGACCTGGTTCCAATTCCTCTCTTTGACAGATACTAGTGGAGTGATTATGGGAAAGTCCCATACCTCCTGAGTGTCCTCAGCCAACTCCAACTGCAGAGAGTTGGAGATCAGCATCAATGGACAGATTTCCCACCTCAGGAGTTCCCTACACCAATGAAATCACAAATCTAGAACAATTTAAGAATTCTGTAAATAGTTAACAGCAAGTGAGGGACATAAAAAAGATGGAAAAGCAAGAACAAAGCAACTCCCTGCCCCCCCTCCAAAAAAAACACCCCACATTGTCACCAAAGGATACAAAGAACAGTAACACCTGGTGATGCTTGACAGCCCCGATGAGTCCCACCAAGGCAATCAGGAAGAGGAAGATGCCAACAGCGATGACCACGCCCACCACGCGGAGGCTGGAGATGAGGCCAAAGCCAATTCCCCAGGCAGCAATTCCAATCAGCAGCAGGCTAACCAACTGCAACAATAACAAAAAGGGGCAGAAAGAAGAATCAACACCTATTTTAGAAGACAAATCAAACAACACCTATTTGCGATAGAAATACAAAGACAAAAAAACGAAGCCAGCCCTGCCCTCAAGGAACTTCCATTCTACAGTATTCTAGAACAGCACTGTTGTTGGATAGAGTTCATATCTGGCAAAATCTGTCTGTTCCTAAGTACTGAGGCATACAAGGTCATTACGGGATCACAGATCGAGGGCTAAAAAGGACCTCAGAGATCATCTAATCCTTTTAATTTATAGATAGACTGAGTCCAGTAGTAAATAAATGACTTGCTCCATGTCATACAATAAGGGTATGACATCTAGAGTCAGAGGACTTGGGTTCTAATCTCATCTCTACTGTTCCTAAGTCACTTAACCTAGCTGGACTTCAGTTTTTTTATCTATAAGATGAGAGGGTTGGATTTGATGACCTCTGCAGACCATCCCAGCTCTCAACAGCAGAACCATGAATTAAACCCAGGTTTTGGACTCCTGTTAGCCCAAGGCATCTCTGGACTGCAGCACATTCAGAGCTCACCATCAGAAGAGAATTTTGCTCCAGTCAAAGATGGAGGCATACAGATTTCTTTTAATTGACAAGAGAAAAAATATAAAGTTGCTCTTTGTACTTAATGCATGTTAATTGTATTTTCATTAGTTATGCTTCTGAGCTGAGGAATCCATCACTAGCTATGGATGGGAAGTCAGCTTGTCTCAGAGAGCTCTCTGCAGAAGACCATCATTTCGCATTTTCACAAGCATCTTTCCTAGATACAGGATTTATCAGTATTGTTGGGGCTGAGCAGGCAATGAAATTTGGAGACCAAAAAACACATACCCAGCAGCTAAATACTCAAGAATGACTTTTGAGAATGTGATCAGGTTGAGATGATGATGGAAGGCCAGAGTCTGACAAACAGGAAGGAAATACCTAAGACTTGTAAATGGGGAGTTTTATTTTTTTTTTCCATTAATTAATTTACTTTTAGTTTACAACATTCGCTTCCACAAGATATTGATTTCCAAATTTTCTCCCCATCTCTCCCCTCTCCCCACCCCAAGACAGCGTGCATTCTGAATATCCCTTCCCCTCATCTGCCTTCCCTTCTATCACCCCTTCTTTTCTTATACCCTTTCCTTCTATTTTCCCATAGGGCAAGATAATTTCTATACCCCATGGCCTGTATATCTTATTTCCCAGTTGCATGTAAAAACAATTTTTAACATTCATTTTTAAAACTTTGAGTTTCAAATTCTGCCCCTTCTTCCCTCCCCACTCACCCTCATTGAGAAGGAAGACAATTCAATATAGGTTATACATGTGTAGTTATGCAAACACTTCCATAACAGTCATGTTGTGAAAGACTATATTTCCCTTCATCCTATCCCACTCCCCATTTAGTCTATTCTCTCGTTTGACCCTGTCTTTTTTCAAAAGTGTTTGCTTCTGATTACCTCCTCCTCCCATTTATCTTCCCTTTTATCATCTCCCTCTCTCTTATCCCCTTTCCCCCTACTTTTCTGTAGGGTAAGCTACATTTTCATACCCAATTGCATGTGTATGTTATTCCCTCCTTAAGCCAAATCTGACGACAATAAGATTTACTAATTCCCTCTCACCTCCTCCCTCTTCTCCTCATTGTAAAAGCTTTTTCTTGCCTCTTTCATGTGAAAACGCTTTCTGACAAGAGTCTAGAGATGATATATTTCCAGAAGTGTCCAGTACAATAAGCACTTGGTAAGTGCCTAAAGCATAGCAGGCAGTGGGCAAAAGTACTGGGACACAAAGCATGCCCTGCCCTCAGGGAGTATGCATTCTCCATCAGGACACCACACATATACAGAGCAGTAACAGAGAGCACGTGTGCACAATAAATACCAACTGATCCCTGGGCTTGGGAAGGGCATGACCAAGCAGGAGGCCTAGAGAAGAGCTCCTATAAAAGGGGGTAGCATCTGAAAGAAGCCATTCTAAGTGTATGCATAAAAATATAACTATATCCACACATGTATACATGTATATACACACGTATTGTGCACATGTATGCATGCATGGGGAGTAAGGGGACGAATGGGCTTTGCCTAATTGGCAGGAGCAAAAAAATTTAAGTTGAAACAATTTAAGTTCTAGGTATATTGCTTACTCTTTACATCATTGCCACTTTCAGTTTAGGAACAGAAATTCTCCCCTTTGTTGGAGTGCATTCTAAACTGGCTTATTTAGACAATAATTAAAATTTAACTAACTAGATTCCCGTCCACAGCAGAGCGATTACGAGCTGCATGGTGGAGGGAGTCACCCACACGACCACAAGCCCAGCTCTCTTAAATACTGAAGAAGGGAACTGACTGCTTTTGAAGGTGTACTAATCACCCCAAGAGCTACAGGTGGCCAGGCTGTAAGGCATCCAATCTTAGCATCTCAGAATTTTCAGGTTTCTCTGTTTCTCCTAAACAGGCAAAGAAAGAAACTGTCTACATCCGGTTCAAAGGAAAATGGTGACTATGTGCTGTCCTTGCTAATCTCCAGACATGCATCAAGCATGGGAAGCCATCTATTTCTGGAAAAGGAACAGAAACTCCTTTGAAAGCATGTTGAGTAGACAGAGACTTGTGCCTGAGCACCCCCTTTGTGAGCCATCACTGCCAGAGGCTCCACTTCTGGTGAGGCTTCTCCTTTCTCATCTCCAAGTTTTTGGGAGAAGTGCCTACTGCTCCCCAGCTGGTTGTCTCCACATTACTCCATTGACTTCGAAGGAATCTCGGGTGAATAAACCCCAACAGAACCTTTTCTTGGCCAGCCACAGATGATGGAAGAGCTTGGAGGCACCAGTAGATATGGGAGGACCCAGAAGCTGTGTGTCAGGAAGCTCCCAGGGGTGTGCTGTGTCCTGGCGCCCTTTAACCTGAGCCCAACATGCTGATAACGATCCCACGTTCATGGCATTCCCAACAGTAAGTCCTCAGGGGGCCGCTGGGCTTAAAGCCCAGGCCAAAGCAGCTGCAGGTTTATCATCACTGACATTTTTGTCTTTGGATTTGATCCAAGAGATGCACAGCAGGAATCTTACAGAAACAGATGTGATCTGATCCCCCGCATTTAAATAAAAATCCTTCTATGACAATTTTTAGAAACTATTGTTGTGGGCCAGGAAACTGGAAACATTATACGACCACCTTCTTGAAAGCAACATATTCATATCTATTTGTCACCATATCAATGTGGATGCTCCCTCCCACAGATGGCAGCAGGGTGTACTCTGAACTGGATGGGCTGCATCTGCCAGCCTTGGGCACAGACTCTTGTCTATGCCCTTCCTAAAGACTGCCATGGGGGGGAGGCATTGAGGGATCCTTACCACTTTTTCCTGAAACCCCAAGGATACAAGTGCCCCATCTGCCCAACAGTGACCCCTTCCTTGCCACATGACTGTCAGTCCATATTATTTTCCATTCATCCATTTCTTTAATGACTTTTTTTACTCTCCTTGTCTTTTCTGATTCCTTACTATACCCTTCTCATATCTGCTGTGATCCTCCTTATTTCCCTCTGGGTGGACATTCATCTTCAATTGTTCCAGAACTTGAGTGTTAATTGATTCACAGTCATATATACCTTCTTGTAATTCAAAAATTGAAACCAATATTCATAATCTAAAATATTTTAATTTTTCAAAATATGGGTCCAGGTGAAGTTTTCCACCAAACATTTTTCCTGCTGAGATAGTTCTATAAAAGCTTGTGTTTGGGGCAGAAGGAAATAAACCAAATCCCCCCTGGGATGCTAGCAGAAGTCACTTGGGGTCAAACAGAAAGAACATATCAATATGGGGATGTAGGCTTCCTAGAACTGGTGTTAAGTTTTTATGGAGTGTTTTCTGAGTAGAGGCTGAGACCAAGGCTAAGCCCCAGCTACTACCATTTATCTAAGGCAGTTTACACATCTACCTGCTAGGAGGAAGAGGGATGGTAGAGACAATCACTGTATGTCATTGGCATAAAAACAGAAATCAATTCATTTCTTTAAATTCCTTTGTAAAAAAAAAAAAATTTGTTCAAACAGTCCTCCTAACTTCCCTGTCAGTAATATCTGTGTTCAGTAAATTGTTAAGTCTTGTGATTTCTTTCTTATGAAAACTCTCCCATCTGTTACTTCCTCTTCATTTTTACTAAGGCTACAAATGGGGCCTTGCCATTCATTATAAGGTCACACAGCTAGCAAATATTAGAGTTGGGATTTAAACTCAGTTCTTCATGGCTGTAGTTGCCATATTTTAAATATGAGATAAATAAAATCCAAAGATATAAGCATACAAGTCGACAGAATAGGGACCCAAAAAGGGCTTGAGAGAACAGGGCTTTGGGTCAAATCTAACAAAATGAAATAGAGAAAAGAGAAGTTTTTTCAATTGAGCTCAAAAAGCCACTTCCCCAAGTACAGAATGGCAGGGGTATGATTAGATCATTTGTCTGGAAAAAAACTAGAAGGTTCAGTGGGCTGCAAGCACAATGAGCCAATAGTATGATAGGGAATCCAAGAAAGCTAATGTGACTGTAGAGTGCATTAAAGGAGAGACAGCTCCGTCCCTGAATATCTTGTTACCATCCTCAACACTTCTTCCCTGGCTTCTCTGCTGAAGAATTAGTGGTGGTATGGCTTGAGTAGGGGTACTAGGTAGCCTCTCCCTTTGAAACTGCTGTGTGCTGAAACTACTTTCAAATCATCATTTTGGAATGTTTACTTCATCATTAAAAAGAAAATACCCTTCCAAATGGTGGTTTACATTCCTAGAACATTCTACTAACGCCTCCCATTCAAAGCATAGCATTGGATATCATTTCAAGACCACATGTGAGCATCATTTTGACACTGTTTCTATGGGAAAGTTCACTCCAAGGACTTCCCATATGAGATCTGAAAAATATGGCTTCCTTTCCTCCAGCATGAGATATGCTCAAGGAATCTTCAAAGCACGGACACCAAGGACACATGATGGGGGAAATCAGAAGGGAAAGGATAGAAAAAGGGAAGACCAGGGCAGAGCAGATCATCTTAGGTACCAGAGTAGGACCTAGTAAAGGCTTGTTAATTTTCTGATCATGTTGCAGTGAGAAAAACACTGGAATTAAGAGTCAGCAAAGCCACGTTTCCGCATGGAAACAGCACTGCATTTGAAAGGGGGAGTTCAAATCTCAGCCCTAACACTTACTGCCTTTGGATGGTGAGCTTCTTCAGATGTTGGTTTCCTCATCTGGAAAAGCTTTCAGGAATTGTCACACGACCTGCCACTGTATCCTAAGGACTCCTGGGCTTTGTCATCCACCCAGCAGCTGAACCTAATTAGAACATGGCTACTTGAGAGCAGAGCCTCTCTTGCTTTTCCATTTGCTTCTTGGTGCTCAGTTCAGTGCTTGGCTAAAATGATATACTCTTGGTAAACACCTTTTCACCCATTCATGGGCTAAATGACTTGTGAGGTGCTGTTCAGCTCCAAACTGAGATTCCTTAACACTTACTAATTATGTAACCATTGACAATACAAGTTAGATCTCTGAGCCTCTGTGCCCTCCATCTACCAATAGAGATCAGCACCTTCTCTGCAGTTTAGGGTCCCAGCTGGCCACAGCACAGAGCAGTTCAATGACTTGTCTAATATCACACAGCCAGTAGATTGCACTGGACTGTAAGCCTTCAACCACTAAGCCAGGCTGCTTCTTTGCACACATGAAAGGGCTATCTAAATGTCAAAGGTTATTAACGCTCACCACAGGGAAAAGAAAAGCCAACTCTCTAAGCCCATCACTGCCCAGCTGTCCTGAATTGGGGAACAGTAGGCAAATGCTAACAAGCAGCTAGGTGGCAGTCAGGAAGACCTGAGTTCAAATCTGACCTCCAGATACTCCCTAGCTATGTGACCCTGGGCAAGTAACGCTGTTTGCCTCAATTTCCTCATCTGTAAAATGAACTGGAGAAGGAAATGGCAAGCCGCTCTGGTATCTTTGCTAAGAAAACCCCAAATGGCATCACAAAGAGTCGGATGTGATTGTACAACAATAATAAAAACAGGCAAATGAGTCTGGAGGGTTTTCCCATATGGTCTTGCCATATTACCAGGGGACTGAGTAGACAATTGTTAGGATGGTTAAAGTTTCAAAAATGTATATCCCTTTTTTGAAAATCAGTGTTGAAAAGTTTCCATAATGTACAGTCTTACTGTTTTATTTAATTGGAATTTAGCTTTGATGGTTTGGGTGGATAACATTCCTAATTCAGCACAGCAAAGTCTCGCCATGTTAAGAATGGTGAGCTTCACCAATGTCTCCTAGAAACATGGGCTTTATCTAGTCCTGCCTGTAAAAGATGAGCAAGGCTTCACTTGTCCTCACACAGAGTATTCCCGTCTACCTGATTAAAATCAATGTCATCTGAGCCAAGCCCATTCTAATTTCATAATCAAAAAGCTCAGCTCTTCAACCTAAAGCCCCAAATTCCCTACAGACAAAGGAACAAAAGGTCACCTCAGTTCAATGACAACATTTCCCTTATGAAATCAATTTTAATTGAAAGTAAATTTAGACCTATGATGAACGGCTTCCTTCCTTTAGAAGATGGAAGTCTAATAAAACAGATTATAGGTCTGTTCACTTGTATTTAGTGTATCTCGAAGAAGCAGGAAGCACCAACCTTTCCTGTTTTCTTTTGGAAACAAAGAAAAGTTAATGATACAAGCTCAGAGATGAAAAGGGCTTAGATAAGGAGCTAGATGAGGCATGGGAGTCTAGAGAGAGTACTTTATATGTTCTCAAGCAAAGCTTTTTACTCCCAAAGCCAAAGAGAAGCAAGGGGGTGGGTCCAGGGGAAAGTGATGATGAGGATGATGACCATTGACACTTACATAGTGCTCATCACATACCAGCCACTGTGCCAACGGCTTTACAACTATGTCATTCGAAATAAAAATTCAGGAAAACATGAAATAGAGACTGAAATGGTAGGAGAGAGAAATCACTGGAATCATAGGTTGCCAGGACCATAGGTTTCAGAATCAGAAGGGACCTCTCAGCTCATTTAGCCTAACACATTCATGGCTGTTGCTGTTGTTCAAGTGTTTCAGTCATGTCCTCCTCTTTGTGGCCCCATTTGGGGTCTTCTTGGCAAAGATACTGGAGTGCTTTGCCATTTCCTTCTCCAACTCATTTTACAGATGAAAAACTGAAGCAAACAGGGTTAGGTGACTTGCCCAGGGTCACACAGCTACTAAGGGTCTGAGGTCACATTTGAACATATTCATTGTGCAGAGAAGAAAAATGAGGCCCAGACAGGTATAATTTCACACAGGCCTCTAAATGGCAAAGTCATAATTTGAACCCAGGAACTCTGCCTCCAGAGTCAGTCCTTGTTCCACTGAATCATACTGTCTTCCTTCCTAAATCACCAAGTCTCTGGTTTGGGAAGCATATCATTTAAAATTTGTTCCCTCCCCTTCTCCCACTAAACAGTCGTCAGGAAATAAAACTCAACATATGTTATAAGTTATCACCACCCAAGTGAATGTTTCCATTTTTCTTCCATGATCTAGATACTGTTCAAAATTATAATTTAAAAGGCTAATTTGTTATATAGACAGAGAGAGGGTGGGAGCTACTGTGTGTTTATGTGCAGACAATACTGGTTGGGACAGCCCTCCCCTCAGTCTCTGACAATGCTCAGAGCAAATTCGGTAAGTTACCAAAACCCCTGTACCCCAGACCACCTTGGAATGCGCCAACCAACCAGAAGAGTCATCTAAAAATATTTTAAAATTGAAAGCCAAGTGGAAAAGCAGCACTGAACTCCTATTTGGCAAATAAGAATGATCTCAACTAGATGCCTCTGAAAAGGATATTGGGAAGATAAGAAAGCAGAGGAAGTCAGTTACAATCTTGTGGCAATTTAATTTGCAAAGAATTTTACGTACATTATCTCAGCGGATCTTCCCAACAACCTGTGAGGTAGGTATTACTAGTACTACTACTACTACTACATTACTACTACTACTACTACTACTACTACTACTACTACTACTACTACTACTACTACTACTACTATCCCCATTTTACAGACGAGAAAAGCAAGATCTAGAAAAAAGAAAATGACTTACCTAAGGGCATCCAACTCAACAATAAGAGAGGTGGTCCCTCTCCCACCTCCTACCATGTAGGAGTGTGGAAGACTATGAATGTTGAACACCATATATAACATCAGACTTTTCAATGTGTTGATTAGTTTTGATAATTTTTTTCCCTTCATTTTTTTTGTTTGTTTTAAAAGTCCCCTGGAAGTGGATGGGAGGGATCATAATGGGAAATGTAGGTGATGTAAAAACATAATTCTTCATAGGTAGCTGGGAATCAGGGACATAGTGTAAACCAAAACTCCTCTTACATATGCACATTTGTTCTTTAGCAATCTTGGGTGATTCACAGAATGTTTAAGGATAAGTAGAAAATGAGGGACATTTTCAATTCAATTCAGTAAACTCATATTAATTGCCTCCTACATGCCAGGCATAATGCCAAGTGCTAGGGTAGGGATACAAATTCTTTTTAAAAAGTCCCTGCCCTCCAGGAGCTTGCAGTCTAAGGAGGGGGGTTGGTGAGGGGAACTCAATACACAACAAAGTGATATAAGGAAGCCATACTGACTCTGGCTGCAGGGTGTTCCATAATGGAGCTGTGCACCTGACATTAGGGAGCACACTGCATCCCCTATAATGCACAGCAGAAGACAGAGAATAGAATTCTCTATTTGTATCAAATATTGTTTCCCAAAGAGACCCATCAGCTAGGAAATGCTCAGTGGTATTTGTCCTGCAGACAGGTTATGCCCCAGCATGGTTTGGCATAGGTTGGCTCGCCACCTTCTTCGATCATAACGTGGGCTTAGCCTTGCAGATTGCTGAGAAGGGGAAGATTTCAAGAGGACAGAAGATGTCTCCAGGTCAGCCAATCCAAGCTGCTTGTTTTATATATAAGGAAAGCCCTGTCTCCTACTCACAGTCTCTGCCCCTCTGCCTCCCAATTCAGCATCTTTTCAACTTCATCATTTTCATAGCAACAATTGACCGATGGTTATCATTACTTTCAATACTGACTTCATTTCACGTTTGATGTTGTCGGTGTGACAAACATCATCACGATAAACGCTGAAGGAGAGTGTTAAGGTTGGCCAAAGGCCTTACAAACGCGATCGCCTGCAGCTTCTTGGAGCCACAGGTGAGCTGAGTAACCGGTCAACACTGAAAGTGGATGAGCAGCCCTCGCCCCAGAAGTGCTGGCCTTCCCAGAACACCCCAAACACTCCCTCTGGCTCATAGAAAGGCTCACAGCAAAACAACAACTCTCATTTATTTAGCCCTCCGAGCTTGCAAAGACACACACACAGAGATATACATATAGAGTGTACATCTATACATATTTATATTCATATGTGTGGATGTATTATATATTTATTTATAATATATGTAATTTTATTACATATATTTATGAAATATATGTGTATATGTAAAATCATAACCTCTTAGGGCACCTGGCAGCTCCCCAGGTCTTTTTACTTTCAGAGGAGTTTCCAACCTGCATTGATGGAGGGCAATTTCACACCAAGAGTTGCCCACACCAATGAGGTTGGAGGTGGGACCCAAAATTAACCAATCAAGTAACACCTTTCTGTAGCATTCTGCCAACAGCACTACTCTCCTTCCTACTTGCCCTGTATCTTCAAGGCCTTGTCCAGGGATATGTTTCTGGGTGGGGATCCAGGTGAAAATGGGGCCAGGGAGTTATGCCTTTCAGCCCTTCCTGAAAAGTCAGGGACCACAGGGGCTACAGTCACTTGCCCCTGGGACAGGATGACCGCCCCGCTGGGCACCTTCCCAGAGCCAGGCCAGGTCTAAAAAGCCCTGCTAGCTGTGACAATAAACACAGCTTTAGCCCAAATGGAACAGCTGCCCCTTCAGATGGACCCCACCCTCCCTGCCCACTCCTCCAGCTCAGAGGAACAAGATCCATGGCCTGGCCAGAATCCAAAGGAACAAAAACACAAAACTTCTGATGCATAGCATAGCTGACATCCAGATTACTTCAAGACCTACTAAGTGTTTTACAGCTATCTCCTCCAGCACGGTGCCTCATCCATGGCAGGCCCTGAATCAGTCAATGCTTATTCCTCTGCTTGGCCGACCTCAGCCAAGCCAAAGAGCACTGGACTTGAAATCTGAAGGGGCCTGAGATCCAGTCCCACCTTACTGACTAAACTGAACACATCTGACTTAGCCTTTCTGTGTCTGAGACTACTAAGTCTTAGAGGAGTGGCTACATCCATTGGTGGAAGGAGTTTCTGCACCAGAAGTTCCCTACTCTCACAAAAGCCCTGTACAAGCAAATAACTAACATTTATCATGTGGTCTTTTCAAATGTTTCCATCCCTTTCCCATCTATCATCTGAGCCCTTCAACAACACTGTTAGGTAGCAGTGGCTGGGAATATTATCTCAATTTCACAGATGAGGAAGCTGGGGCTCAGAGAGGAGGTAGGGCTTGTTCAGGGCTCACCTAGTCAGTGCACTCCAAAAGGTGAATTTGAACCCGGGTTTTTCCTGTCTTCGAGCCCAGCACTCCATCCACCAGGCTCTCCTGTCTCTCTCAAGAGTTACCTCAGTTTAAAACCCCAAACAAACTAAGCAGCTGTTGCATTTCTACGTTTCTGAGATCCAAAATGGCAGTAAGCTTTTTTGAAAATGTCATATGCTCTGAGACTTTATGGGCTGACTCAGCATGTGTCCCCTGAACATGAGCATTGGCTCTGCCACATGCACTCATTTTTGATTAATTTATGGGACATTCAACGGTCTGAAAATCAAGGGCTCTTGGACAAAGAGGCATCACCATTGCCCCTGATCCCCCAGCAAAGGAAAACTGAGCATTTCAAATAAAGCCTAACCAAGAGGGGGAAGGCGGTCCCTTCAACTCTGAGGATCAGTGACTGGCTGGGAGAGGGGGTGGCCGGAAGAGGAGCAGGTCTCCTACTCCAGGGTCCCTGGGGCACTGGGCCCCCTGCGGACCTGGCTGAACTAGGATTCCAATCCAGCCAAGATCTGGCCACTCTTTCAAATGTACTATTTTTATATCAACAAATGACTGGTCACAAACATTATCTTAGAGACCCATTTAATCTCATATTGAGGGAGAAAGGGGAAGGGAACAACATTTACATACTATTAGCACCAGGCACTGTGCTAAGTACCTTCAAAAACATCACCTCACTGATCTGGAGGTGCTATCATTGTTCCTATTATATATATGAGGAAACTGAGGCAGATAGACATTAACTTGTCCAGGATCACCTGGTCAGTGTCAAGTTCACATTGGAACTCAGATCTTCCTGATTCTGCATAACGTTCTATCCATTAAGCCACCAGTCATCTCCAAGGCAACCAAAGTGAAGTGACTTGCTCAGGGTCACACAGCTAGTAAGTATCTGAGTTCACATTTGAACTCAGGTCTCCCTGACTCCAGACCCAGTGTTCTATTCAGGGAGCCACCAGCTGCCTCCTATTTAATATCTTTTGTATAAAACACACACAGACACACAGACACACGTGCTTAATTTCCCTCCTTGTCCTAATGTGGGCTGTATCCCTGGGTCCCCAGGCCCTGGCCAGTTATCTCCATAATGGTGGCTTTCTGCCATAGAAAGAAGGCTCAACTTAGGGAGAGCCTGATTCAAATCCTGACACCCCACCCCCCCCCCCCCCCCCCCCCCCCCCCCGGGAAAGACACACACACTTATATGCTGTGGAATAATCTTGGGCTGGAGCTCTCTGAGCTTCTATCTTTATTGGCAAATTGGAGACAGTAGTATCAACAGCCTTTACTTCACAGGGTCAAAGGAGGTAAGATATGTGACTATTAGTAGGAATCCCAAAATTTTATACTAAAAAATGGAAAAGCTCCCATAGCCCAAAGCTAACACCCTTGCCCTCAAACTGCAGCAGAGGCCAGGGCAAAGCTGGCAAGCCTGGCTCTGGGCCAGCAGGCATTCATTCCATTCCCACTCCCTTCCAGCATGGTGGGGCCTTTCAGGCTGGAGCACCCGGCAAAGCTGTAAGGAATCTGGGTCCTCTCTACCCTGGGAGGAAGCACCAGCAGCAGAAGGATGGTGTCCTTCTGACAGTCCAGCCTAGCCTTCCTTTCTCAATTTCTCCCCTAGCCTGAGCCTGCTGCTCTCTGTTCACCTTCTCCAAACTCCTGACAGCCAGGCCAGGCTAAGGAGGGGGCTCTGGGCCAATCCTTCCTCCTGGCGCACTGCTTCTTCTTAGGCATGCCTGTCCTCCCTCAATGTTCCCTAACACCTTAAGATTCTCATTCTTTAAGTTCTGCCTTTCTGCTGAAAAGGAGTGAGCCCTCAGCTGTCAGCACCCTCTGGATAAAGTCACCCTTCATCTGCTCTGTCTGGGCCCTGTATATATGTTTACTTACCTGTTGTCCCCCACCCACCCACTAGAATGTAAGCCCCATGGGGGCAGCATGGCCTCTCCTGCTGTCTTTGCATGGCCAGTATCTGGCACAGAGGAAGTGATCAATGAATGCTTGTTGATGGATTAACCCAAGAGAAATCTCATGAAAACCCTGCTCTTCTGGAACATTTTGTTAAATGCCCAAATGATAATAGTCATTACAGAGTGAGTGTCTTGCCTTGGCCTCTGCAGGCGCCCAGAGAGAATTCTGAAAACACCATTTCTTGTGGGTAACATTTTTTTTCTCATTTATTGACCAAGGCTAGGAGAAGGGTGGGGATAGGGAAGCAGCAGTGAATCCCCTCCCCCAAGGGGGTCAAACCTGGGAAAGGGGCCACGCAGCCGGATGCAGCCTGTTCCTCAATTCTCTCTATCCCAAGAGAACTTGGAACGCAGCAGGCTGCTTTCCATTCCTCTCTCCTCACTTCCCTCAAGTCTTGCCCTGATTTTGTTACCAACAGGCTAGGACAAAGCATTAAGCTATCATAGATGCCAGATTAATCTTCTTAATGTAGAACTCTGGTCCTCATGCTCTCCCTCCTGCTGAAAAGCCTGCAGAGCCTCTCCAGTCTCCAGAGCCCACCAATCATGGCCTCGGTAGAACTTTGGATTGGGAAGGGGCCTTGAAGGTCAAAGAGCCCAGAGCTCTCATTTCCTAAGAGAGAGAGTTGTTTTTCACCTTTGGAAGAGGACCAATGACATCACAAGGTGTAACGGATGGCACACAATTAAATGGGGAGTGTGGAGGGAAGCTAGACCTTTAAATAGCCAAGTGCTATGGAGAGAGGGCTAGAGTGGCAGTCATGGGATCCAAGTTCAAAGCCTGACCCCGGTCCTTAATAACATGACCTCAGCATGTAGTTTCACCACAATGAGTTTCTATAAAATGGAGAGGCTGGACCAGATGACCTTGAAGGTCCTTTCCAGTTCCAAATCTACAGTTCCCTAAACTAGCCCCAACTTTCCTTCACTTCACTTCAATTTATAAAATCATTTTAATATGCACAAGATATTTATAGGGTATCTTTGCTGGGGATGTTCATAGAGTGAATGGGTACGGGGAGGGGCAGCTTGCAGGAAGGCATGACTGGCTCTGGCTCTGGCTCAGAACAGGACCTCCTCAGCACAGAATGGGAGCTCATCAAGGGCAGAGACTGCTTTGTCTTTAAAGTCTCAGAACCTGGCACACAGTAGGCACTTAATAAAAACTGCTCATTATTGTTTATATTTGACAACACAGCTCTCTAGTCAATTTGCCATGCTAACTTTTATAAGTGGTGCAGCTGAGGTCCATCCCTGAGCTGGGGCTCCAGAGCTAAGCGCCCGAAGCCAGATTTGAACCCAAGTTTTCATGACTCTGAAATCAGAACTCAAGCCAACTGGTACACACTTATTCTGGTTCCCCCAACCACATACTTGTATGCCATCAGGAGAGATCCAAATGAGATTGTAAGCTCTCTGAGGGCAGACACCATGCTGGAGCTGTCTTTGTCATGATCCACACAGAAGGCACTTGAATTTTGCTCTGCTTCCTCACATATTGAGAACAGAGACAGAGAAAAGGCATTTCTGTGCCTGGCCCCCAAGGCCGCTTTAGTGGCACGACTTTGGTAGGCTTTGGGATTATTATCATACCCCGTCAGCTCGGATCCCACAAGAGCAATACTCCATACTATGGAAACTAGAATTTCTGAGCTCAAAAACATGCATTTTCAAAAAATAATATTAAAAATTGCCCCTTACTGAGCCCTTCTCCTGTTCCTACCATAGCATGAGATTTGGAGTCTGAAGACGGATTCAAATCCTCGTTGTCACCTTAGCAAACAGAGGCAAAAGACTCTCTTGCCTACCCTCCCTCCCCCCACCCCCGGCCATCTCCATAATCAAAGTAGGGAGTAAAGAACATAGGGAGTAAAGAACACTAGGTACTGGGCTTTAGAAGAGGAGAAGGAATCCTGGATTTGGAACCGGAG
>CM053585.1:546026244-546058594 GCA_028646515.1 Pseudochirops corinnae
CTCTTTTCCTAAGTTTCCTCAACCTTAAATGAAAAGGTTAGATTTCAACGATCTCTCTCAAAATTCCTTGCTCAGTCTCTATCCGTGGTCCTATGAGCTACATAAAGACAATACCTGCCTTAAAGTTTGCTGTTCTAAATCATCTTTTTAAAACATTAAATTATTTTAAATTGATGCCATGATGTCTCCATGTTTTACTTCTGCTTTGTCTGGAAGGAGTAGGAGAGTTGTTACTCTCTATTTTTTCAAAGGTATGACCACATGCCATCTGACACTTTCAAAACTCTCTCTGCCTCAGTTTATTTCATAAATATCTCTATCAATGCATGCCATTTCCTACAAAAAATGATCTCTCTAAAAACAATCTCTCCACATATCTTGGGGGGGGGGGGTGGTTATGAGAGATGATCCATCCAACTCTTTGTTGCTCAGCCAGGTCCCAGCTACAGTGTCCTGGTCCGACAATGGTCCTTTTAACCTCAGACCCTTGATTTTCTGAAAGCTGCCCTAGAGTGGGGTTTACACATCATAAAGGGAAAAGTTAAAAAGGAAGAGCTCGGTCTTGGCTCCTGGGACTGGACCCTCTGAGAGACGGCCTTTCCTCATCCTGTGAGGGGTTCTGTTTCTGAAATCTGACCCTCAACCTGTTACTGTTTATCAATCTAGAAAGTTGAAGCTCGCGCTTAGAACAGAATGAACAGTCACACTGCTTTGATAGGCTCAAAAAGCCTATATCGTATCTCAGGATGGTGCCGATTCCCACCAGCTCTGCTACTGTACAGATGCTGACCCAGAGAGAACCTAGGCAGGGTCCCAAGCTGACTTGGGGAACTCAGGGCCGGTTCTGAGCACTAAAGGGAGCAGGTTTGAATTCAAAACTCTTGGTTTAGGTTTAGAAATATTGCAAATCAGCTGCTGCATGCCTTAATCCCAGTGTCCCACAAAATGCCTGGCACAACATAATGTTAACTGAATGGAATTTCCAAAGCAGTAGAAAATACCCTAGAGATATGTGAGCCCATCCGGAACAGTGGCTCACTGGCCAAACATCCACAGGGACAAGAGCAAGACATTCAGAGACAAAGGACCAGAGTTCAAATCTCCCTCTGTTACTTACTCCAAACCTGAGTGACCTTGAGAACACCACCAGTCCTTAAGTGTCTTCCTCTGTAGAGCAACGACAGAGGGCCTGAGGACTTGCAGGACACTTTCTGGCTCTCAAGCTAATCTAATGCAGGGACTGGCCACTTGCTTTCCAACGGCTGATTTTTTGTGTCTCCTCCTCGACTTTGCAATGGCCCACAACTCATCAGTAAACATCAGAAGGATGTCACTTTCTCCAAAAGCGTGATCAGCAATCTTGTCTCCAGCTGAGGTCTGGCTTTTTAGTTCTGCCCTCCAAATGTTTTGGTTTTGTTGTTTTATTTTGTTTTGTTTTTCTAGAAGTTTGATGCCCTGCAGCACATAAAGGGAATCTCAGTGTATGCCCTGCAGCACATAAAGGGAAACCACTTCTCAGTGGTCCGGAAGGTGAATGAAGAGATTCTAGCTCCCTCCTCCCTCACTCCCTACAATCATTCTGCCTACAACCCCTGCTCTCCAGAGAGCTGTTGGGAACTACAAAGGAGGAGGCAGGCCCAGAGCTGCCATAAATAAAGGAGTCTGACCCTGGCCTGGCCTTCTCCAGGATCAAGCACATTCAACAGGGTGAGGGAAAACCTTTGGGACTGATGTCATGATTTGGAATGAAGTGAAGGCTTATTAGCAGAAAGTTCAGTCTGTCCTGACCTCAGGGACCCAGGTATACTCTGACTCACTTCTAAGAGGCAAGATGGAGAAGCGAAGCAGTCAGGAAAGCCTGGGTTCAAATCCTGACTGAAATCAGATGACAAGTCACTGAGCCTTGAGTTTCCCCATCTGTACAATTAGGATATTAATAATACTACTCACTGGATTGATGTGAGGATCCGATGTGATCAAGGGACCCACTTCTGATTTTTACTACTGTCATGACCTTGGCTAAGTCATGAAAGCTTTATAGGCTTCAACAGGGTCATCTGTAAAACTAGGATTAGATTAGATGCCTCTGAGGTCCCTTCAGACTGTAGATGTACAATCCTATATAAAGTGCTTGGCAAAACTTCAAGTGTGTGTATGTGCACATGTGTATGCATGTGTGCATGTGTGTGTGCATGTGTGTGCATGCATGTGTGCGTGTGTGTGTGTATGTACCCCCCAAGTCCCTTAGATGCTTTGGTAAAGGCTATGGACTCTTCTGCAGTATAATATTCTTAAATGTACAAAATCTACAGGGTAGCAGAGGAAACCAATGAGATTGAAACTGGAAGAGAAAGGAAAGAAAGAAGTATTTACATTAGTACCTACTATGTGCCAGGAACTGGGCTAAGTGCTTTTGACATATTTTTTAAAAAGTCCACAGCCCCAAGTTAAAAGTCTCTGCTCTGTATAAACACCAGCTGCCACGATCTCATTCTCGTCACCTCACACAGTTAGAACCGTCTTTATTCATCTCACTCTTCTGAATCTTCTTCAACACTGTTCAGATGACAATGGGGCTGAGATATCTCTTCTTTCCCACGTGAGGCCCTGCAAAGTGTGGGCTGCCTTTTTCATTTTCATCAGCGTCTGGGGACACCGGTCTGGGGGCTCCTCGGCCAGACAGCTCCCAGATCAGGGAGGATGACCAGCGTGGCCTATGCCCAGCCCTCTCATCACATGGGTTTAACATCTTTTGTTAAGGCTCTACATTCTGAAAGTCTTCATTCCACGTAACTTGGAGCTCATAGTTGGCATGATATCTCTTAAAAATACTCTCACTTTCGGGCAGCTAGGTGGAACAGTGAATAGAGCACCAGCTCTGGAATCAGGAGTACCAGAGTTCAAATCTGGCCTCAGACACTTGACGCATTTACTAGCTTTGTGACCTTGGGCAAGTCATTTAACCCCAATTGCCCTGCCTTCCACCCTCCAAATAAATAAATAATTTTTAAAAGTTCTCACTTTTATACGAGCCAATGTTATTGTGATTGTCACTGTTGTTATCAGTTATTACTGCCGTTGTGATGATTGTGACCCTGACCACAGCCTTTTCTCAGCCCAGGCATATCCAATTCCAAGGAAGCTGGGATAAATGGATTAAAAAAGAAACAGGAGCAGCCCCACAGGCCCACATGGCAGCGGGGCATTCATTTTAGGAGGTGACTTTCCAGAGCACTGGGGAGACAGCAAGCCCAGATACAAATGATGCACTTATCTTCACAGAACAAAATTCATTGCCCCCCACCGCCCCATTCCTTCTGATTTTCTACCAATGCTCACCTTAAAATATTGAGCCAGTCCCTCCCCACCCCCACCAGCAATACCAGTCTAAATAATTAACATGGGATTATGTGAAATGACACACCATTCAAGCCAAGTCCAGATCTGGTCTGGCTCACTGGCACTCCATGACCCATTCTATTACATTTGGTTAAACGGAAGTAGGAAGCAGCAATACCCTTGGAATGAGCTCAGCAAATACTAGATTATTGGAGACTGTGAGTGTAAAGGGATATGAGAGCCAAGCAGCAGGGAAATCTGGGCTTGATGTGCAGGGCAGCTTCATTGGGCTTCTCCAGACATAGGTACCCTCCTCGCAGGTGTCCAAGAAGAGGCTGAGTGCACTTGGCAGGCAAGGTACAGGAGGATTCTTCTGGAAACAGGGGCTGGGAGAGAGCAGGACTTGTCCACTTTTTCCCTGTCCTTGTCTCCTTTGGGAGGCTGTCTACTGAGGTCTGGCCCCTCCCTCAGAATCCTGTTTGAGGACAGTTTAAAAATGCCTGCACTGGCTGCTCACTGAGCCCCCTTCTGATCCGCTTAGTCTGTGATTACCTGGCCAAGTGATCCAGGCATGTTTTATTTACTTATATCCGGAAGTTCGGTCCTCGAGGGAGGGGATTTTTGTGGGCTTTGTTTGTCTGTTTTATTGCTTGTCTGTCAAGTCCCAGTACAGACGCATGATCAGTGTTCAATGGGCTGGACTGAAGGCTCCATTTTACAATGTACAAGGTTTCATTTTACAACTCATAAGATGACAGGTTGAGAACCGGGAGGGACCTGAGGTGTCGCTGTGTCCAGTCTCATTTTACAGATAAGGAAAACTCAGGCTAAGCTTCCACAGGCAGTAACTGGCAGGACCAGAATTCAAACTCGGGTCCTCAGACTGCCACCCCACCCTTCCTTTCCACTATGCCATATGACTCCACTAGAAGCCTTGGCATCCAAACCACATGTCACTGTCGTCTCCCTAGGCTCCTTCCAAGGCCCTCTTTCCTCCTGCCCCCTTTTCCTTCCCATCCAGCTGAAGGCACCGGTCCTGGGAGCTGCCAGAAGTTACCTGAAACTCCTAGCTCTGGTTTTAAAAATAAGTTCCCGGATCTCACTGCCCAGGACTGGCAGACAGCAAACCACACAGGGGACCATTCTGAGGCACTAAACAGGCTGGGCCTTGAAGTCACATGCCAAGGAGCACATGACAGTAGTGGTGTTATCAGAGAAAAGATTTGAACTCAGAGCCCTAAGAAGCCAGTATAGAAGCAGCCCAGGCCAACACTGCCAGGTTACTAACAGAGTTCCCAGGACAGCTGGTTAGCCCTGACTTAATAACCAACTAACCTGATAAGGAGCACTCAAGAAGACAAAGGTGAATTGGGGGAAAAAAAAATGCTTGAGCCAGGTCTGTAATTGGTCTGATCCAAGAACCTTGGGCCTGGACAGTAGGAATTTAACAGCCATCTGCTGAATTACAGTGCCAGAATCTGCCCAAACTGGTGGTTGGGGTCTCTCTGCTTTGTTCTTCCTTTGGGATCAGTAACCAAGCGGATAGTGCTTGGCACTAGCAGGAAAGGTTCCTCTAAGCCTGCCCTCAGACCTCAGCCGTGGTTGTGTACAATTGAACACACGCAGCCATCCCTGAAAAATGATCTGAGCTCTGGCCAGGCAGAGAAGACAGGGCTAACTTTCAGTTCCAAGGCCTGTAACCTAAGCTAGCCACAGCTCGCCTGGCTCCTTCTTAACTCCCAGCCTCCTAGGGATGTTTGCAGGGTGGGAACGAGAACAAGGTAAGAGGTAGAAGGGGGATGGGAGATGAAGAGGGCGGAGAGTCATATTCCCAAGAGCTGGGAACATTGTTTTTTATATCCTGCCTCATCAGGTTCTTCCTCCACGTCTTCTGCCTGCCGCCGCCCCCCCCCCGCCCCCCGCTACTCAATAGGCCCCCCGCTACTCAATAGAATTCAATTCGATTCAAGCAGTGTGACATTAGGTGCCTCCAAAGTCCTTTCTCAGCATCCCTTAAGCACCCACTGTGTGCTGGGCAATGAGGGAACCAGAACAAAAATCAAAGGGCTGCCTTGAAGCATTTACTAGATGAAGACCTTGGTGTCAAGCCCTGGAAATAAAAATGATCATTCTTCTGATCTGGAGGCTCACTTGGGTGGGGACGTGCCGGCAGAGTACTGGAGCGCCTCTTATTGCTAGCAGGCACTGCGAAAGCCGTTAAGCAGCCACCCTGGGGAAACAATTGTTTAGGAAAAAACCGGAGAAACTTCGGAAACCATCGCTGACATCCTGCTGTAAATCTGCCCGGTGGCCTCCAAGGAAGTCGCCGGCCATGATGTGGCTGTAAATCACACGCTGGGCCCCAGACCCCGGCTGCTCGGGCTCCACGACGCCCCAACCCAGGCTGCTCTCCAAGGCCACCCTTGTCCTAATCGAGCGAGCTAGCTCGAAGGCGGGCCCGGGCGCCAGGGATGAGGGAATCAGCTGCAAAGCCGGGGGACAAGGGGGTGTCGGAGGGCGGGGAGAGAAGGCCCAGGCCACCCCAGGCAGGAGCTCTCCAGAGGGATGCCAAGGTGGGGAGGGCTGCCCGGAAGCCAGCCAAGGGGGCTGCGGGCGGGGAAAGGAGGGGGCCAGGGTGGGCTGGGGTGGCATGGGGAGGGCAGCGGGCGGCAGCAGGTGCCCGTGCCCGGGCTGCTCACTTACCGTGTAGAGCAGGTTGAGGGCGCACAGGCAGCTCCTGGAGCAGGCGAAGCCGCCGCACACCATGTTGGGGGGCGGGAAGGCAGCGAGGCCAGGGGGGAGCTCTGCAGGCTGACCAGGCAGCCCCCGGGCACGGGCAGCCGCGCCCCCTCCTCCGCCCTCCCGGGCTCGGCTCTAGGACGCGGGGGCCGAGCAGCGGCAGTCAGTCGGTCCGGCAGTCAGTCCACTCGTCCGCCCGTCGCAGGCTGCAGCGCCCAGTCGCCCCCCGCCCTCACCTCGGCCTCCCGCAGCGCAGCCCAGCCTCGCCCAGCGTTGCCTAACCCGCTCCCGGCTCCCTTGCCGGGCTCCGGCCGCCGCCGCCGCCGCAGCCGCCGCAGTGCCCAAGGCCCCGCCCCGGCCGGGCCGCGTGCGCTGATAGGCCGCTGCCCGGGAACAAAGGTAAGATATGCAAATATATGCGCCGCCGCTGGGGAAGGGAAGAGGAGCGGGCGGGGCCCTGGCGGGGGTGGGGGAGGCAGACACCACGTTGGCAGGTGGAGGGGGCGGGGCGGCAAGAGCCCTGAGCCGGGCTAGGGTCCCAGCCGCGGTCTGGCAGTAGATGAGTCTCTCGCCTCTCTGGGCCACAGTGGCCTGCTTTGTCCAATGATGGTGGGTGTTCTAGGCGGTCCCTTGGATGCCTCTTAGCTCCAGAGCTGCAGCCCTGCGACAACTTAAATGTAACATCTGATTACCAGACCACCTGCCTCAGGTCATCGGCATAAGGGGGATGGGGAATGGCGGGCACCCCAGACTGCCAAGGCAGACCAGAAACTAGAGTCCGAGGGCAAGGATGGCCTGGCAAGAAGACTGAGAAGCCTCCCTGAGAGGCAAATCTTCCAGCTGCAATTGCCCTCAATTTACAGATGAGGAAACTGAGGCTCAGAGAGGTGTCGTTCAACCCAAGGCCATACAGCTAGCATCAGAATGACCCAGACGGTTAGCCTCTCTCCACTGTCCCCAGATGCCTCTCCTGGAAGGAAAACGAGAGATTTCCAGAATCCTGGCCCCAGGATCTTAAATTTAGTGTATTTTATGCAAATTAGAGAAGAGTCAAAGACCTAGAAAACCACGTTCCAGAGAGTTTTGCTGACGTAATTGCCACTTCTCTGAAGGGATTCCAGTGGAGTCTGAAATGGAAAGTCCCTGGGAGCTGCTGGGAGGGTCTGACACCGAGAATGCTTCCGAGACCCATTTCTAACTTCGTCGTCTGTTCCTGGATGGATTGCGTCAGTCCTGGGACTCTGTGGGCAGAGGCAGATGGTGGCAACCTCCCTGCACCTCAGCGGATCACGCACTCGTGTTACTGGGGACCAAGGCGAGGAAGCCATCCCCTGATGGCCTCCCTTTGGGGAGGCCAGCGCTGTCATCCCAACATCTGAGGCGGCCTTCTCAAGCGTCTGTGGTCACTGCGTAGCTTTGGGACCGAGGAGAGCTTCCAGAGAACGTCGGTGGAGAAGCAAGAATAATCTTAGTCCGTAATTCTGGGCAAAACACTGCCCTCACGACAACAGTGTGACACGAGTACGGGCACTATTTCGATCCCCGTGGACAGATGAAGAAAACAGGCTTAGTTAGAGAATTGGCGAGACGCCCAGGGCAAGAAAGGCTAGTAATATTTGAGCTGAGGCTCCTACCCCAGGCTTGGGCCTTCAAAGTCAGGGCCCTTGCCCCCTAAGTCACAAGCCTGGACATGCCATCTCACTGGTGATTCCAGGGCAGGCTGGGACGTTTCTGATCAAATATTAGAGCAATTGAAAACTGGTCCTCTTAGCACTGAAAATCTTTGACCTGCTTGCTTGGTAGAGTGCCTGGCCCATTGCCAAGCCTGTGATTGGTTGCGGAATTCGAATTCAATATTGCAAAGCTCCCCAACTGGCAGGGGTAGAGAGTAGAGGCGGCCCCCCAGCAGAGCTCGAGAGCCCCCCCCCTCCCCGCCTGCCTCAGTTGCACAGGTGGAGCGTCGAATGTTAGCCCACACTTGCTTGATGTATTGTTTGGTTAGTTGTTCTAGATCTTTTTTTTTTGCCCATTTCTCTTCTTTCTTAGAGCAGATTTGAAGTTTCATATGCAATCATCTTTTTTCGTTGTAATATGTTATGGAAATGTTCGTTTTATTCCATAAATTTAAAATAAAATATAATAATAAAAAGGAATATGAAGACCAAAGGAGGAAGAGCTGACTCTAAGTAAGAGGAGTCCATATTTGTTTTGGAAGGTAAGTGCTCCAAAACCAAGGCATCAGTACGAAGGAAAAAAAAAAAAAGGAAGCACCCTTGGGGCCACTAGTGCCTCCTAATTCGTCTTTCTTATCTTACCTGTACCTTTTCTTCTGCCCACTCACTCTCTTGCAAACACACAATTCAGCAAGACCCCACAGTTCTTATGCTCGCGCCCATACCAAATCGCTAAGAGCTCCCAGTTCGTTGGAGAGCAGCCTCCCAGAGCCCACCACCCTTTGGATGAGACCAGCAGGGGCCTTTTCTTCCGAGGGGCCTTGCAGCTCTTCAAAAGCAGTGTCTTCCCACAAGTCTCTCCTGTGTTTCCTTTGCATTTTCCACTTCATTATCTTCATCCTTTCCCAGTCCATATGCCCTGGTCCCTTCCTGAATCAGTTTACACCTCCTTTTTGCCCCCTTGCCATTCCTTCATTTAACTTTGTCCTGTTAAGTTTTCCTTTTCAATAGTTCTAGTCTTCTTTGTATCTTGGGAACATAAAATTAAGTGTCTTTATACACTTCACATTCTCGTAAAAGAGCTCTGTCTCTCCCCTGCCCAAAAATTCTCAATGGCTCCCTCTTGCCTCTAGAATAACAACTATTATGACTACAGCAAGCTTTAGTTAAGAACTATTTGATCAGGCTGAGATTACCAACACAAGACTAATCCTGCCCTCAAGGAGCTTACAGTGCTCAACTAGACATTTAAAATCTGCAATCTGGATATGCATGTGGGTATGTGCCTGTGCGTGGGAGCACACACACACACACACACATCTTCCAGCTATATTTCACATTATTCCCATTTTCTCATTCTCTGTTGAGGCGAATTTGCCTGCTAATCTAATCCACCTCCAGTCTCCACATAGATGCATAGTGGTTCCCCATGTCAGGAAACCATGACCTCCTCCCTCACATTTTAGGGAATAGCTTCTTCCCAAACACAACTCAAGTGTCTCTTCTTTCCTGAATCCTGGAGCTGGCATTACATCCTCTTGAAATGACTGCATTGTTTTGTACGTACTTTCTGTTTTCTCAGCTTGTTTACATGTTGCATTTCCCAGTTGAATGTCAATGCCTAGAAGGTAGGGGCTTCCTTTTGTCTTTGTTTTCTCATATAGTTCCTCACGCTGCCTGGCATATAGTTGGCAAGGACTTAAAAAATGTTGCTGAGTTGAATGAATGAAGTTGATTTGGTATATAATGAGTTACTGAACCTAGCATTTGCCCTATTGTCCCAGCCAGGTTCCAAAAGAGGATTGCACTTGTCTTGTGACCAACAGAGAATACCAGGGAGGCATTACAAATCCAATACCTTGTTTGCTCCGTTTAAAATAGCTTTACTGCTTTTAACATTGACTATGGAATTGCTAAAGTCAAAATGATTTCTATTAAAACGTAACCAAGGGTTGGTTTTGGGGGGTTTTTTAATTGGATTTTTTTTTTTTTGAATGAGCCCTGTGTCTTGTTTCTTTGCTTCTCCTACGTTGTCATGGCAAACAAAGAAAGGAGCCTTGGAAACTTTGCTTTGTGATGGTCTGTCTGAGGCCTTTCTCCAATTGAGGGAGGCAGGATAGAGGAAGCATGAGGCCAATAATGACACAAAAATGCTGAACTGCCTCAGGCTGCTTCTCTTCCCAGCAAGCTCCCTTGGTCTGCTTTCTCTGGTCCCACCCCACCCCCCTTTTTGTGCCAGCACCTTCTGCAATCAAATGCAGGGCACGTCTTCCTCCACACCAGCCCTCCCCCATTACAATCATAATGATGTTCAGTTGGTCTAGAAGGGACTTTTGGACACTTGATCTAATAGAGTTTGAGTCAGAATGTTATTACATCGTGACTATGGTCTCATGGCTACAATTTAGACTGGAAGATGTTGCTTTTACAAAGCAGTGTAACATTGGATTTCCCTCTTGATACCACTGGGGCTACTCTGAAACAGAAATGTACATGGGTACTAAGCTCAGGGAGGCAACCCAGCATTTAGAAAATAAGCTGGCACTTCCAATGAGCCCAAGCTGCTCTTTGCTTTCCCCTCAAGGCTCTGGGGCTGCCAATCTTTGTACACCAAGGTCTCTGAAGAAGCCAGATTGCTGGTGACCTACACCACAATGGGGAAGGGTTTGTGATAGGTTTGATTAGGAGTATGTTCTCACCAGCTACTAACATGTGAGAATTGCCAGGAGAAACCATCCTGGTGAAAGAAGGTGGCACAGTCAGGGAGGGAAAGGGAGGGATGAAGCCAACCCAGCTACTGCAGTGGTACTCAAGGAATGGCCAAAGACAAGGTGTGGCATGGGGAGGAGGGGAGGCAGGGGCACCGTGCTTTTCTGAATGAGAAGAAGGTGGTTGTGATCTATAAGAGGAAGGATCCAGGTTAAGGGACTTGGGGCTTGAAGAAGGGTACAAAACAGTGAAACTAACAGAATTAAACCAAATAATAAAAACTGACATTTTAAAAATGGCCCTTTGAGGTCTACAAAGCACTTTGTAATCATTATCACACATGAGCTTCTCAAGGACCCTGTGAGGCAGGTCCCACAGGTGTGTGTCTCATGGTATAAAACAACCACAAATTGGAAATTCCAAGATCTGTCTTCAAAGGAAAGCTCTGATATTTCTAGCACTCAAACAATTCCAGTTTTTATAGCAGTATAATACACACACACACACTCACACATCCTCAATTATATGATACATATCTTAGCTCCAGGACTATAAGTGCATTTTCTTCATGCATAGTATTTATCACTCCCAGTGTGGAAACTCTCTCCAATGGGGCAGATCCCCAAGTCTCCAAAATTTACTTAGAGAATAAATGGTATGGGGTATTGAGAGGTTCACAGATGCCTGAGGTCACATACCCAATGTGTGTCAGAGGTTGAAATTAAATGCCAGTCTTCATGACTCTACCTCTAGCTCTAAGAACTGTAATCATATTAACACCAATCATTGCTTCTGGAAGGGGCTAGACAATTCTTACTGAGCTAGGGCTCCACTTAGTTTCTCTCTCCAATTTATCAGACCAAAGCACCTTTCCTTGCTAACATACCTCTATATGTATTTCCCCCTTATTAGAATGTCAGTTACTTGATGGGAGGATCTTGCTTTTGTATTTGTATCCTTATCACTTAATACATTTATGCATGCTAAAGCCAATATTGTCCCACACCCTGCAGCCTCTCATTAAATGCAGCTAACAGTTGAACATGAAAACCTATGAGAACGAATTCCCTAATGGTTAGAAAATGTATATTACCAAGCCACTTGTTCCTAGCTCCAACCTTTTCTTCTCATTCGTCTGTCCCCCTTTCAATTTCTGACATGTTCATTTGTCCTTAGTAGTAAGCTGTACTTAAGGGGATGAGTCATATGAGTAGAGAGAAGGTAGCAGATGCAAGTAATGTTGAGGAGGGAGAATGGACAAGACTTGGTGTCTGATTGGATATGTTGCTGGTGGTGGGGGTGGGGGTGGTGGCCCTTCTTTCTTGAAGAGAAGCATGGCATCAGGAAGGTGACTTGCAAGTTAATTGGATTTAGATGAGGGAGTGCCATGCAAAGTCACCAGCCTCACTTTCTCCTCTGCGTCATCTGGGACCAGTGGTTCGACATTAATCAGGACAACTGGAGACAGCCCCTAATTGGATATGTGGAGTGAGATGGAAGAGTCAAGAATGAATCCAAGGTCATGAAACTAGATGACTGAAAGGAGAGTGGTACCCTCAGTTGAGATAGAGACATTAGGAAGAAGGCAGGTTTGGAGGGAAAAAATGATAAATTCTACTAAAAAAGATTTTGAGTTTGACATGCTATGAGATATATAAATGGATGGATATTTTTGTACATGTATTTTACTGGTAGCTTTTGTATTATAAACTATAAATTCTTTAATGCAAACTAATGGAATTAGGAGGCATCTAGTCATTGTCTAGGATAAAATTTGCCACATCCTTGATGACCTGTTATAAGCTAAGATACACTCTCAAAGAAATCACTCAAGGCAAGAGACAGTTCTGAAGAGTATGACCTCAGGCAATAGAGAAGAGAAGAGAACCAGCCCTGGAAGTTACAAGTTGAACTACAGAGAGAAATAGCAACAAAGAACAAAGATGAGACACATGACCCTGAGAAAGCAACAGGAAGAAATGATGAGAAAGGAGGGGATGCTGAGTCATACAGTATCAGTGGTGGTTGCCTGGGCCATATGTGTTCCCTAAGTGTGTCCCTTTTTACTATGGTACTCTAAGTGTGTGCTCACTCTTCTCTGATGCTGTTTTGTGGTAGGAGTGTGCACTACAGGGAAAAAAAATTTTGTTACTATTATTCTCAAGATGCCATCTCAGTAAATACCTTTGCTTTAAGATAATTGTATCTACTGATTGACTATTAAAGGTAAGTACACCAGTAGGGACTCATCAGCAATAGTTCTCAGAATCTAGACCCAAAGAGTACCTAGAGTAAGGGGTAGTAGCTGCTTTTTGGGGGAACCTTGCTTGCATCTACATTGGGGAAAGTTGCTCCAGATGGCTTACATCTTATTTGGGGACATGTTTCTCTTTCAAACCTAGGAATGATCAGGATTATCACCTTTCAGAGGAGACGGTGTCAGCTGTACTTGAAATCTGCTCCACCATGCTCATAATTTTCCTGCCTTCCAGATTCACTGAAGTACTATAACATCAGTGGAAAAGCACCACGTGTAGGGTGTTCCAAAACACAATGTGAGGTAACTTAGCAGTTAAATCTGAACAGCAAAGAAAAGCTCCTAGAGTAGTTACTTTGCACATACTCAGAGACTAGTTTGGGAAAATTGGAAGACAAAAATCTTACAATTTATAGACATCCTTACAAAGTTCTCATTTTTCTAAGAAACTATATTTGAAACATTCCCCAGGATGAGAGAGAGACAGAGACAGAGAGAGAGAGAGAGAGAGAGAGAGAGAGAGAGAGAGAGAGAGAGATTAGTTTAATCCAGTGGCCATCTGAAAATTGATGGCAGATATTATGTTGCGGTAAGAAAAAAATTATTTTTTTTAACCAAAAGGATTTATGTGATATTAGAGAAAATATATTCCCTTTTATTTTCAAGGATAAAAATGAAACTGGGGGTGGGGGGTATGGCTAGGTGGCAAAATGGATAGAGCACTGGCCCTGGAGTCTGGAGGACCTGAATTCAAATCCAGCCTCAGATATTTGACATACTTGACACCTCGGGCAAGTCATTTAACCCTAATTGCCTTGCCTCTCCCCCTCCAAAAAAAACAAACAAACCAGAAAACAAACCTGGAATATATTCAAGATAACCCAAAAGTTATCAATACTTGATCTCTGAATCATTATATTTACCTTTGTAAATATTCAAGAGCAAACCTAGAAGTTATGTTTTAAACCATCAGACTGAAAGTTAGAAGGCACTTCAGAGGCCATCACCTGGTCTAGCCCATATTGCAGGATTCTCACTATTCTGTTTCATGGAGTTCTTTAATAGTATGGTGCAACCTATGGAACTCTTCTTAATGCATGTTTACATATATAGACTTGAAATACAGTTATTAAAATATATATACATGGATAATATTTAAAAATTCATGAACCCTACATCAAGCACTCCTGCCATACTTGAGTCCTCTCAGTGACACCCCCACCTTATGATCATCCAGACTTTGAAATGGCCATTCTCAAGGCTACCTATTCCACTTTGGAGTGACCCTGACTATTTAGAAAGTATTCCCTGACATCAAGCCAAATCCTCTCTCTTTGCCCTTTCTGCCCATGACTCCTGGTAATGCCCTTTGGGGCAGAACAAAAGGAATTCCTTTTCCAGAGGACCGCCTTCCAAATCCTTGAAGACAAATAGCATACTCACGATCGCTGGAAAGCAATTCCAAATTGGCCTCAATCTGAGTCAACAAAATGTGCCCAAAGCATTCAAAAGCCATGGTCCATATTTTATGTTATCAAAATAAAGTTATTTTCTTTTTATTTTCTTGAAATATAAAGTTACTTTCTGAATAGGAACTTTGGACAGACATAGGCTCGCTGATTTAGTGCTGTAAGAGACCCCAGGGTGATCTAATTCAAGGCAGGGGAGTGCTGGGGCCAGCTCTAGAGTGGGGCATTTCATGCACCAAAGCAGGCAACCAAACCCTTCTTTTGATAAAGGAGTCAGTGCCAAGAAATAGAAAAGGGGATGGATCTGAAGTCAGAGGGCCTGGCTTCAGTCCTGGCTCTATCATTTACAAATGTGACCCTGGGCAAGTAATTCTCTCAGTCTGTTTCCTCTTCTGCAAAATAAGTGTTTGGACTAGATGGCCTTGGAGCTATTTTCAAGCTCTATCATTCTACATTGTCCAATTGGTATTCCCGAAAGTCCAGGTTGAGAAATGAGTTTGCTACATCCCTCCTCCAAAGCTGCTACAAAAAAAGACGACAAGGTTGGGGGCTGAATCCGTGGTCATGGAATTGGAGAGATGAAAAGAACTTATCTAGGACCTCGACTAGCAAAAGACAGATCCCAGCTCCACTTTCTCTTGTGACAGAAAAAAAAAAAATTGAAAAAAATGTGAATTTCAGCCCCTGTCCTACATATCTACTTGTTGTTGCTTATAATTATAATTATTATCATTATATTGTCGTTGTAGAATTTATATAGCATTTTAATGTTTGCAAAGCACTTTAAACGTGGATGGGGCAGCTAAATGTCAACGTAGATAAAGCATCTGCCTGGAGTCAGGAAGACCTGAGTTCGAATCTGGCCTTAGGTATTTATTAACTGTGTGACCCTGGGCAAGTCACCCAACCCTGTTTACCTCAATTTCATCATCTGTAAAATGAGCTAGAGAAGGAATGGCAAACAACTCCAGTATCTTTGCCAAGAAAACCCTAAATAGGGTCATGGAGAGTCAGACAGGACTGAAAAACTACTGACAACAACTTAATGGTGGCATTCCATTTGATCCTCACAAGAACTATATGTATGTCAATGCTATTATTATCAAAATTTTACAGGTGAGGAAACTGAGTCTTAGAAAATTTAAGTGACTTGCCCACAGTCACTTAGCTAGTGACAGAGACAGGATCTGAACCCAGATCTTCCTGATTCCAAGCTCTACACCCTGTTTACTGTAACATCTCACTACCAATCATTTATTAAAAACCAATGTGTAGAATTTCAAGTTGTCAATTTCATCATTTGTTAACTGATTAATAATGCAATTACTTATTTATTAATAAGACAATTTATTATTTCTTAATAAGACAATTTGTTATTTATTAAGACAATTCATTATTACTTCTCCAGGAAATTTTAGTTTAAGGCAAAATCCTGTGAATTTTTCATTGTCTTATTCCGTAAAATGGCACCTCTAGTTGAATAGATAGCTGGCAGTTGGGTCATCCCTCTGGACCGTGGGCAGACTGACCTTTGGCTTTCGAGTTCTAGTGCTTTGCACTATGGCTATTTTCTGGGAGATGAGAGCAAGGGCTTCCTAGGAAAAAGTCCTCCACATAGAATGGACAGGACTTGGGTCAAGGGACAGCCTTGTCTCAGAAGGAACTAGTCGGGCCCCTCCCAGCTGTAAGTCAGCCATCATGGTGGGTGGGCAGCCAGACTCTGTCACAAAGTCTAGTCACCATTTTATCAGCTAACGACTTCATGTTTTCCTATCATTGGATGATTTCGTTTGCTAGAACTTTCTTCTTTCTCTTTCCGTGCATACCCAGCTGTCTGAAGACAAAACGCTAAGTGGTCCCAAGGGATGAAGGCTGGGCTCACGCTGCAGATTTACCCATGTTGAGCGGCAGCTCAAAGCCCTACATTAGCTTCTATTCCCCATCTCACTTTATTCTCCCAACAGCCTACGGAAGGTGGACAATCCCATGATTCCTGTTTTGTGGCTTAGGAAGTGACTTGCCCAGGGTCACACATGTGTAAAGCTGCCTACGAGGCTTTGGTGCTCTGGCCACTGCACCTCACAGCCCATAGCACCTTCAGCAATCCTCGGCACTGCTCTCAGCCTCCACTTCCTTTTCTGTAAAATTAAGGGTCTGAACCAATGATCTTCAAGGTCCCTTTTTTGTTCTAATTCTCTGAATCTGTTACCCTAAGAAAAGCTAGATTCTTATCAATCTCTAATAAACAGTTACTAAGCATGGCTGTGTGCCAGGTGCTGGGGTAGGGGTTTTTCCTTTGGAAACAATCGATTAATTCTTGGCAGGAAGAACAATATTGTTCATTCAGCACAGAACCTGAAAATTACCATAAGGAGTCAAAAGTCAGGTGTCTAGGTCACACACACACACACACACACACACACACACACTCACTAGCTATGATGCCCTAGCTAAGTTCCTTTGCTGCACCATCCATGGAGCGACAGAGATCATGTTTGACATGTCCAGGTAATAAGGTGCAGAGGATCATAGAGTTAGAAGAGGAGTAGGACTCCAGGGGTCCTCGAGATAGACTAGCCCTCTTTATTTTGAAGGAGGAAACTGAGCCCCAGAGAGCCTAAGTGGCTTGTCTAACATCAGATGAGTCATAAGAGACAACCCCAAGATTAATTAATTAATCAATAAGCATTTAAGAGCCTACTATGTGCCAGGCACTGGACTAAGTGCTGAGGATCCAAAAAGAGGCACAAGACAGTCCCTGCCCTCGAGGAGGTTACAATCTACTGGGGGAGACAACATGCAAACAGAAATACCCAAAGAAAGCTATGCAGAGGAAAATAGGAAATAATTAACAGTGGAGAGGCACTGAAATGAAGAAGGTCAGGGCAGGTTTTCCACAGGAGGCAGGGTCTTAGGTGGGACTTAAAGGACGGCCAGTAGCTGGAGTGGAGGAGGGAGAATGTTCCCGGCATGGGGAGCAGTGAGAGAAATACTCAGAGTTTAGAGATGGAGGGTCTCCTCTGTGGAACAGCCAGGAGGCCGGGGTTATCAGACCCAAGAGGATGTATTGGGGAGACTGGAAAGGAAGGAGGGGGGTAAGTTAAGAAAGGCTTTGAATGTCAAGATTTGAACCCAAGTCAAATGCCAAGCTCTTTCCTCTGTCATTCTTCAGTCAAATGAGAAAACAGATGCCAAAGGCCCAGGAGAATACTTGAAGCATTGTAAAGATGTAAAGGGTTAATAAGGTCCCTTCCCATTTCTCTAGAACTGCCAGTTTGCAAAGGGCTCCCCTTACAAATTAGAGTCAAGGGACAAGCATTTATTAAATGCTTTTTATATGCAAGACGCCCTGTGAGGGGGGTAGTGTTGTGGTTGTTTCCACTGTACAGATGGGGAAGAGAGGCAGCATGGCATTATGGGTAAGGGCAGACTTTGGTGTCAGTTAGCCCTAGGTTCTGCTCCTAGGTCAAGTCCATGTTGGCTGTGTGGTCTTGGGCAAGTCTCCTGACCTGCTATTGCTCTAAGTGACTCCATTAGTAGCCACAGACGATGTGCCTGTGGCTGCATCTGTGGAAGGACAAGTCAGTCCCATCCCCCAGCAAACAAGCAATGGCAGAAATGAGAGACCAAAGGACTGGCCCAAGACCAGGTAAGCATCCAGACTCCCAATCCAGAACTCTTTGGCCTATTCCAGATTACTCCTTAACTACCTCCCAAATAGTGGTGCTCTAGGTGTTCACCGGCCTCTTGTAACTCAGGCTTGTTTCTGTCAGGACTTGGGTGTCTGAAGGAAACCTTCAGCAGCTGCTATGTGAGTACGTGCTCAAGCCTAATCTGAATGGTTATGTTCATGCGAATAACAGGTCTCTGGGTTGTAATTGGCACATTTAAGGTTGTCAGCCCCTGGGCAGGCATCCGCATTATGCGGATGACCAGGCAGCCCTTTCCAGCGAGGACCTTTCTCTCCAAAACCAGCTTAGATTTCCAGGAGGGAGGGGGAGGACTGGGAGATCCCAAGGTGCCTGCCAGCTTCAGGCTACTGACTTTTAATCACAGTGGGGGAGGGGGCTTGTTGTGTATAAAGAAAATGTTCAAATCAATCTTTTGGTTTTTTAAAGGCATCTTTTCTCAGAGACAGGAAGCATGGGGGAGGGGATAGAGGGCCCACCAAGGAGCCAGCAAGTCCTGGATTCAAGTCCCAATCCAAGTCCACCTGGGCTACGTCACCCCAGGCACACTTGAACTCTCAGTACCCTGGACCTGCCACGTAGCAAGCAAGTCATAAATGTTTTATCTATGTGTTCAATTCAGTTAGACTATAAAGCCTTGAGAATGAGCTCACCTGCTTTAGCACAGGGAGTTTCTTCTTCCAGGAATTTTCTATCCTAATGAAATCTTAGCTCCTATCTCTCTCCCCTTATCCCTAATCTTCATTTCGCTTAGAAATTCTAATTAGCTAATTTAGGGTTAGGGTTAGAGGATTGTTCACTCACTCCAAAGCTGACCTTGAGTCCCAAGGGAGCCACAATGACCCCGCCAGGGGAAAAGTATGCTTTGGGCTGTAGCAGCAGTGACCAGAGCAGCAGCACTAGTCTGCCCATGTAGGGAAACCTAGCCAGGAGCAGAAAGGTCCACATTGTCACTTACGGTTGGACTGAATACAAGACGGGATTGGTGACGTGTGATATGTTTTCATTTGGAAAGACAAGCGTAAGGTTACAGTGGCATTGTTCTTTTTTCAGGAGTCTCAGTTGCCCAGTAATGCCATCCTTGTCCTCAGTCATTCCTTCCGACAACTTTGTCATGTTAATTATTCAGAAGAGCCCCGAGTCTTTGAATGGTTTCCATGTGGTTGATGGATTCAGTTAGCCCGTCTGCCGAATAAATTCTGGGAGATACTAAAAAAGAAAACATTCACCCCGTAGAAGTTCTCCTTTTAACCTAAGGTATTTCTGTGGTTATCTTTAATTGCAATGTTCGCTTCCATTTCTGAGCAAGTTCTATGGCTAAGATGTCAGTTTCCTGCATGGATTATTATCTCCATTTTACAGATGAAGAAACTGAGGCTTCTTGGTGGCAAGAAGTGTTTTCCTTTTGTCTTTATGTCCCCAGTACCTCACACATTGCCCGGCTTAGGAGCTTGGTAAATGTTTGTTGCTTTACAAAGTGAAGAGAGTAGAACTAGGAGAACATTATACACAGCGACAGCAATATCGTATGATGATCCTCTGTGAATGACTTAGCTCTTCTCAGCAACGCAATGATGCACAGTTCTGAAGGACTTAGGATGAAGAATGCTATTCACCTCCAGAGAAAGATCTGATGGGATCTGAATGCAGATCAAAGCAGACTATTTTTCACTTCATTGTTTTCTGTTCCTTTTTTTGGGTCTGTTTTCTTTTACAATATGACTAATATGGGAATGTTTTATTATGATATGACTGCACATGTATAATCTAAATCAAAGTGCTTGCCTTCTTAAGGAGGGGGAGAGGGGGAAAGGAAATCAGAACTTAAAATCATAAAAAATGTAAAAAGTGTTTTTGCATGTCATTGAGAAAAAGAAATAAAAACATTCTTTAAAATGTTTGTTGCATTAATGAAGTGACTTGTATGCATCGCTAATCACTGTTGGAGCCTGCATTTGAACCCTGGCTTCAAGGTCAGCCATGATTCACTCCTCCACCCTGCTGGTGACCCCCAGCCCTGGCTTCTCATCTACACTTTTACCCCAAAGATAACTCTACCTGAATTGTGCGGTGGTTCCCAGGGCCATCCCTCTTCAGATGCTTTCCCACTGTCCAGAAGAGAAGCAGCTTCACCAGCTTCACTCTGTGCATTCTAGCCACACACCTCTTCTCATGGTCCTGTTGCAGGGGGGCTGGTTTTTGTGCCTTTGCAAGTGTTCTCACTAACAAGCTACATCATTGTAACATGCCACCACTGGCTTTGTCTCTCAACCCAAAGGCAACCCAATGGCTGCCCCACTATCTCTCCTTAAGATTCCCAGACAGTGACAGGTTATCTACCTTTTTTAATTTCAGTCAATCCTCATTATCCCCATCACCAATGATGTGCCTATGGCACTTCAGGATTGGCAGGATTGGTTTCCATACAAGGAGGTCATGCAGTATACAGTAGAGGCCTGATAGTACAATAAAAAAAAGGGGGTTACTGGATAATTTCACAAAAAACCAGCTGATATCATCTCCCAAGTGTGGCCATCCTAATGCATCCCCATGCTCCCTGAAGTCCCTCTCTCTCATGCTAGGACATCACTGCAAAGACATGGTTTGTTATAGGACATCACTGTAGGAGCTGTCCTGGAATTTGGTACTTAATATTCTAGAAAAGGCAAGAGAAGTGCCAGCCAAGACCGTGAGGACAAAGCGTCCAGCACACCCTCTATAATATAAGGAAAAGAAAACATGCCACCTAGTGGTAGAACAACGGAATCCTACTCCAAGGCTTTGAGAACCAGACCAGGACAAAGAGCATCCTGGTCCCGAGGACCAGTTCTGGTTCAAAAGTCAGCTGAAGACCATTCAAAGCAAACCAAAGCAGGGGCAGGTCATGCAGCAAACGCTGAAAAGAAATCAAGCATCAGATGAACTCTAACTAGTAAACTTCTGTCCCCGGGAAAATTACTTCTGTCCCCTCTCCCACCTTGTGTCCTTGTCACATTTGAGCAACACGGCATGGTTCTCTGCACTGGGACAGGGACCATCTAGCCTTTATGTGATAGCATAGATTGAATTTAAAAATAAACATTTTTATGCAACAACTCCAAAAGTTTCATAATTTTTGAGGGGTTGTATTTCCAGTTATATTCGGCATGATTGATAAGACACTTACCCAAGCCAACACCCACCACAATGTGGGAGGTCCAGAGTACATGATCACTTATTGGGAGACATTCCCTGGAATTCAGTTCCTAGAAGACTGCATACCTAGCTGCAGGGAAATAGGATCAATGGATAATTAATAGGGTTTTCTGAAGACTTTTAAAAGGTCTTCTTTTAAAAGTTTTGAAGAACTTTAAAAATCGGATTACCCGAGGGAGCTACAGGATGTCAATATTCACACAGTATACAGACAGTGCTCAGAGCAAATGGATGAAAGCATCCATCAGTCAGTTAACAATCATAATCAAGTGCTTACTGGCTAACAGGGCCTGTACTCAGTACTGAGAATATAGGGAAAGGCAAAAGCAGACTTGCCCTCAAGGAGTTTACATTCTTATGGGAGATGCAATATGAAATGACTAAGCAGATACATCAAAGATAAGGGATAGAAGGATCTTGCCACATCTTCCCCAAACCTATCGAGTTCCAACAAAATACTAGTGACTCCAGAAGTTAGGTGAGAAATTAATTTTTTAATTTAAATTTAAAATTTTTTATTTAAATTTTAATTTAATTTTAAATTTAATTTTAAATTTTCAATTAAAAATCTATTTTCTCTTCTATCACACAACCATCCCTTCACCCATTGAGAAAGAAAAACCAAAACCAAAACCAAAACCAAAGCCCTTGTGACAAGGGAGTCAAGGAGACCAAATTCCTGCACTTATCATGTTTCAAAAAATTGTCTTATTCTGAACCCTGACTATAGCCTCTTGATCAGGAGATTGGTAGCAGCTTCGTCATTCATTCCTCTGGAGTCATGGTCAGTCATTGTGTTGATAAGAGTTCCCAAATCTTTCAAAGTTGCTTGTCTTTATAATGTTATATAATTTTTTTTTTCCATCTTACACACTTCACTGCATCAGTTCAGACAGATATTCCCAAGTTTCTCTGAAACTGTCTCTTTCATCATTTTTATAGCCCAATGGAATTCCATCATGGTCACATACCATCATTTGTTCGACCATTCCTGAACCAATGAGGACCCTCTTAGTTTCCATTTCTTTGCCTCTACAAAAAGAGCTTCTATGCGTATTTTTGTACATATAAGCCTTTATCTTCTCTTTGGTCTCATTGTGTTTTATAGGAAGAAGTATATTGGTAAATATTTAACAACTGGTTCTCTGAGGGGAAAAATGTAAACACCATATTTTGAGGTTTAATATGCATAATTAACATTTTCCCCATCACTTTACTAAGTCTAATCAATAAAAACCAATAAACCAAGCCTTAATTTGTAGAGTTCACCGGTTTCTGAGATGTGAATGTTCATATGGGCAATTTAAAAATCAGTTTTCCAGCTGCCTCCAAACTGCCTCTGAGTATAAGAGTAAGTATAAGCCTAGTAGTGGGCCATTATTAAGTGAAAGGATATGTCCAGTTTGTTGACTTTCTGAGTACAATTGGCAATTGCTTCCCCAAATGACTGCACCAATTCACAGCTCTAAGCAAAACTGCATAATGTGATATTTTCTCTCAGTACCTCTAAATGGGTCATTTCTTTTTTTGGCTAGCATTACTAATCTGATGAGTATGAGGCAGAACCTCACAACTGTTTTAATTTGCATTTTTCTGATTATTAAAGATTTGGAGCCTTTTTTACTGTCAATAGCTTGGATTTCTTCCTTTGAAAATTGCCTATTGAGACAGTTTTCAGAAAGAAATCAAAACTATTTATAGTCACATGAAAAATGTTTTAAATCACTATTGATAAAAGAAATGTTTCTTAAAACAACTCTGAAGTACATTTCACACCTATCAGATTGGCTAGCATGACAGAGAAGGGAAACGATAAATATTGAAGAGGATGTAGGAAAACTGGGACTCACGCCCTGTTGGTGGAGTTGTAAACTGATCCAACCATAGTGGGAAAGCAATTTGGAACTACCCCCCCAAAGGGTTAGAAAACTGGAGGTCATCCCCTTTATACCACTACTAGGTCTGTATCCCAAAGAGACTTTTAAAAAGGTAAAATAATCTATTTGTACAAAAAATATAGCAGCTCCTTTTATGTTGGCTAAAAATTAGAAATTGAGGGCATACCTATCAATTGGGGAATTGCTGAGCAAGTTGTGATATATGATTATAATGGAATATTTTATGCTATAAGAAATGACAAGCAGGACAATTTCAGAAAAACCTGGAAAGACTTACATGAACTGATTCAGTGAAGAGAACAGCACCAGAACACTGTACACAGTAACAGCAATATTAGTTGTTCTCAGCAATACAAAGATCTAAGACAATTCCAAAGGATTTATGAAGAAAAATGCTATTAGCCTTCAAAGAAAGAACTGATGGCATCTAAATACAGACAGACATATGCTGTTTTCTTCCTTCCTTCCTTCCTTCCTCTTTCTTTAACTTTCTTTCACAAAATGACTAATATGGAAATGTTTTACATTACACATGTGTAGCCTATATCATATTGCTTATTGTCTGGGGCAGGTGGAGGGACAGAGGAATAGAATATGGGGCTCAATACTTAAAAAAAGAACAACAACAACTGTTAAGAATTGTTTTTACATGTAATTGCATGGGGAATAAAATATTATTTAAAAAGAAAAGAAAAGAGAATTTGCCCAGGGACTTGGGGAAGAGAGGGAGACAGGAAGGGGACCAAGGGCCTGTGGAGGGAGAGTGCTGGAATTGTAAGGACAGAGGACAGAGAAACAAGTGCAGGGGGATGAACACCTGAGCCAACCACATGGGGGTCTGGCCAGAACCAGGAGGAAGAACAAGGTGGGTAGGTACAGACACAGACAGGAGAGGATAGGGATTCATGAGAGCCTCTGACCAATGGTAGACAAAACCCTGAGGTGGGACATGAGGGCAATGCCAGAGGTCTCAAGCCAAGTCCCCCATTGCGGTGGGGGCAGACTCTCCTGGAATCCATTCTTCTGCTTTCACTTGGAGGATTTTTTTGGGTTTTTTTTTTGGTGGGGAGAGGAGGAGAGGCTGTGGAGCTCTGGGCTGAGGGGCAGGAGTGAGACAAAGAGAGCCCAGTAGTATACAATAAAGTTAACTTAAGTGGGTTTGGTTTTATTCTTGTTGTTGTTTTGGAATGAGGATTTCTTTCAGAATTGTTTACAGTGAAGTTGAGCTTGTGTAATGGGAATTTACATAGAGCCAGAGTTGTCTTTAATAGTCTGTGGGGTTGGTGGGATCTTAGGAACAGAGAACTGTATTGGTGAGGAGTTGCACAATTGGCGACCCCAAATAGCTTTACTAAATTGGAGGAAAGGAGCAGGGGATTCCTTTTCATCAGAACTGCTATTGTCTTGTATGGATTATATAACAAATTTTTAATTGTCCAATACTTAAACAGAAATACTGGCAAAGGAAACTCAGTATCTCCTTAGTAAATGCTCAAAACCTTTTCCTTTAAACATGTTCTAGAATTTTTCCAGGACACAAAGTTAAGCTAACTATCTTACTGTTTTCAAACTCTGTTTCTTCTCTTTCTGAAACCAGACAACATTTGCGGTCCCACAGCATCTTTCCCCTTCTCCATGATTTCTCAACAACTTAGCAATTATAACCATTCATTCTTTTGATACCAGTTTGTCTGAGCCTGGTGACTTGAATTCATGAAATGCAGCTAAATGGCCTGTTAGGAGCTCCCTAATCATGTCATACTTAGAATTCTGATAAGCCTTTAAAAAAAAAAAAAGGTCTTCTGTCCTTTCTAGTGTAAAAGTAATTCTCCATGCAAAGAAAATAGAATGAAATGAGCAGCTGGTTGCTGAGCTCCTTAGGCAGTCACATCAGCGTCTTTAGAAAAGTCTTCCTCCCCACCCCTCCCCCCCACCATTGGAATTGTTTCTCGTTGTGTTTTGAGGACTTCCCTTCTCTGTCAGACTGACTTTTGTCTTTAGAATGTTAGCCCACTGGACTCATCTATCCTTTCTCTGAACTCTTTGAAATCTGCTCTTCCAAAACCTATCTGGACTTTTAACACAGAATGGTCACTTACCCCACAAAATTCACATCATTTGTACCCATTAGCTCTTTATTAATAAGAATTAAATTTAGTTCCAACATTGCAATTTGTGAAGGAAAAAATGATCATCTCACACAGTTGCTAAAATAATCTTTCATATTAGACTCTCCTAGTAGCCTTCCTTTGCCTTCAGATTATTTCATTTTTAAGCCAGACTCTTAATCACAACTCCTTAGAGAAACACTGAGGAAAAGTCAAGATAATGATTAATCAATGAATTAGTAAGGCTTTATTAAGAACCCACTCTGTGCCAGGAGCTGGGAAAACATGGCAGAAATGAAATGGAAAGACTAAAGTGGGGCTTGAGGTGGGGGACTTGTTTCTATTTCCCTGATGGTGGCATCCTGGAGCAGATGGCCTCCTGTACTGTCCACTGGTCTGGTGTTAATTAAGGTATCCAATCCCAGCATGGTACACTGGGCTGGTCACTGAATTCAAGTTCTGCTTCTGACACTTACTTGTTGTTCTCACCACATTACATGACCTTGGTCAAGTCATTGTATCTTGTTTGGACCTCACTTAAAATGAGAAGGTCGAGGACAACGAACTTGAAGGTCCCTTCAAGCTTAAAATCAATAGTTCTGTGGCCTTCTGTTTGCCTGTGATGCTCCTCTGTTTCATCCCTAGGTTTATGCCAGATGATAATACACTTGCTCAGAGTCTTAAATCCAGACCAGTAAACACGAATGAATTTGAAATGCGACTTTGCTGGTTGTTTTGGAGGCTCCTGTTGGAAACAGGCTTGAATGAGCTGCTTAATAAAACATACAAGATCATAACACAACCAGCATGCTGAATTTCACATTAGAAAATTCTGCCTTGATGAGCATCCAAGGGAGCTTATGGCTGTAAAGACCAGAAGGTGCTCATTAAAATGCCATTTCATTGATAACAAAACCATTTTTGAAATGCATCCTACCAAGATTCCAATGTCTTCCAACTGCAATTTCTTTCATAGAAAGAAAGCATGACAAAGTGAATAGACTCCATGACACCTGGCTCCAAGGCCTGCCTGGGGCATCTACTCACTGTCTTGCCCTTGACAAGTCATTTAACCTTGTAGTGTTCCCCTGCCAACTCTTAAAGACTCTAAATTACCGCTGAGTTTCTGATCCGTACTGGAGGAGTGCGCCAGAGAGGTAAAATCCTGAGTCTAGCTCTGCCCTTCAGAAATAAAAGAGCTGATCAGTTGTACTCATTTACCATTTAGCAAGCACCAGTACTTACCCAAAATGTGCAAAGTTTTTCATTACCATATAGACTTAGGTTTGGCAAGATAGTGTTCCTGTGGTCCAAACGGCTGCCTTCTAGCTTGATGGTGAAGACTTGGCCATGCGCTTGTGGTATGAACCCATAGGACTTTACTTGGGCCTGGTTCATTCATTCATCATATATTTAGTAAGCATTTACTATGTGCCCCCCCTCAAGGAGGAGGGACATGGGGAGGGAGAAGTTGACTTATGGTTAACTGGAATCCATAAATTATACATTTTCCCCACATAATTGTGCTTTTCTATTTAAAAAAAAACATTAAAATTTAAAAATTAAAAAAAAAACATTAACTATCAATATCAAAACAAGAAGTACAATTTGAAGCAAAATTTAAAGATAAACAAATAACCATGTACAATTACATACCTTACTTACCAATGTTAATTATTGTCAATGAGCATTCTATCTAATTGTGATATTCCTCTGGGATATGTAAAATGAATGCTCTGAAGCTTTCATGGTTTCGAGATAGTTCTGGTTTTCGGGGCAGGATGGATGGAGTTAACAACTTCCTGGATTCTTTCGCCAGTTCACAGAGATCACATTTATCATATTTCATCAGAGAGCCCTGCCATTTTCTCTACTTCCTCCTCTCTTTCCTATTCATTTAGGTTTGTCTATGGCTTGGTTTTGACTTTAGGTGGGGCCAAGGACCATCTTGAATTTTTTCTTATCTGTAGATTAATTAAACTTCCACTCTGTCTTTATTTTTTCAATCTAGCCCTTACTTAGCTAATAAAGTAATTGTGCTGATGATTTTAGACAGAAGAAAGGTGAATCGCAGCCACTACATATACTTTAATAAATTGAATGAGAAAATACATATGATATACACTTTGTCAACCTTATAGCATCATGTAAATACCAGCTATTAGAATCTTTATTATCCATGATCTCATCAGCATGATCACCCCCCTCCTCTGGTGCTGAACCACAAAGACACCATCTGTTACCAATCAGTCAATCAGTCAATAGGCCTTTATTAAGCACCTACCATGGGCCAGGCACTATGATAAACACTGATGACACAAATATGAAGAATAAAATACTCCCCCACTCTCAAGGAGGTTACATTCTAAGGCCAGGATGATATTTGGATGCCAGAGTCAGTTAATAGGACCTGCCAATATGAATGCTCTGCTTGTATCATTTTGAGAGCCAACGGTGACCTTTGTGCAACAATGAGTTCTCAGAAGATTCCTCAGTGACATTTTTAGTTTGACGTTAGTGTTTTTTGAGTCCCAGCTCCTAGAGAAGAGTTGGATCCCTGACAATGACTGGTGTTGGGGGTAGGAGTGGTAGACAGTGGTGCAGGACCTGAGGGCATGTGCTGACATGTCTGTATCAGATCTTCCCTCCTACTCTATGGGCTCCTTTCATTTCTTCTGCCAATCTAGAGGAGGAAGGAGGAAAGCTCAGTGGAGGAAATGTCCGTAACCGAAGGACTGAGATGTTGACATTGGCACATTGGTGTTAGAACCTGCTCATCACTACTTGGCTTTCCCTAACTCTAAGGAAATGCTAGCAATCGGCATTTGGTGGTGCCCCTGCCATTCTCCCAGAGGCTTCTTGCCCACAGATGCCCCTCTTGCCTGGCCCATTTATTCCTCAGCAGCAGCAGGAGCACTCAGGAGCTTCAGTCCATTTTCCTGAGCCCCTACTTGTTTTGCCTTCTTTTGGTGTCTAGTCTCCAGAGGAGTCTCTTGTTTTAATTCAGTGTCTTAAGTTCTTGCTTTCTGAATTGTTCTTTGTCTTCCCTGTGCCTTTCATAGCTGTAGGATTGAGCATTCCCATTCTGTAGCTTTCTATTTCAAGGCTAATTGGCCCAGCCCCTCCTGCCTCCAGAGAGACCAGCTGTTGCTTTGGAAAGTCAGTGAGTCTTGGACTGGGGTAAAGATTTCATAGGCTCAAAGAAATCGAAGGCAACCTTTTAGAACTAATAGCACAAAAAAGCAACAACACAGGAAGCACTCAGGTTTTACTTGAATGACAATTTGCAGAGTAGGTGGGGGAACCCAACTAAATACACATGGAAGCTTTTGGAAAGTTCCCTCACCAAAGGAAATGAGTTATTCTGAAGTAGTGCAAGTCCCTCCATCAGAGTCCTCATCTGCTTGCAAAAGTGACCTTGGGATCTCAAAGGCTATGGAGGTGCTAAGCAATAAACATTCATGAGGCACCTATTACGTTGCCAGCAAAAGCCAGAAGTCCCTGTTATACCCTGCACATACTTTGTCTCTTTTTTTCTCCAAGAACTGCTCTTCTCCAGTTAGCATCTGCACCTTGAGACCATGACATTCCAGGAAAGTGAATACTTTCCTGTCAACCTTTCTGCTACACTAGAGCAGCTCTGAGCACAGGCCCAGGGCTGGACTATATGTCTGTCAGCTTCCTAAAGGACCTGAAGTTTATACCAAATGTGGATTTGATGAAAGTCTTGGAGAAGAGAAGACATAGGAAGGACAGAATGGCTCCCCAAGACCTACCACAGAGACAAGAGACTAGACTTTTTCTGCTTGTTTCCTGAAGGCTGGATAAGAAACTATGGATAAAGGTTGTAGAGGGATAAATTTAGACATGAAATAAGGAAAAATTTCATGGTAAGTGGAGCCACCACTACATGGGATAGGATGCCAAAGGAAAAAAATGAGGGAGGCCCTTCTTAGAGGTTGTTTTTTGTTTTTTAAAGAAAGGTTTGATGACCATTTGTCATTTGTCAGGTGTGTCAGAGAGAGTTGGTCTCCTTGGCTTTGAAGGTCTCACACAATTCTGATATGTGCTTCTCTGTCTGTGTGGCCAGTCAAGCTAAACTCAGAAAGCCCCATCACCTGAGGCATGATTTGAACTGCTCACAAGCAGGCTGGGCTGGCTGCCTTGGGAGGTGGTGAGCTCTCCATCATTGGAAATCCCCAAGCAAAGGCTGGCTGACTGACCACTTTTCAGGCAAATCATAGAGACAAATTGCCTCAGAATGGAGGGCTCTGAAGTTTCCCCCAATGCTGAGATTGCCTTTGTCTCTATTCAGTTTCATTTTATTTGACCAGACCCATTGTTATAACCTCCCAAGGTCATTTACTTGCTTTTTAATCCAGATACTTGTCATGCTGGGTGTTACTTGATCTTCCCAGCTTTGTTCCACCTGCAAATCAGACGTACAAACAAGCTCTGCCTTCAAGGCATGGATCAAAGTGATAGGGGCCAGAACCAAGGACAGATCCTTAGAGTGCTCTGCTAGAGGAAGTCCTCTAATGGACACCAACCCTAATGGCTTTGAGTATCACCACAAGGAGAACCTTAGAGCAGGGGATATATTCCTTTTGTGTGTGTCCTGGACTCCTCTGACAGTCTGGGAAAGCCATTCTCAGAATGATATTTTTAAATGCATAAAATAAAATACATGAGATTGTAAAAGAAACCAATTATATTGATATAGAGTTATCAGAAATATTAGCTCCAGGTGAAGAAATCTTGCCTTGGACAGAAGTCTATCAATTGGTCTAACTTCCTTTCAGCTCAAGATGGCTTCAATTTCTGACCACCTGGGTGGAAAAGGAAGATGATGACCAACAGAAGGGACTCTGGTTTTCTCCCACAGAACTTGTCAGACCAGTGTTCTGAGCTGATAGGAAAATGTAAGTCATTATTGACTATAACAGTGGTTCTCAACCTTCCTAATGCCGTGACCCTTTAATACTCATATGTGAGTGTATCTGGGTGTATCTCCATGTGGGCGGACCCACCTGGAGACGGATAGAGGAGCAGTGTCTTGGTTCCTAAGACCATCGGAAATATGTGTTTTCACAGGTGACCCCTGTGAAAGGGTCCTTTGACCCCCAAAGGGATAGTGACCCATAGGTTGAGAACCGCTGGACTATAACAAGGACAGGATCCTTGTGTAATTAAACTATAATAGTGTCTGTTTGGGCCCTCCTTTGACCAATGCCCCACATATGCAGAATTTCTTTAAAGTGGAGCAAAAGATCCCATTGGACATATAGATTTGTCCACTGGGAAGTGAGTTTCCTTCATTTGGACTTTGAGCCAGTGACTATTGTCCACAGACCTGGCACAAAGCCAAACGTGTCTTTGTTCAGCAGGTCCACAATGCCCTCTGTTATCTTCAAGACCCCTGCTCATCCCAGAGATGCAATTTTGTGCTGTATTAATACATCCCAATCGTCAGTAATAATAATTATACCAGTAATAAGCTTTACAATTGTTAATCCATGGTTACATAGAATGTTTTCTGAATGCCTATCCCTTTCTCTCCTCTCACCCAGGGGCCCCCCTGGTGCAGGTTCATTTTGCTTCTTGCCTGGGTTATTACAATAGCCTTCTATTAATTACCCTTCATGCCTCCAATCTTTCCCAGCTGTCATCCATCCTCCACTCAGCAGGCAAAGAGAATTTTCTAAAGCACAGTTTTTACCATATCATCCCTTCACTCAATAAACTCCTCAGGCTTTTAAAGTTCTTCACAACCCAGCCCTTTCCTCCCTCTCCATCATGGAGTGTTTTTGGCCCCTCTACCTTCCTACAACACAGTTCTGACAACATCTTTTTCTTCTTTATACGTGACACTGCATCTGCTGACTCAGTTGTCCTTTATGCTAGGTCCTTCCCTCTAAGATTACCTATTGTACATTTCTTGGGGGTATAAAGTTCTTTGTCTCCCCCAATAGAATGCCCATTGCAGAATCTTAGCACATCAGAGATGGAAAGAATCTTAGCGATCTGATCCCAACCAATTCTACTTGAAAAGGCCGAATGATGTGGTGGAAAGAGACCATGATCTGGGCTCCAAGGATCTGGGTTCAAATCCCAACTGTGGCATTCCCTACCTTTGTGACGCCCTTTGGCAACTTCCTTCAACTCTCTGGTTTCCTCATTTCTGAAATGATGGGGTTGGAGCAGACCACCAGGAAGTGCCTTTCTACCTCTAAAGCTATGAACTCCCTCATTTTACAGAAGAAGAGACAGCCCCTGAGACATGAAGTGGTTTGGCCAAAGGTATGCCACTAATAATTCAAAGCAGCTAGATGATGCATTGGGTGGAGCACTGGATCTGGAGTCAGGAAGACTTGAGCTCAGACCTGACCTCATGCAACTCTGCTTGCCTCAGTTGCTTAATCTATAAAATAGGGAGCAGAAAACATTTTCCCCAAAAGTCTTGGGAGGATCAAATGAGATAATAATTATAAAGTGCTTAATCCAGTGTTGGCTCATAGTAAGCCCTACATAAATGTTAGCTATTCATACATACACACACACATATATACATCTACACACATACACACATATGTACATCTATACACATACATATACATACACACATACACGTATACATATACACATGCATGTACATACATATACGCGTGCATATACATATACACATACACACATCCATCTACACACATGTACATACATGCATACATATATACATCTATACACATGAATGTACACACATACATGTCCAATACAGATACATGTACATATGTATACATATACACATCCACATGCATACACACATACACACACGTACACATACACATACATATACATATACACAATGCACAAACATATACACATGCACATATACATGCATATACACATACACATGCACACACACATATACATACATACATATACACATACACAAATGCATATATACATACACATACATGTATATACACATACATATATGTATACACATACACATGTACACACACATACACACATACACATATACATATACATATACATATACACATACATACACATGTGCATGCAATACATATACACATACACATACACATGCATATACACATACATACACACATACGCATGCATATACATATAACATAATATACATATACACATGCATATAAACATACACATACATATACACATACATACATACACATATACACATACATATACACATACATATGCATGTACATATAAACGTACATATACACGTACAT
>CM053585.1:546059094-546094226 GCA_028646515.1 Pseudochirops corinnae
ACATACACATACACATACACATACACATACACATACACATATACATATACATATGGATGGATGGATGAATCAAAAACTCAGAGCAGCTCTGAGCTGGGATTAAACAGGGGCAGCAGATTGGTTTAAGTTAAACACTTTGCCTGTTATTTTTGCTCCAACATTAATGAAGCTTCAGAATTTTAAAATCTTTTGTTAAGAGGAAGTTTGTTCTAAATGTAGCTCTGCCATCTGGACCTTGCTAGGCAGGTCCACGTGTTGTGCATCTCGACATTCACTTTTCTATCTTCCCTCTGCTCTGTTTGGGCAAATGTGAATTCTGTTCCATAGAAGCCCATTTGGTGCAGATGGTACCCAGAGCCAAACTTTTGGATCTCAGCAGATTCAGTGGCTGCTGAATAATAACCCAGGCTTATTGATATATGGATGGGAAAGAGGTTCTAAACCCTGGTTCATATTTCAAGGTGACAAATAATTTGTAATCCTGGGAACCAGGAGAAAAATATACTTAAACAAAATGTTTTACCAATTAAAAAAAAATATCACTCCCCATAAATGCCTCCATTGTAACAAAAAGGTGAAATAAAGTAACCCATTGGCCATGTCTTCAACTTTCACTTTAATCTGTTTATTTTAACAGATTTTATTGATACACTTATTTTTACCTTGCCCAGATCCCCTCCCTCCATAGCCTTCTCCCTCTCTTCTCCCAAAGAACCATCCCTTCTAACAAAGATTTTTTTTTTTTGAGAGAAAAATCATTCGGCAAACCAATGGATATATTTAATAAACCTGAGATCATTTGTGATGGCCTACGCCTGTGGACTCCCCATCTCTGCTCCAACCCCATCATTTCATAAATGAGGATTTTTTTCCTTCTTCTTTGGGGTCAGGCCTGGTCATGGTGATTTTTCAGCCTTCGGTTGTGATGCTTTCATAGGGGTACTGCTTTCTATCTCCATTGTTGTCATAAGCCTCACCTGTACCTCTGCCCACCATCCCTTTGTGGAGAGGAGGTAGTTAATACACTGGTAAGAAATGGGGAGGATTCTGTGTGAAGCTGCTGTAACTGTGGGAGTTCCTGCACATTTCAGAGACCCAGATTTGCTTGACTTTTCTCCCTTGCTGTCTCTCAGAGCAAACTGTGCTCTTGGAGACTTATCAGACCATCTTACACAAGCTCGGCACTCTTTGCCCCTGCAGGTGTGTGGATCCTCAGAGATGAGCTCCTCCTGTTTATACCTGAACAGGAATCCATGCTATGTATCACCAAGTGGTTCCCCATCCTGTCTGAAGACCTCCAAAGAACTAGGAGCTCTCCACCAGCTGAGGAACCCAGCCTCTGCTGCCTTCAGATATTTCTGTGACCGAGGTTTTCCTAACATCAAACCTGATTGACTCTTTGTCACTTCTGTCATCACTCCTGATCCATGGCCCTCTGGAGCCATCCCTCTTCCATGTGAACTATTCAGATACCAGAGGACAACTATCCTGAGCCTCCTTAGCCTTCTCATCTCCTCTAATGGATCTTCTTATGCTCTGATGACAGATACTCACTGATAATTAGGCCTGGACCAGGTCCAGAGAGAGCCCCCTAAGACAACTAAAGCTTTCCTTAACTGTTCTCCATTCCAATTGGGCTGAAATCTCCTAGACCACCTGATTAGGTTCTAAATTCCCCACATACAAGGTGAGCTGGAGGATTTGTTTGGATTCAGTTCCAAGGAATTCCTCACAATTGTTGGGGAAGAAATGGAGAATGAGATTTGAGAGTGTCCTTAAATTAAGATTCAGTCTGATGTCAAATATCAGAAGAGTATAAGATCTCTCATTCCCCCTGTCCCCTTCAGTAGAGCTCATCATTCTTTGAACCAACCCTGCCAATCTCCGAGGAAGCTGGGAAGCAGCTCAGAATGGAGACCAAGCATGGACCATGTGGTTCTTGGACATGTGTGGGGTGGATAGGTCTGAGAGGTGCGTGCCAGATAGCACTATGGTGTGAGTCAGCCCCCCACCAGTCCCCAGGTAGCTGTTAAAAATGAGGGAGGAGAAGCAACCCTTGGGGAGGGATTCACTTCCTCCTGTTAGGAGCACCAAGAAAGCTCCAGTCTTGCCCACCTCAGTCCCACATAGTGAGTACAGTTACATGGAATGCCATATAACCTTACAGTGAGTGCATGACCTCACTTCCACACTAGGTGGCAGTCTCTCAGTAAACCAGATTCAAAATACTTCCCCTGAGGTTGATGGAGGCAGAGTTCTTTCCACTTAGAATCATGGAATGGGACCTTGGGACTACTACTCCAAACCTTTCGGAGTTTTATTGATGTTTTTAGTGTTTACCTCCCAGTTTTCTCTCCACTTACCCTATTTCCCTCCCCTCACTGAGCCTTCTCTTGAAACAAAGAAAACCAGTGATTCCAAAGCATCATTAATTCCAAAGTGAGTGGGTAGGGGAGAGGGAAGGAAGAGTACACACAATGTTCTGCACCTCTCCAATGAAATCTTTTCTTCATTTTGGAGAAGAGGAAAAAGAAGTCTAAAAGGAAAATTGATTTACCCAGGTGTTCAAGGTCAATGAACCAGTAAAGAATCTTGTGTAACTCCCTTACTTTATAGATGAGGAAGATGAGCCTGAGGATGTGAAGTCATTTTGTTCACAATCACACAGTTAGTCACTGGCAGAGCCAAGACTAGGGCTCCTAGTCTCTGACTACACCACTGAGATCCACTATAAGTAGACACTGGCAGAAGGAAATGGGATGATTGGACATGGGGGGCTTCCGCAGAGGATCCTGAGGGGCAGGTAAGTAGTGGGCATAGAGATGGGAGTTTGCAGAGAAACAGTGACATATCTCTAGCTGTCCCCAGGAAAAACCTGCCCTTGAATTCAGAACATCTGCTCCTTCCTTGAAGTCAAGGATGGCAAAAATGATTATGTCTTGGAGAAGACTGATAAATCCCTCTGTGGAATGACATGGCACTTTACAAGAATCTTGGTCTTTGGATTAACTTACAAGAAATATCCTCAAGTGAGTGGGATAGCACGATGGCAGCCAGGTTGTTGGTGGTAACAGACAAGGGAGTCTGGTTTGAGTATCTGGTGACACTTTTTAAATGGTCACATTTTGACTCCAATTATTCTTTCAGAAGGTTGTGTTGACGGCAGAAGGGAGCAGGAAGACCTTGTTTTGATTCCTCTCAGTCATCCTCATACATTCTAGCAGCTGGGGGCCGAGGAGAGACAGAGCTGGACAGAATCAGGAAGACCCAAATGTGAAGCCTGCCTTAGACTTTGGCTCACTGTATGACCCTGGGCACGACTATATGTCTCTCAGCCTCAGCTTCCCCATTTATGAAATCGGGACAAAATAGCCCTGCTTCTCAGGGTTGTGAAGATCAAAGGAGATAAGCTATACAGAGTGCTGTGCAGATATTAAAGTACTACATAAATGCTATTTAGTGTTATATTTATCACTATTATCATTAATTATTATTCTAAAGCCTGAGGGTCCATGACTTGGACAGCTGCTTCTCCTTCTCCATACAAGCATAAGTGAGATCAGGAGAACCAGGGATGTTTTGTGTAGTGATGACAGCAATGCAGGTGACTAGAACAAAAACCAAGAGAAACCAGGTAGAATAAAACCCAAGAAGAGATTCCAGAAAAATCCCTCACCCTTCCTACTGCTCCTTGGCAGAGGTGGGGGGCCATGGGTGTGGGAACACAACATACACTGCCAGATAGTTTTGTAGAACTTTGTTTTTTTTCCCTCTCTCTCTTTTTCTTTTCTTACATATTATAAGGGATGGCTCTTCAGGAGGAGGTGAAGGAAGGAATCTTGTAGAAAGTCATGATGGAGGCACCACAGAGGTGTTGCTGTGGTGGATAGAAAACTGGAGCTGTAGTCAGGAAGACCTGAATTCAAATCTAACCTCAGACATTTACTGTGTGTCCTTGGGCAAGTCACTTAGCCACTGTCTGCCTCAGTTTCTTCATCTGTAAAATGGGAATAATACTAGTACCTACTGGGGCCACTAGGTGGCGCAGTGAATAGAACATGGGTCCGGGAGTCAGGGGTCCTGAGTTCAAATTCGACCTCAGACACTTAACACTTACTAGCCATGTGACCTTGGGCAAGCCACTTAACTCCAATTGCCCTGGTTTTTCCCCTCCAAACAGGCAAAAAAAAAAAAAAAAAAAAAAATACTAGCACCTACTTCCAAGGCTCATTGTGAGGATCAGATGAGATAATATTTGCATAGTGATTTACAGACCCTGAAGCCCATATCGATGCTAATATTGTTGTTAGAAAGTGTGACAGAAAACCAAAAGATGTAAATGGAAAGTATTTACTTTGTTCTTTGGAGCAGTATTTTCTCTCTAATTGACTCTGGCTAGGTAACAAACAGGAGGTTATGGTGGAGTCAGGTTGGGCCCTGGCTGGCCCCTTGATGGCAATGCCAGAAGCCTGGCATTTACAAAGAGCAAATGACAGGAGGGGCAGAAGCCTCTGGGTGTCCGCGGCATTGGATGGGGGCAGGTGAGATGTCCCCCCCCCCCGCCCAGCCTAAGTTACTGTAGGTGGGAGCTTTGGCCACAGGACAGAGAATCCCTCTGGGCCAGATGTGCGTAAGGACCCCCAAGCCTCAGGCGGGGACGTTGGGGCCCCTCTTGACTTCCTGGCTCGTGGCAGTGACTTTGGGTGAAAGCCTGGGAAACCAAGGGCAGCAGTGGCCGGAGGGCTGGGCCCGCAGTCAGGAGGCTCAGCATCTTCGCCAAGAAAACCCCCGGACAGTCCGAGCACGCTGTGGTCTGCAGTGGTGAAGAGATGGCCATGACTGAAGGAGAACAAAGTAAGGTCAGAGAGGCAGGGCCCGGAGAGCCAGGGCAGAGCTAGGCGGTGGGGTGGTTGAATTTGGCTCATCTTCTAAGAATCTAAGAAGAAAGGAGTTTACCCGCACGCCGGGGCAGAGAGCAGATGGAGCGGGCGGGTGCCTAACCCAAACTGGAAGCTACTTCTATTGACTGGAGTGAAACGCTACCCAAGAGGGCAGGAGAATCCTGACGGGCAGAAGGTTGGCTGAGGAGGCGGGATGAGCATCACCTCAGCTCCTTCCCCCACAGCATCCCAGGGAGAGGGGAGTGGTGGTAGGGGGACGCCGCCCTTATGCGGGGCTTAAATATCGGGCTGAGGGGGTCGTGTCTTTATCCCAGAGACAAGGGGGAGGCGTTGGAGAACTTGAGTGCGAGGGGTAAATGGTCACATCTCTGTTTGGCTCACATCGATATGGCAGTCGTAGGGAGGATGCCTTAGGAAGGAGAGTGGAGGCAGACTGAGGGGAAGCGATTGTCCTAGTCCGGACTCGTGGTCACGTGACTGCCCAGACCTGCCGAGGGATTGGCTGTAGGGGCTGGGGGAGCGGGGAGAGTCGAGGGGGTCCTCGGGGAAAGCCTGTGTGGCTGGGGACAGGGCAGGCGGGGGCAGCTGCTCACGGACGTTCTTGAGATTGGGTGAAGACTGCCCTTTGCTTAAGGAAACAGAAAAAGACCCGTGGACAGCTTTCCTTGGGAAAATGGATCGTTTTGAGGCTACTGCAAAGGAGCACTTACAGCTGGAATCTTGAAGGTGAGAGAGGATCTTTGGGTTCCTACTGGTTGTTCAGTCGAGTCCTGCTTCATGAGCCCACCTGGGGTTTTCTCTGCAGAGATCCTGGTATGGTTTGCCATTTCCTTTCCCAGCTCATTTTACAGATAAGGAAACTGAGGCAAACAGGGGTAAGTGTCACACAGCTAGGAAGCATCTGAAACCAGATTTGAACTGTCTTCTGGACTCCAGGGCTCTATCCACCAGGCCACCTAGCCATCTCCAGTCTTATTTTATCCTAATGTTTTTCACATGCTTACTATTCCAGTCAAAATGGCCCACAGGATAGCTGTTTCTCATTCACACAATACCTCATCCTTACCTCTGCATTAATGGACTACCTCTCCCCATCTGTCAGGTCCAGAATGCCCTCCCTGTTCATTTCTACATATCCAGTCCTCTCTCTCTGTCTCTCTCTGTGCCCCTCTTTGTCTCTGTCTCTGTCTCTGTCTCTCTGTCTCTGTCAGTCTCTCTCCCTCTCTCCCTCTCCCTCATTTCGGATAACTGTAGATCTTTTGTTTTTACTTACCTACCTGCAGGTAGTACCCCCCCACACACCTCAATAGAAGGTAAGCTCCCTGAAGGGAGATGCTATAATTTTGTTTTCTCATCCCCAGAATCTAACACAATATGGAGCGAAAGGTAGGTGCTTAATAATTGTTTACTGAATTAAATTGAATCAATAGGTTGTTTTGCTCAATATTTGGGTGTTGCAAATCTCTTAGAGAAATATATATTTTTAAAGAGTCTTAAAATTCAGACATTTCTCTGCTGACTGGCTCTTCCTGGTGAGCCTGGGTCAGGGAACTTTCTCAGAAAATCCTCCAGGCTGGAATGAAGCTGTCCTAGGCTGTGGCAGGCTGCTGGTGGAACCTGCTGTTGAATATTCTGTCCAAGTGTCATCTGGTCTGCCTTCAAGGCCTCGTTGGAAGTGGCCAGGAAGATGTCAGTCTCCCAGGCAACTGGTCCTGATGCTCCTCCCAGTGTTGGAACATGGAAGTGTGAATGTAAATTGGCCCAAGTTAAGGCAATCTTGTACCAGCCCAGGCCTGACTCAGTGCTTAGTGCCCAGCCTCTCTTGTAATGTGTTTAATAAATGCTTGTTAATTGAATGAGCACTGATTGAAGGGGGCTCTAAAGGGGAAGCCTGAAATGAATCCTACATTCATTTCATCTCACACAGTCCATGGTTCCATCTCTGAACTCAGGAGTCAAAGCAGAATCACAGGATGTCACAGCACAAAGGGACTTCAGTAACTTTCTGATTCAAACTGGATGCCAATGAGAATCCCCTCTAAAACAAACCCATCTGACCACTTTTGCTTGGAGACTTCTAAGTGAGGGGGACACCCTCCCTCAGGCCCCCACTCCACCTTTGGACAGATCTACTTTTCATAGATTTGTAGCTAGATGAAGGCCATAGAGTCTAATACCCTCATTTGACAGATGAAAAATAAGACAGAGCTTAAGTGACTTGTCCACAGTCACGAAGCTAGTATCTGAGGCAGGATTCAGACTCAGGGCATTCTGACACAAGTCTTGCTCAGTGTGTTTTAAGCAGAACATGTGCTAATTATGATGTTCTAGCATGCACTAAACATCCTTATGTTCCAGGAGCGGAGTAAGTGCTGGTACTTTCCAGCAAGATAGCCCTTGCTCATGGACATCATGCTCTGATTGAAGAAGGAGCACCAAAAAGGGAGGCAGATGGACATGGAGCAGAATGGAGGAGAGGCAGAGGACTAGGGACCAAGCCCCCCCTTGAGAGCCAAGGTTCCAGAGGTGATGAGGATGGGGGGTGGAGGGTTGAGCCCGTGGCCATCCCCTCTTCTCACAAGACCCCCTTGACCTTTCCGGATATCATCTGGGAGTGATCTCTTGATGCAGGATGATGTCAGCAAATACACAGCCATGTATTAGTGAGGTGGGCATTGGGGGAGTAGAGACAGGAATGCACAATTAACTCCAGAACTAAAGCCCTCTGGGTGATTTCCAGCTAGATCTTTCCTCTTCCCTCTGGCCAAGCCCTGGGATGTCCTGGCCTTCTATAGGACACCAATGAGCCATTACCAAGAGGACCCAATGCTTTGTTTTCCTTTTTTCCACCAGAACTTAGCATGGACCTTTACTAAATTACCAAGAGAACTGGTGTTTCAGGAATATTTCTGTGGGGAAGAGTGGCCTTTCAAAAAGAAAATTATATAGAAGGAAAACCAGTACTTTCGGTTTCCTCTTGTAAATTGGTAGGGGGAAGAGAGAATAAAACTTGGTGTGATGGGGCCATTCCCAATGGGCACCTTTGGGGTTGGGCTCCAGTGGGTTCTATCTTTAAGGACCTCACACTAACACATATCACTTCTTTGGCCTGGCAGGGCTTGAACTAGCTGCCTGGCAAGGGGCCTGGGTCTCTAAACAAGACACGGTTCTTCCCAGAAGCTTTAGCGACTCAGGGCCCCTTCTGCTTGCAAGGAAACCATTTCGAGCCTGACCAGGACTTTTACATCAATCAAGCTCATTTGAGTAGATTCTTCTGGATTATTCCATTATCAAATGAGGTATTATTGAACCTGCCACTTCTCCTGGTAAGAAAAAGGACACAAGAAGTTTTTCCTAGATTGTTGATATAAATGGGACTCAACACCACACAGGGATATAGAGAAGTGGACAGAAAGCTGGAAGACCTGAGTGCAGATCCTGTTTCTGACACTTACCAGCTGTGCTCAGACTTTGTTTCCTCATCTGTCAAAGATAACACTAGCACATGAGGTAACATGTGGAGGGCACTTTGCAAACCTTAAGACTTTCGGGATATGTTGGCTGGTGGGAGAGAAGTGTTGCCGCGAGAAGTTACCAATTTAGGAAATCTGTTCCCTGAAGAAGCCTCCTGGGTCAGAGGAGGAACAAAAGCTCTGATCCTCTGGTTTTTAAAAAAGCCATTTATTTATTTATTTAAAAAAGTGGTTTTGTCCAATCACATACACAAACAAGTACAGAACTAGGCTGGGCAGCTGAAAGGGCGGCTACAGAGGAGGAAGCAGCAGGACCCTCGGCTCCTGGCTGTCCTCGAGGCCCTGCTTCATGGCTTTGTCTGAGGGAGACCAGAGGGAGGCAGGTAGGGCCGGCCCACAGGGTAGGGGCTTCCCCTCTCCACAAGGGCAGCCTCCACTAGTTTGCTGGGCCATGGGAGCCAAGCCTTGCTTCCTGAAGGAGAGACACCTTGGTGGGGGCCTGCAGGGCGGGCTCAGCCGGCCGTCTAATTCTCTTCATCTTCTGATTCAGACTCTGCCAGAGAAGAAAGAGACGGGAGAACGGGGCGTTTCCAGGCTGCTTCAAACAGTGCCCTTAGGTGGCCATGAAAGGAAGGAAAGGAACAACCTGGGCCCCGGACTTCTCACAAAAACACAAGTCTGCGCAAATCTCTCCTGGGCTTCCTGGGCAGGAGAGTCCCCTAGAGGGCTGCCCACTGCCTGTGAGGCGGAGGGCCAAGCGCGGCCACAGCCAGGGTGGGATGGCTCGTGTGCAGCCAGCGCCTACTCAGTGCAGGAAAGGGCCTCACCCTGAGAAGGGCTGTTAGTTGAGGTTCTTGTGTGTTGTCCAAGACAAATCTGAACGGCTTTATTTCGGTTTTAAAATCTGATTTAGTATTTACTGTGTTCCCTGCCCTAACACCGAGCATTCCCCACCTCCAACACTGTTAACACCATCTTCAGCAACATTCACCATGGCAGCCAAAGTCTGCTGCCAGCCACAGCTGGGAGTGTGCGTAGACTGATTCATACGTGTAGAGAGACTGGGCCTAGTGTGTGTGTGTGTGTGTGTGTGTGTGTGTGTGTGTGTGAGCATGTGTGTGCGCGCGTGTGTGAATATGTGTGAGAGCATGTGTGTGAGCATGTGTGTATGTGCAACAGCATATGTGTGTGCATGTGTATGAGCACATGTGTGAGTGTGTGAGCATGTGTAGAGATGCCTCTGTGGGTGAGTAGATATAAAGATATAGCTCTGTCTACATAAATGTGTGTATACCTATGTATCTACTCTAGACACACACACATACATACACACACACACATATGTACATAGATACATTTTTTTTTTCTTGTACACTTGCTGGCTGGGGTTTTCTATGGGTATCCTTGTCCTCCTCTATTAGGGCACTTTATATCCTGGGTAGGGAAGGCAGGGCCAAGAAAACAGGGAGCCTTTGATATCAAAGGAAACCCTTTGACAGGTGGCTGACAGGTGAAAAGCCAACCAGGCCACCCATGGACCCCATGTGCCCCAGCCAAGGCCCCCAGTCCTGCCTGCAGGCCCTGCACCACAAGGGTCTGTGGAATGCGGCCCTACCTTCCTCTGCATTCTGCAGCCACTCCACAAACTTCTTCATCTGGTCCAGAAAGACGCTCTTGCCTTTGGCCACATGGGCTTCCTTGTACCACTTCAGGATGGCTTCTTCACTTAGGACATCAGCTGTAAAGGAGAGAGAGAAGGTGCCACTGAAGGAAGGCCACATGGGCTTCCCTATACCACTTCAGAATCGCTTCAGAAAGAAGACACATATTCTAGAAAGACTGCAACAAGGGTTTGAAGGTAAAATGATTTTCAGGTTAATCTTGTGTCAGCTCAAAGCTGGGTCGTCCATGATTTCCTGGACCATTCCCTGCCCCCACCTCTGTAGCTTCCTCTTCTAATGACCCCCCTCCCCTCAGCCCCCTTTTCAGGAGCCATTTATGGGCAGTTTTCCCCCATTAGAACGTAAGATCCTTGAGGGCAGGGACTATCACTCTTTGTGCTTGTTTTTCTACTCCCAGAACATGGCAGTGTCTTACACACAGTAAGCACTTAATGAATACCTTATCTTACCCATGTATCTATCTCTCTGGCCAGAAGATACAGGTGAGCAGGACACTCCACTTCCCCCAAATCTTCTGGGGTGGGGTGGGGGGGCTCTAGTCTAGCATAGTACACATGGCAGATTGGATTCAGAGTCTAAGAACCCAAGTTCAAGTTACCAAATCTGGGCCTTAGGGCCCCTCTGTAAAATGTTGGAGGCTGAGCTTTGTGACTCCTCACATCCCTCCTGGTTCTAAATCCCTGTGAATAGAAAGGAGAGCAGAGGTCACAGCATCTGCTCAGTCCTGCCTTAACTAGTGAGCAAGGGGCCTGAGATGGGGAGGCAAACAGAGCCCTGCCCTGGAAAGAACCTTAGAGGCTGAGTACAACCCCTTTGTTTGGCAGATGGGGAAACTGAGGCCCCAAGAAGGTAAGTCTTTCCCAGTGCCACACAGCTAGGAAGTGCAAGAGGTGAGATACGAACCCATTTCCTTCCCGATGTCAAGCCCAGCACCTTATGCTACAGATAACACTCACGCAAACTTTCCAATCCCTTTACGTGGGCCGTCTCACTTGGGCCTCAGGACAACCCTGCGAGCTGGGTGCTAAGGGCACGAATGACTTCACTTTTTAAAGGACGAGCTTGAAGTCGGGCAGGTTCAACATTTTGCCTAAGGCCACATGACCGGTAAAGATCAGAGGCAGGATTTGAACTCATACATCCCTGATTATGCTTCTAGCACTCTTTGGGGGCCTGTTACCTCCTTGTAACTCCGGGTGCCGGCCTTTCCCACCTACCTTGGGTAGAAGGACTGCCCTGGAGCTGAAAAGGGTGTTCACCTCACCTTACCTAAGCGGAGCCAGGCCAGTCCTTAGACACGACAAAGGAGCCTGTCCCTCCCTGGGCTGGACACAAGCCCTTCCCAGAGGTGGGGCAGATCTGTCACTGGCTCTGAGGGTTAGATGGTAGATCCAGGGTAGGTTGAGGAGGGGACTTCTGGTTAGGAGCGGTGATCCAGGGTGAGGAGTGGCAGCAGGTCCAAACCAGAGGAAGATTCAAAAGCAAGAGCAGCTGTGTAGTCCTGACCCCAGGAGCACAGCAGGGGCTTCCAGCTGCCAGCAGGCTTTCATTTCCCTCCTGGCCCCGTTCCTGGTTTCTGGACCACAAAAACATGCTGTCTCATCTAGGCCTTTCCCTCAGCTCCTACTTGCTCCATAGCCTGGAATATATCATTGTTGTGACTTGCCCAGGTTCACACAGCTAGTAAGTGTCTCCTGACTCCAGGCCTGGCACTCTCTTCACTGCACCACCTCCCTGTTCTTCTTGGAATATACAACCACCTGTGAGGTCTTCTCACCCAGGGATATCCCTTTGTAAGGCACCTCCTTCTCCTATTGGTGAATTCCTCCTACAAGCTCCATTTTGTGGAGAGGACCAGACTTGCCCTTGTTCCCCTACCAGCCCTGTTTCGGCATGAAGTCATCCAAATTATGTCTTTATGATAGCTACTTCCATCCCTCCCCTACACACTCTTCTACTCCCTTTTGTCTCTTGTCTCAGAACATAAGTTCCTTGAGGGCAAGGACTTTCTTTCTTCTTGCCATATTTCCTAGCACTCAGCACAGTGCCTGGTATATAGTAAAGCTTAGTAAGGTCTTGTTTCCATCTTTTCTTCCTTCTTTCTCCAAGACAAGCTATAACCTGAAAAGTACCTATGAACAAGGGCAAGAATTTCAGACCAAAGGGAAAACTACAATTCTGTCACTGAACCAACAGAACTTTCCTGTGGCTGAGTCCAGCAGTGGTGTACTGGAATTTCCAACCAGGAGCAAGCCAACAAAAGTGTTGTTCAGACCTAAACCTAGAGCAGGAACTTTCAGAACTGAAACAAGTGAGTGATGAGACTATGTCTAGGATCAGGCCACTTTGGGAATACTTAAAGATATCAGGTCCTTAGCCAGAGATAGCTCTGAGGACCTAGAAAAACACAACACTCAATAGCTAAGAAATCAGCAAAAAGATCCAAGACCACAAAAGTGCAACCCAAACATTCTTGTAAGAAATGAACAGACTCTAGTTCTAACATACTGCTTAAAGTCAAAACATAGTCTGGAAGAATGAGAAAACAAACCACGAATCCCACCACAAAGAGACAGGGTGACAGGGATGCTCAGGACAAAAATCCAGAACAAGAGAAATGACTCCAAAATACGTTGCGCAAAAGTCCAACTAGAATTCCAGGAAGAAATGAAACAAGAGTTTAAAAAAAATTTTAAAAAACTAAAATGGTTTCAAAAACCAAAGGAAAACAATAGAGGAAAAAATAGAGCGATAGAAAAAAGATTTTGAAAGAGAACTAATAAGAAGTACAAAGTTTTATACAAGAAAATAACTCCCTGAAAATTAGAATGGACTAAATAGGAGTTAATGATGCCAAGAACTATCAAGAAATATTTTTAATGGTGACAAAACTAGAAAAAATGAAGAAAATGTAAAGTATATCAGCACGAACTAGAAAACAGATCAAGGAGAAATCATTTAAGAATCATTAGCCTACCTAAATGTATGACAAAGAAAAAAATCCTATATATCAAATTTCAAAAAATCATAAAACTGTCCAGATTTCTTAGAACCAAAGGGCAAAGTAGAAAAAGAAACAATCCACTAGTCCTCTCCTAAAAGAAATTCCAAAATGAAAACCCCCAGAAATAAAAGAGCAAAAATACAAAGCTTCTAGGTCAAAGAAAATAATGTAAGAAACCAGAAAGAAAGAATTCCAGCACTGAGGAGCCACAGTCTGGATCACACAATATTTAGCGGCCGTCCACTTAAAGAAGCAGAGAACTTGGAATACCATATCGTAGAAGGCAAGAGGTTGAGGCTTACAAACAAGAATAATTTACACAAACAAACAGAATATAATTTTGGGGGAGGAGGGGAATGGACAGTCAACAAAATAGAGAAAATCTATTCCTGATGAAAAAAGTTGAGCAGAAATTGTGAAATCCAAACATAGTAGTCTAGAGAAATATATAAAGATAAACACGAGCAAGCAATCCTAAGGGATTAAACAAGGACAAACTGTTTAAGTTCTAATATGGGAAGGTGGTGCATGTACCTTCTCAGAACGATCACAAAGGTCATCTGGGGTCATAAAGGAAGTCTAATGAGACAGTGGGCCTGGAACTGGTTCTGTTAGATTTGGGTAAATTTAAAATAAGAAGGAAAGGGCAAGGGGAATACACTGTCGGCGTGGAAGAGAGATGGAAAAAAATATTGGACATAACTGGGGTGCCCAAAGTTACAAATGAGGAAGATGGAGGAATTTTTGATATTTGAACCCCACTCTCACCAAAACCGGTCAAAGGTGAGAAGAAGAGACAGACAGCTGAGTAGAGAATGTGGAAAGAGGAGGGAAAGGAGAGAAGGGTCAGGAAGAAATGAGAAAGAGGCTAGATTAAGGGAGGAATCAGTTTTATACACACACACACACATCTCTAAGTAAGGGGGGTGGATTTTGAAGAGGGGATTAAAAGAAAGGAAAGAAAGAACAATAATCTCTTATTGGGTTCTGGGTGAGGGAAATAGAAAAGATTGTAGAGGAACAGACACAGATTATTGCAGACGTAGCTTAGGGATGCTGAACTATCTTACACCACCATTTTCCCCTTTAAGAAGAGGAGGTAGGAGAGGCTAGGTGACGAAATGAAGAGAGCACCGGCCCTAGAGTGAGAAGGACCTGAGTTCAAATCCGACCTCAGACACTTAACACTTACTAGCTGTGTGACCTTGGGCCAGTCACTTAACCCCAACTGCCCCTCAAAAAAAAAGAGGGGGGGTAGAAAACAAAAAAAGGAAAAGTGTAAGAGAATAGGATGGAGGGAAAAACAAAATGAACATTCATGACTATGAATAGGAAAGGAATTAACTCACTTAGAAAGTGGAAGTGGATTAGAGTGCAGAATCCAGCCATACAGTGTTTACAAGAAACAGAGTTGTAACAGAGAGACACACACAGAGTTAAAGTAAGGGGCTGAAACCAAATCTACTCTGCTTCATCTGAAGCGGAAAAAATAAAAGGTACAGGTGGCCATCATGATCTCAGACAAAGATATAGCAAAAAGCAGACTTAATTACAAGAGATAAGCAGGACACCAGGGCAGCTGGGGCCATCATAGTGCACAGACCACCAAACCTGGAGTCAGGAAGACTCATCTTCCCAGTTCAAATCTGACCTCAGATACTTCCTAGCTGTGTGACCCTGGGCAAGTCACTTAACCCTGTCTGCCTCAGTTTCCTCATCAGTAAAGTGAGCTGGAGAAGGAAATGTGAAGAAACCCCAAATGGGGTCACAAAAAGTTGGAAATGATCAAAAAACAGCTGAAAAACAAAACACAACAGGGAAACTACATTTTGCTGAAAGGTACCATACATAAAATCTGGATCATGGCTGGACCCACAAAACACCACCATACACCAATAATAATCTATTTGTCATATTTTTTTTTCTTTTGCTTTTTGGAAGGGGAAGGCAGAGCAATTGGGGTTAAATGACTTGCCCAAGGTCCCACGGCTAGTAAGTGTTAAGCGTCTAAGGCCATATTTGAACTCAGGTCCTCCTGATTCCCGGGCCAGTGCTCTATTCACTGTGCCACCTAGTTGCCCGCATATTTTTTTTTTACAGGTTGTATTTCCCATCATGATCCTTGAAGGCAAATATTGTTTTGTTTTGTTTTGGTTTTGCCTTTCTTTGGATCCCCAGCACTTAGCGTAGGAGCTGGCACATGGTAGGAATTTGATAAATGCTCACATATCGATGGATTATACAATGCATAATATAGGAACTCTTCTAGAAGCTTCTACATGGGAGTGCAGATTTTACAAAACTAAGATTTTTTTCATCTTCCAGAAGGATGGGCATAACAGTGTTGGAAAAGGTAGCCTAAACAAATAGTCTTAAACTGACTCATTGATTAATTTGAGAGAAAATATATAAATTTACACCTGGGAATGTAAAAAGACAAAGAAGTTATGTATGAGAGGAGGGGCATAATACAGTGACTCCCTATCTCTAAATTTATTTCTTCAGAGTAAAAATAAATCTAAAATCAGGGGACAGGTAAGCATAGAAAGCTTGCCTTCTTTATCCAAAGAACAATCACCATCTTTTCTTTCAGCTCTAAGAAGCATTATTAGAATTCATTCCTTCACACAGTTCTATTATTTCAAGAAAAGATTTTCATCTCTTGTCACTCAGGAGCTTTATAGTTCAGTAATTCAGCCTGACAAAGAAGAATCACTAATCACACATCTCTGGGTTGATTTGAGTCACTGGGAACATTGGAAAGAATTTGGTTATTTGGTTATTTTTTTAAATTACTGTTGATTAGAATCACATTTTAAGCAGTGAACAAGAAATTCTGTGGAACCTCAGTGGTTCCTATAGGGGACATTTATCAAATGTGCCCAAGACAGATGCAACATCCTGACGAACCAAGACAACAGAAACTTGAAAGTTTAAGCAATACACACTTTCTCTAGAATGTGTAAAAGGTCAGGAATTTCCCCAGTTTTCAGGGCCCTGTGCTTACCTAGTTTGTGGTGGCCTCAGTTTCTATTTATTTATGTTAAATTTTATTATCACCTTTTGGTTTTATACCACAGTCTTTCTCTTTAACTCCTCTCCTCCCCCCACACCTCCAACCAGGGTGGCCACCCAATCACCAACTGTCTGTTCTAGCCCCTCGTAGTTAAGGCTCTGCTTCATCCCAATCATCCCAGGCAAAGGGGTCTATAAGTGACAGCCCTATAGAACCATGTAACCAGCTCTGAAAACACTTACTTAATATTCCTTGTCAACTCTTAAGAAGAGACAATGCAAATATTTTCTCCAGAAAGCATCCAACTTGCTATAAAGCACAATGAGAAAAGTTCTGACTTGGTGGTCAGAAGAAATGGGTTCATATGCTGCTTCAGAAGCTTTCAACTATGTGATCCTGGGCAAGTCACATAGCTCCCTGGGCCTTGGGTTCCCCAGCTGTAAAATGCCAGGGCTGGACTTGATCGAGCTGGGGGGCCCTGTCAGCCCCAGAGTGAGAACTCTATATTTAAAGAAGAGCCTGGGGAGCTGTCCAGATAGGGCAGTGCTGGGGCTCACACATGCGTGCTTCATAATTGTTTGCTAGTTCTTCTTCAGTGTCTCCTAATATACACCAGAATAATAAAAATGGGAAACTATCCAGCATTCAGTCAGTTAAGTAGGGAATTACCCAACTGAGTTGAAGAAAGGCGTTTCTAACCCTAGGAAAACCCCAGATAAAGAAAACCAGGCAGGTTCAGGAACACATCTAAATACCTTTTGGGAAGAATGAATGTTGCCCAATGCTCATGAGGAGGAGGGGCTGATTTTCTTAATACAAGGGTTCTCAACCTATGGGTCGCAACCCCTTTGGGGGTCCAACGCCCCTTTCACAGGGGTCACAGGGGTCTCCTAAAACCATTGGAAAACACACATTTCCTTTGGTCTTAGGAACTGAGACACTGCTCCTCTATCTGTCTCCAGGCGGGTCTGCCCACATGCAGATACACCCACATGAGACTATTAAAGGGTGTGGCATTAGGAAGGTTGAGAACCACTGTCTTAATAGGAGTACAGAACAAAAGCATGATGAGAATGCCATGTTCTCTCAAGATGACATGGAACAGAACCATCATTCCTCCCCCCAAACCAGACTGTAATTGGTTTGGGTGGCAAAATAGATCCCTTATTTACAAAATGGGTTAGAAAATGATGGTAATTTTCAGCTAGCAGGTAAAAATCAGGAGAGCTGTGTTGTGGGATTGCAGAAGCCATGAGCCCTGTGTTGGTAGTCAGAGACACATTGGTGGTAGAGTCTACACTGCCAACCTTTCCTTGTGCTGAGCTTCCATGTGGTAGTGATGCAAGTATGCAGCCAAAGATACAGTTCATTCATAACCAGTCCATCAATTCACTTATTAAGTGCCTACTGCATAGCAGGCACTGGCAAAACAAAGACAGAGAAAAACAATCCTTCTATGCTTAATGAGCTTACGAGGTAGACCACAAACGAGGTCTAAGGCCTCCAGCTGCCCACCTCTGGTCATTTCTAGAGAGAAAGAGAAAGGGAAAGGGATAGGGAGGAAGGGAGGGAGGAAGAGAGACAGAGAGGAGAAAAAGACAGAGACTGCTCAGGTCCCATCACCAATCAGGAAACTTGGCTACTTGTCAGGTTCTGTCCCCTTGTCCTTGTGGGTACAAGCAGCTCACAACCCATTCATGCCCTTCATCCTCTGCCCATGGAAATCTAGAGTCCATCTAATGAATTAGGGGCCTTTTTCTAGGCTCTCAACCTTGTATGCATAAAGCATGTGTGAGGATACTTCTCTCAGTTATCCTTCCACCCACTCACCACATTGTCAGCCCTTCCTTCCTTCCTTCCCTCCTTCCTTCCTTCCTTCCTTCCCTCCTTCCTTCCTTCTTTCCTTCCCTCCTTCCTTCCTTCCCTCCTTCCTTCATTCCCTCCTTCCTTCCCTCCTTCCTTCATTCCCTCCTTCCTTCCCTCCTTCCTTCCTTCCTTCCTTCCTTCAACTGGAGTCAGCCAGGGGGCACAGTGCATGGAATATTGAACTAGCAGTCAGGAAGATTTGAATCCGACACTCAGAAACCATGTGACCCTGGGAAAATCACTGAGCTTCTGATTGACTCAATTTCCTCACCTACAAATGGGAATAAATAACGACACTTGCCTCCCCAGGCTGTTGTGAGGACTAAGAGACAACACACAAAGTGCTCTGCAAACTTCCAAGTATTGCCCAAGCGCTGGCCGCCGTTGTTATTCCGCGGCTGCTACTGGTAACTTTTTATCGACGGGGTCTCTCTGATGACTTGAGGTGGCGCATGGGCAGTTTCCTCGGAGTTAGGAAAAGGCCCCTGATGATCAGTAGCTGTGTCTTTGGGCGAGTCACAGGCTCGCTGCCTCCTCAGCTTCCAAGGCGGTAAGGGGGGATAACGATTGTGCCCCCTCCTAAGGTTTCTCTGAAGACCCAATAGGCCAACTACACAAGGGAGAGGCCTGAGTGTTATTGGGCACTACAGTCGTGGGGCGAGGTGCTGACGCCCATGACCTTGGACCTGGTGAAGCTCAAACAAGGCAGTACCACCTTCTCTTTGGGCCTCGGTTTCTCTATCTATAACAGTGGTTCTCAACCTTCCTAACGCCATGACCCTTTAATACTCATATGTGGGCGTATCTGCATGTGGGCGGACCCGCCTGGACATGGATAGAGGACCGGTGTCTCGGTTCCTAAGACCATCGGAAATAGGTGTTTTCTGATGGTCTTAGGCAACCCCTGTGATCCCTGTGAAAGGATCATTGGATCCCCAAAGGGATCCCCAAAGGGGTCATGACCCACAGGTTGAGAACCGCTGATCTATATGATGAGGAGATTGGACTGGGTGGCTTCTAGGGTCCCTTTGGGGTCCAGACCTGGGATCTTAGGTCTGATTCCATATTGGGTGGACATAGGAAGCATTTCTGAATGTCCTTTGTGCCGGAAACAGTGCTGTGGTGGGGGAAGGTGCTCTGGGGGCAATGACCTGACTGGATGAGGGCCATAGAAGGGGCTCTAGCTGGTTCAGCAGTATTGTTGGGCCAGGTGATTTGTTTAAAAAAAACCCAGGAGGCCAGTTGTGATGGGGCTCTGGGTGAGGGAGAGAGAAGAGGGGCAAGAAAATAGAAATAGCCATACTAGAGGGCTGAGCACGGCCTGGAGGCAGAGAGACCTTAGCTCAAATCCAGATTTCTAGCTGTGTGACCTTCAGAGAGACGTTTCACCTCTGCCTGGAGATATCAGCAAACAGCCCTGTCTCCCAGGGTTGTGGTGAGGACCCAATGATATCATAACTGCAAGGTGCTCACCTTTTGTATAAATACTTAGTCCCACCTTCAAAACCCTCCAAATAAATGTGGTCTCATGCACACGCCCAGACTGGCTCCCTCTGGGATGCTCACTCAAACCCAAGTGAGCATATCCCAAGAGGCCCGCAAAGAGCCCGGCCCATGAGGCCAAGGCTGTTGGTTACATTTCCAGCTAACAAGGGCCAAGCAGTTCCCAAGGAGCACACCTTAGATTCGAATTCTACCAATAGGGGGCCACAGCCTCTCCAGCAGGTGAGTGTGGCTGACACCTGTGAGTCTGCTTTCTGTTTTGGTGCCATTTGGTGAGTGATTGCTTCTTACACTCATGTGCCAACAGCACCTCTGCACATGCCCGACAGGGTCTCACCAAGGAACTTAGGCCTCAGGAGGTAGCATCTCCGACTTCCCCGACCCCTTCAGCCCTCTCAAAGCCATTAAACCCCAAGCCCCACCAAGCCCCACCAAGCCCCACCAAGATACTGAGTTTATCTGAGAACATTGATCTTATCCAAGGATGCCGGATGAGCATCTAAAAAACAATTAAAATTAATTCCTAATACATCCTTCATCTGCTTCCTTTTCTACCCATCTCCACATAAAAGCAGTATGGAGGCCACTTAGAATCATTCGAGCAGACACACAAACAAGGTGGGGCATCATATTCCCTCCCAAGGTGCTGAATCCAATCAAGGAAGCTCTGCAGCATCCCCGGATCACGGACTATGCAAGTCTCTGTGGTGACCACGGCCTGACAAACACACTGGGAAGACCCAAAAGGAGCCACTTCTCCGGGAGCCTGGCCAGCCTCGGACATCCTCTGGACATCAGCCTCGTAGCACCAGGATGTCATTAAGCTCATCGTGGCCATGGTATCCACCCGGGGCCATCCCAGCTCACAGCTTGGGCCCAGACACCAAGAACTTGGGGACCAGATCATCCTCCTCCTGAGCCTAAGAGATGGGTGCAGATTTAACCCACCCCAGAGCACCCTATGTTTCCTCCTCTTGGGAGTGGATGCCTATAGGTTAAATGACTGACTGAGTGGATGGAGGACCAACCTTTGTAAAAGAGGACCACGATCTTGGGAAAGGCCTTCATGAAGTGAATGTTGTCGTAACAGAACTCCTGTACCTTCTGCAGCAGGATCAGCTCTGACTGACCTTGGGAGCTGAACGCAGCCAGCAGGGGCGCATAGTGCTGGAAAGGATGGGGAAAGAACATGATTAATTTACCCACCAGGTAGAGAACAGAGGTCAGAAGGCAGCCATGTGGCACAGCCCACAGAGATCTGAACTTGGCATTAGAAGTCCTCAGTTCAAATCCCTGCTCAGTCTCTTACTCTTTGGGTGACCCTGGGCAAGCCTCAGTTTCCTCATCTGTAAAGCAGGAATAATAACCCCTATGTCCCAGGAGGTTGTGGAAATGAGAGGAGATAATGTTATATGGAGTGCTTTGCTAACTTAAAGCGCTCTTTCCATGACAGCTATGAGTACTGGTGCTGGTCGATGAAGGATTGAGAAGGGCATCTGCCCCAAGCTCAGCACCCAAACGCTCTCCAAGGAGTCTTGTTCTCCCAGGATCAGCTCAAGTCTCAATTTCCCCGTTATGGCTGGAAACAAACTGTTGAGGCCAGCCAGACACAATGAGTCTGGGGCCTAGGAGATCCTGGACCTCTGAAGACCAAGTTACAGTGAAAATCACTTGTGGCGAGAGGCGAAACTGAGGCCTTCTTTGCCAGCTGTCCATACCCAGGCCAGTGTAGAAGCAGCATCCCCTAGAATAAGCTACCTTGGGCGTTGGCGCCCACAGGCCTAGCATGTGGAAGGCCTCTGATAATGGGCTGTTAAATGAGTGACTGAAGGCATGAAGGAAGCCCCTTCCTATGGCCATCTCCGCTCCCCTCCAGCACCTGGCTAGTCTCCCTCCTCCACTGTCCTCTCTGGGCCAGTCGTGCTTTGTGCACTCTGCTCCCTCCACCCAGAACCCCCTCCTGGTGTGGATTCCACAGTCTGGACCCCATCACAGGCTGCAAGATCAAGGTCCCCTCCAGATTGAGCTCTTCAGAGAAGCTTTCTCAACCCACATCAGTCACTTTCTTTGTGATTCTCAAAACTGAAACAGATTGAAGATGACCTGAATTTGAATCCTGCCTTACACCCTTCCTAGCTGTGTGACCCTAGGCAAGTCACTTAACCTCTCTGAGTCTCAGTTTCCTCATCTGTAAAATGGGAGAAAAATAATTGCAACTACTTTCCAGGGCTGAGGAGGAGGTGGGGAGGGGAGAAGGAGGGGGAGAAGGGGGAGGGGGGAGGAGAGGAGGAAGGGGGGGGAAGAGGGGGAAGAGGGTGGGGGGAGGAGGAGGGGAAGAAGAAGAAATTAGAATATTTATGCAGGGCCCTTTGTGAACCAATTTGTATAACTCTCACTGGTGTCCTCAAGCACAAGGAAGATGAACATTTGTCCAGAACATTATATTCATGTCTAGGCAGGGCAGGATAGCAGCTGGGGTCCCTTCTGGCTCTGCAATTCTGGCTGTTTTCTCTTTATTGCCCCAACTCTCTAGCTGTCCTTTCCAGCTTGTCTGGCTGGTCTCTCCAGTTAGACTTGGAGCTCTCTGAGGACAGGAGCAATGTCTTCCATGTGCACGGTGCCCAGGCCAGAGCTGTGGCCAGCAGTAGGCACTGAAGAAAGGCAAGGACATATTCTCCAGAGAATGAGGAGTCCGTGCAAGTCCTCACCGAACTTTCTTGATGTCAGAGTATTTTCTAACTCTGTTGTAAACTATAAATAACAATAGCCCAGATGGCCTTTTCTAGGAAGTCTTCTCCGTTAGGATGTATGGATGACCACTGCTCTGGATCTGTAAAGGATCTCAGAGGCCCTGCCATCTTGTCTGAGCCCTGTGTTTTACAGATGAGGAAACTGAGTCCCAGAGAGATTGAGTGATTTGCCTTGGGTCACACAGGAAGCAGACATCAGAGGGGAAATTTGAACATAGCTCTTCTAATTCCAGAGCAGTAAGTGCTCTTTCCATGGCACTATTCAGCCTCCAGGATTTAAGAATGACTCACATTTACTACAAAGAGCCTTCCTTACCGCAAGGCTGTGAGGAAGAGGGAGCAAGTGTTATTATCCTCCCCATTCTACAGATGGGACAAATCAAGCTCAGAGAGGTCATGTGACCAGCCTATGGTCTTAGAGATGGATCCAAGCTGGAATGGACTCTGAAGGCCAGCAAGTCCAATGCCTCCATTTTATGGAGGAGTGGCCCCATGACTCGGCTCAAAATCATAGAAGTGGAATCTGAACCCAGGTCCTCTGGCTTCACATCTCCTACACTTTCCACACACTGGCTCCAAGGTGATCTACCTAGGTGATCAGAGCATGATCCTATGATCTAAAAGTCCTGTATCTCCATGAACATTTAAGAAGTCAAAGGGTTGGTATCTACCTCACCAATAAGGATGCCTTCATCCAGTGTGGAAGGAAGACCAGGTTTTCCAAGGTTGTTCCAACAAAGCACCAGCTATGGAAGCACCTACCTAGCTGGAAGGGGCCAGAGTGGTGTTGGATGGGCACCAGCCTGATGAATTCTGGGGAGAATGGCTATCACCAAGTGGACTGAGTAAAGCCAGGAGCTGACATTTGGGCAACAGCATCTTCCTTAGACCTTCTCCTAGGACACAGAAGAGCTGGCTTGACATTGGCAGAAGAGTAACTGGGCTGATTTCACTGAAGCCAGCCACCCCTATGTTTCTGGGCTCCCAGAAGCCTTTGGATTATTGATAATTCTCTCCTTCGTCCCTGGGCAGTACACCTACATATCTCAAATCTGGTGCTCTGGGAGAGTCATGGTGGGGATAAGGTACCAGAAGACAGGCCTTAGGGGAAGAATAAGGAAGGGACCCAGGGGCCTCCTCCTTGCCTACCCTACCTTGAGGTGCTTGAGAGCTTGCTCAGCCACCAGCTCCTCTTTCTTATTCCACTCCACAGCATTCATGACACATGTCCATAGGAGCCCGATAACCGCCGTTTCTGCCAGGGCATTTCTCTTCATCTCCTCTTTGACATAGAGCACAATCTGTCATGGAGAAAGAAACAGAGAGAGAGTGAGAGAGAGAGGGAGAGAACTGTCATTTACCTTCTCTACTGTCCTTACTATCCAGGGGCTCTGGACCAGCCAGTTACATTCTGCACTGTCCTTCTCTGCCCTTGGTGCCTTAGAAAGGAAGAAACCCTATTGTTGTGTTCTGGGAGCAAGCCTACATCAAGACCAAAAATAAATCTGCTGAGTTCTGGCCAGCAGCCCTGTATACAGCTGCTGGGAGAAATACTCAGAAGCAGAGGAGGCTAATCAGAGTTGGGATAATTACGACACTCCCCAAGAATTATTGCTCAACATGAAAGGTCCACTTTGTACTGCACTGAAACTGTGGTATATACACAAAAAGAAACATAACTAGGGTGGGGCATTTGGGGCTTTGTCTCGGATCACATCAGACTTGAGGGTGCCAGCGATTCTGTGCCAGACGCACATCTTCCTCCTGAGTAGCTGTCCCCATGCAGAGCACTTGTTCAAACTATCAACTTTGGAGGCGTTGTTGTAAGAAAGTAAAAATAAATGCACTGTGAGTAAACTGTGAGTTGGACTAAGCATTCTGGATTATAATTTGGAATTGTGTAAGAAAAATCATTACTATATCCTTTGACAGTGTAATCCTACTATTGACTGCAGTGAGGTCAAAGATCTCATATGGACCAAGACATTCTCAGTATTGCTTTTTGTGGAAGTAAATTTTAGAAATTTAAAAAATAATAATCTGATAGCAAAGTGAGTGCCCATTGATCAGAGAATGGCTAAAGAAATGATGGTGTATAAACACAATGGAACATTATTGTAGTATAAGAAAAAAAAAAAAGAGGGGGCAGTTAGGTGGTGCAGTGAATAGAGCACCAGCCTTGGAATTGGGAGGACCTCAGTTCAACTCTGGCCTCAGACACTTGACATACTTACTAGCTGTGTGACCTTGGGCAAGTCACTTAACCCCAACTGCCTGGCCTTCTCCCTCTTAAAAAACACAGGCCTAAGATTTAGTTATGTGAAGTGATAGGGCACAAAGTGAACGAAGCAAACAGAACCAGGGGAATAAGAAACAGCTATGCTAATTTATGCAGAAACAACCCTAAAATACAATTGAACTCCGACTATGGTGACCAATCCATGAAAACTAATTTGCATGGTGGTGCCCTCTACTGGCTTACTAAGACAAACAACTTTGGAGAAGGGAGCGTGCTGACCATGGTTAATGAAATAAATGTCCTTCCAAAGTGAGTGACCCTTGGTGATCATCCCTAAGCTAATGAAGGGTGTTGCCATTCATTTCCATAGTAGTCAACAGACACACCCTGGTGTGATGTTGCAACAACACAGGCTAATTCAGTAGCTAGGACACACGGCCACTGTCCTGGTACCCTGGAGTGCAAGCAGACTGAGCAGGCAGCGGGACGTGCAGCCTGTCTACCCACCTCTTTGATGGGGCACTCCTGAGACAGACGTTCCTGTAGTTCCTTTTGGAGCTCCTTACGGGTACCTAGGGATTGCTGGACCCGGAGAAAATCAGAGAGCTCTTTCAGACCTGCCTCTGTGAAATACTTAGCAAAGTAATCCACATTCTGGCGGTTAGCTGGGAAAAGTTCCTGGAAAAGATGGAGAAAAGGAGATGCTTTGGGACCAAGAGCTCTAAAATCTACTCTCCTCCCACAAACCATAGCAGTTTGGCAGGCCTGCACTCTAAGATGACATGGTATTAGACGGGTGTCCTACCACTGATGCCTTTTTCAGGAGGGAACACCACATCAATCTGCCCAAGGTATGAACAATTCCTCAGCACGTTTATTAGTCAGTCAATCAGCCAATTACTCAATGGGATGAAGTAGGTACAAACTGAATACAAAACAGTGGCCATGTAAGAAGTGTCTGTCATCAGTCATTCCTGACTGGGCTGGGATAAAACTGAAAGCCAGTTGATAATATGACATTCCAATAACTGGCCAGCCTCCTGGTGGAGAAATGAAGCCCTTGAGAGCTAAGAGATGGGAAGAAGTCAAAGGGGAGAGGACACAGTCTCTGTCTCCTATCCACTCCCTTTGACTTGTCAGCAAACCCGGTCACTCCTGAAGATGATCAGTGGCAGAACAGCTGGAGAGATGGAACAAGCATCATGCAGTGGAGGAAGCATAAGCCTTGGAATCAGCAAAACCTGGGCTTACATCCTGCTCAACAACCTGACTCCCTATACTGTGAAGATGGCTGGATCTGTTGTTTTAGCATCTTTCTGTTAATACAGTACAGCTGTAGGAAACCAGATACAAATCCTTTTCATATTGTCATCAAAGATACCCTGAATGCATATGTACACCACAAGAGCTTTCCTAGATGAGAAAGCACATCTACCGTTGTATAGTTGCTGATGTCTTCTCAATTGACTTTTTTTTTTTTGGTGATACTATCTATGGTTTTTAAAATATTGTTTTGGAATCTCCTTTTGCACCCTCCCACCTCCTGAGAAATTAATCCTGTGTTCCTTCAAAGCTGCATCATCTGTACAATGGGTTGTTTCTATCAATACGGGCTTAGCTGCATCTCCTCTTTGATGGAAGTGTCTTTCTAAGTGTCTTCTGTTTCTTCATATATTTAGTCATTCATTCAATGAACATTTATTGATATGTGCTCGGTGCTGGAGATACAAAGACAAGAATGAAACTGGTCCTCCTCTCAAAGAATTCACATTCCCCTCTGGGGCAGTGGGAGCAACAAGAGAAGAAAAATTGAGTAAAGACGGGTGACAAAGTCTCATTGCCCAAATGCAGTGGCCTCCATTGTCATGAGACCAAAGACTTAGAGATAGAAGGAGAGCCCCCTGGAGGTCACCCAGTCCAACTCCTTCATTTTACAGATGAGGAAGCTAGTAAGTTTCAAACCAGGACCCAGGCTGCGTTCCTCTGACTCCAGCTCCAGAGCTCTTCCCATTTTACCAGACTGAACGCAAGGCTTTGTTCTTAACTCATCTTGGTGGTTTTGTTCAACAAGATTTATTGTATCCATGTTAGCCAAGGATTATTATAATGAGTGGTCTATTGGACAAGCACCTTATTGTAGAGAATGGACACTGTAACAATTAGAAGGAGATTGTTCTACCTTGTCTCTGATAAACCAGAAAGCAGCACTACATATGAGAAGAGTTATTGAACAGATGACAAATACCACAATGAGATTCCATTTGTCCTTCAAGTCAAAAGCCCCCATGTTTATAATTAGAAGCATGTTGATTTATAACAGTTAATAATTAATTTCTCAGGGCTTTTATTTGGCCTTCTATTTCTGTTCCATTCTTCTGAAGGAAGAAACAACGTTGGCTGCCACCAGGAGCAATAAGCAAGTAGAGCCGAGAGTCCAAATGCAAAAGGCACCCAAGAGAAAGGCTCACCATAGAAATGCGGGCAAAGCTAGCCTAGTGTCTATCCTTGGTTATTCTGCCCGTTTCATTTGTAAATGCTGTTGGGATGATTTAGTGCAGAGGATCTCCTGCCATGTGCTTTCTGTCGGCCACTCTGCCCCTCAGCTGGATTTTGGCTGTCATATTCTTCATACACTTCCAAAATTTTATAAAAGGTATAATTTTTTATTTAAAGTTCCCTTGATAAGTGTAAGTATTCCAATATAGAGAACAAAAGAGAACCAAACCAAACAAACAAAACGAGATTGTAAATGACTGCATGTATATCCATAAACTCTAATTATTTCCCAATTGTTAAGCCAGCAAGAGGCAGTGTGGTCTGGTGGAGACTCAGTCTTGAAGCCCAAAAGGTGGGGGCTCAAGCCCAACCTTTGACACATCTTGGCTGTTGTGCCTGAGGATAAAGTGCTTCCCCTCTCCAAGGACTTGGTGATTTTCCAAGATTCTAAGTTACAGAAGAGGTGCTGACCTGCCTTGGTAGAGGGAGTTTGCTCACCTGGGAGTCTCTTATACCAATGAAATCCTAGATCTGGTCCTTGTCCCCTTAAGCCAGGACAAAAGCTGGGTGCATGGTCTTGAGCCAGAATCACCCTCGTCTGGGCTGTGATCCTTCCCCCTCATCTTGTGCAGTCAAACACGGGCTGGGGTGACTGTCTCCATCACGTACACCATTTAGTCACTTTTATTTTCAGTCCTTTATTTATCGCTCTGCTTCCCATAATCTACCTTTCCAGTCTGTTGGTCTTATTCTTTGGACCTGCCATTTCTTAGCGGGCAATGCTACCCAATCACATTCTTGTATTCTAATTGTGCTGTGAGGAACACTGAATAGGAAGAATAAAAAATGGGAGCATTTGTATGAAGGGACTCAGGGGGAAGGAGGCTCCATGGAAAATGCATAGGTGAGGGGGTGCTGGGCTTGTTCTTGAAAGACTAGAAAGATTTCCCCATGGAGGAATATGAGCAGAGTTCATTCTAAGCCTCTGGCATGATATGGGCATGGGCCAGTAGGTACAAGGGAGCAGGGCAGAGATGGGAGGCAGCAGGAAAGAAGCCCATTTCAGTGGGAATGTAGGGTGCACAAGGGGGCATGGCATTTGATAGGTCTAGAACAGCGGGTAGGAGCCAGACTGCACGAGAGACTTGCAAGCCGGGCTACATTTTGTTCAGTAGGCAGAGGGAGCCATAGAGGGTTTATGAGCAGAGAAGTGATGCGGCCAAACATGAAAGAAGAAGGACTGGGGAGGGAGGAGAATAAATACAGGCAGACAAACACAATAGTCTTCAGAGAGTTAATGAGAGCCTTAGGGAGGCTGTTTGCACTTGGACTGGAAAGAAGGGGGGGAAGGTCAGGCAGTCAGACAACCAGCATCTACATCTTCCACACTGGGGTTACACAGAAAGGCAGAAATGTATTCTAATAGTGGAGACAAAGTGTAAACACCATGTGCATACATGGGGCAGGCGGTGCCTGTGGCAATCAGGGAGAGAAGAGCACAGGGGAGAGGCAAGGGAAAAGTCTCCTGTAGAAGGAGGGGGCTTCATCTAAGTCTGGATGGAAGTCCAGGAAGGCAGAGGGCAGAAGTGAGCAGACAGAGTGTCCCAGGCTTCAGGGAGAGCCTGTGGTCAGGTGTGAAGTCAGGAGAGAGGGTCCTGTGCAAGGACCTGCAAGAAGGCCAGTGTTGTTGAATTCTAGAGTGTGGAGAGAAACAGAGAGAGAGAGTGAGGAAGAGTCAAGGACTCACTGAGGTCCAAAGCCTGGGCGACCAGGAAGACGGGGGTCCCCTTGGTAATAAAGAATAAGTGTGGAGGAGGCGATAGAGTAGGCAGGGAAGAGAAGACACTAAGTTCTGTTTGGGATCTGGTTGAGTGAGAGATGCCAGTGGGGTATCTGGTTCAAGACGTCCATAAGGTAGATGGGAGATGGGAGCTCAAGATACAGCTTAGGGTTAGATAAAGAGAGCTGGGAGCTGATGAGATCCCGAAGTATTACAGACAGAGGAGAGCAGAAAGAAGACAGAAGGAGGTGGAGGAAAAAGGAGGAGGGAGAAGGGGAAGAGGAGGAGGGGGAGTCGGAGGAGGGGGAGGGGAAGTTGGAGGGGGAGGGGGAACAGCTGCCACCAGGACGGAGCCTTGGGGAGACCACTTGTGATCAGGGAGAGACTTGGATGAAGACGGATTGAGCAGTTCTACACAGTTGCTGGTTCCAGAGAGGACAGAGAGGACATTTATTGTAATATTTATCATACTGAATTATTACAATCCGTAGTAAGATGATGGTGAATATGTGAAGTGTATTACTGAACACCAGCACATCTCAAAGCACCAGTGAACCTTGACGTGCCGTGTCCCCCTTAATTCTAGTGACTTTCCTCTGCTGATCATCTCCAGTCTATCCTGTGCATTTTTTTTTGCGGGGCAGAGGGGGGGGGGCGTTGTATGCACATTGTCTTCCTCTTTAGACTGTGAGGTCCCTGAGGACAGAAATCATGTCTTTGCCTTTCATTGCACGGTGCTGGGCACAGCTACAGGCAACTGGTTATCTGCTGACTGAGGCAACAGCAGTAGTAACTTTGTATTTAGAATAGAGAGTCTGGACGTGGTCTATGGAGCTTCCAGGTGGTAATGGCCACTCTCAATCCAGGTTGGCACATTCTCTAGAGCCCTGACATACAAAATGACCTGCTGATATTTGAACATGGATACATTGGACTATATGACTCAGTAGCATCTGAAGGGTCACAGAGCCCAGATAAGTCAGAGGCAAGGCTAGATTTCAAGACTTCCTGACACCAAGGCTGTTTCTTTCTCCACTACTCAAATCAATGAAATTCAACACATGAAATTTCACAACTTTTCCATTGTTCCCCCTAAGTCTCTCCTAGGATTCTCTTTCTGGCTGTTCATCCTCATTCATTCTCCTTCTTAAAGAGTCATTGTCAGTATTGACATCTGTGCTTCTCCATGGGCCGTTCTGTTCAGCAGCATCTCCTGAACCTCAAGCCACAGCTCTCTATTTTCCTTTGATTCTGGGGGTTTATTTACTGGGAATATTATGCTAAAGGCGTGGGCCACAACTTATGCAGCCAGTCACCTACTGCTGGGAAGGGCTGTTGCTTCCAATTTTTTGCAATTACAGATGATGTTGCTTTGAAAATCCTCACACCGATAGCCCACTTTTTTTGTTGGTTTTGATCACACTTTCAGGATACATTCTCAAAAACCAAATCAAAAGTTGATTTTTCTACCTTTTAATGCATATGGCCAGACTTCTCTTCCCAAAACTCCTACAAGTCTGCAACTCCTCCAAATGCCAGCAACATTTCAACAACCATTTCCAAATTTTCAATGAGACATTTTCTAGAAATTAGGTCCTTTCTGATCTCCACTGGCCGTTACTTAAAACAGCATGGGTCACCATGGTCAAAGAATTTGGCTTTGGGGCCCCACCTACTCCTAACTCAGCTAGAATGACATGGGAGGATGAACCCCAAGTCATCCAGCATATGTCAAGGATGGAGCTATAAAGGGACTTCCTGAAACTCATTCTCCTTGGAAACATTCCTCATCTGTTGCATGGTAGAGGATATTATGCATGGTGGGTGAGCCTGGTGACCAACCCAAGCCTACCCTACCCCTTTTCCCAGTGATTCCTCATGACCAGCCAACACACCATACTTACAAGTAACCTCTTGTCCAAGTTGGCTTTTCTCAAGGATGAGGTAACGGCATTTGCATCTTTTTCGGCCATCCATGTTTTAAAGAGCTTGACTGCAAAAGAGGCTGCAATGCCTGAAAAAGGGTTTAAGGAATTTAGGAGGAAAGATGTTAGCAATTCAGGAAAAGGCCAACCTTCTCCCCTAACTGGCAAATGCCTCAAAGGCTCGGCTTCACTAAGTTAAGTTTGTGAGAGAACAGGAAATGGCTGCATCACTGGATCATTCAAATCCATTTTTTTATTAAGCACCGACTGGATGCCAAGAACTGTGTCAGGTGTCAGAAATAAAAAGAAATGAAACCATACCTGTCCCCAGGGGTTTACATTCTCCTGGGGGAGGAGACAGTACAATGTGTACATACAGGGGAACTTGGGGGAGAGCACTAACGAGTTGCGGGGTGGGGAGTGGGGTGACAGAAGAGTCAGAAAAGGCTTCCTAGAGGGAAAGCCACTTGAGCTGAGTCCTAGAGGGAAGCTGGGCATGGGTCCCAGCATGGGGAAGTGAGGAAAAAGCACACTGCCTTCCACTGACCAGGCTGCCTCTCAACAGAAGGCATTCCGTGATGTTGGGCAGGGGGTAGTTTCAAAACGAAAGGGGAAACAAAACTGTCCTTCTTTGTGGCTTGGCATGGCCACTCGGGTTTTCTCTAAAACCTTGATGAGGGGACACTACACACCACTTCTGAGGTATCCAAGTGGCTTAAAAAATACCAGCAGGTTTCCCACCTTAACTCCTCCCCCCCCCGCTCCGGCTGAGTGAAAGCTTTCTGAGGGCAAGGAATGTCTTTATTCCTTGACACCCACCCCAGAGCCTAGCACAGAGTGACAGACTGGACTGAAGGCATTTCCCAAATGTCCGCGCACGAGGAATCACTCATGACTGCGATGTGTCCAGAAGCAGCACGCGGGTGGGCTGAGCACTGCGCTGGACACCAGGGGCCCAGACTGGAATGCCCCTCTGACACCTTGCTGTGGGAGCCTGACCAGACCACTTGGCCTCTCTGAGCCTCAACTTCCTCATCTGGAAGATGGGAATAATGATACTAGCATGACTTAACCTAGGAGGAAAGTTCTTGACTAAGGTAACATTCGTGATTACTAAGAGAATGCCTCTTAATTAAACAGCAGTGTGAGACATCATTAGCACGCCACTCTGGTTTGCTTGGTTAGAAAGACTAGTTTGGGGGCATGTCTGTCTTAGCACCCTTTTGATGTGTTAAGATCTCCTCCAAAGGGAGGGAAAATCAGTAAGTAAACCACTAGTCTGAAAACAAATGGATCTGGAGACAGCCTACGGAACACAACCCAGCATGTGCCTGTGGGAAAGTGCCCATGCCCTGCACCTCAGAGATGCCGCCTCCAGGCAGTTCACCAGCATCTCCTAAGCACCACAGGGCAGGAGAGCAGAAATGGCCAGTGGTCTGGGGGATGCACGTGAATGGAACAGAGCAAGGCCATACTGGGCCTCCTTGGGCCCAGGTCCAGGCAAAGGAAGAATGTCCAGAATATCCCCAAAGGTAGAAGGTGGCTCTAGGGCAGGCAGGGCCTGGTTGGAGAGGCTGCTCCCCCAGAACCTATCCTATCCTTGCTTGTGTTACTTCATGAATGAGGGTCCCCAGAAGCCAAGGACGTTTTCAGTCTCGTGCCTTACTGAGATCACAGGTTAGGATTTTCTCCATCACCCAAATCACTGGTTACCCCCCTTTTCTTTCTGACAATGAGAAACAGCAGAGAGGAATTACCTTCTTTGACTATACTGTCAGTGAAGAGGCTGGTGAGGATGGTGGCAGGCAGCGTCCCATTGGCCAGGAGGATCCCTGTGAGCATGGCCAACTTGGTCTGCTCTGTTTCTGAGAAGGCTTTGAGGAAGAGGAGGAGCTGTGGGTCAAAGGTGGATGAGTCAGCTGGGAGAAATGCCCCATGAGCCAAGCCTACCCAGGTCGTACTAAAGAGCCATCAGGGCAAAGGACGAGTCTGCCTCCCCCGTGGTGCTTAAGCCTTCACAGCTTTAAAGCCTCTTGGCAACACGATTTCACTGGGGGATTTCCAGATATGGGAGCTCTGGTGAAGTGAGGCCTATGATTCACTAGGTCATGGAACCGAACCCCCTCATTTCACAGAAAAGGAAACAGAGGCCCAGCAGGGTGAGGTGGCCTGCCTGTGGTGGCAGAGCTAGGATCCAAAGGGAGGCTCTTGGGCTTAAAAAGTCAGCATTGACTCCACTCTCTCATGGGAGCATCTCGCCTCCATCCGTTTCCCAATAATAGTAACAAAAACAACCACACCCACCCCACGATACTATGGCGCTTTGTAATTCAGAGAAGCAGCCATGCCTCCTTAGAGGCCAGCCAGCTCAAGAGTTCATCACAGAGCAAATGGGTCAAGGCTGAGATGTGAACTGGGGTCTCCTAGCCCAGAGTCCAGAGCCCTTTCCACTAGCCTTGGGCTGAATCTCATTTGTGGAGTTTAGACATTTCCAAAGAGCCTCTCAGCCATCAGTTTATGGACAGTCTCGGCACAGTCTCAGGCACCCTTGCACTCCCATCTTTCCAAGCCTATAACCCATGGTATCCACAGTTTAGATCTGGAAGGGGCCTCAGAAAACATTTAGTACCACCCCCATACTGTACAGATGAGGAAACGGAGACCCAGAGGAAGGAAGGAAGATGCCCAGGGCCACACAGGCAATATTTGATGGGGCCAATTGATTAACATTGATTAAGTGTCTAACATGGGGCAGGGTAGCCCAGTCCTTGAAAGCCCAGTGCAATGCTCATTCTACTGCACCAGGTGAGATACCCACGGACTCTCTCCAGCCACAGACTTCTAAGGAAATGGTCATTCTTCTGAATGAAAGATTTTCCCACATTCAAAATTAAACATTAAAAGGCAGCATGTGTTCTACAGTTGAATAATATACTGAAGGATATTCACACACCCATATAATATCCTTCTGTGATGGTAAGTGGATATCAGCAGTTAACATTGCAAAGAGATTTCCGAGATGCCAGGATGTGTGTGATAGCCCATCACCTTTCCTTGGGTATTCAGCTCCCACTTAAATTGTGACATGAAATCTAAGATGGGTTTCCACAAAAGAGAACCATAGTCTTTAATCAGTCCACTCAGGGACCATGAAAAAGAGCCATTGTTGGCCAAGGCGCTAATTTTTCCATGCTAATCTCCACTTTTTGCAATGTTCATCTTTAATAATAGCTTCAAGCTCCAGCAGGGAACCCATCTTAAGTCATTTCTAAATGTGGCAAGCTCCACATAGAGCCCTTTCTCATCCATTAAAGAGACCCTACCACTGTGTGGTGGCCTGAGGGGTAACTAGAGGAAGCCCCAGTATAATCCAGGTCCTGGGCATGGAGTGCAGACAAGGCAGCAGCTCCCCCAGTATCTGTGTGCAGTTGAAGTTGGGTTAGGCCATCTGGAAGGGGAGGTCGCCAGTGAGCAGGGCACAGTCTGAGGATCTGTGTGTGTCTGGGGCTGACAGCCCTCCCCCTCCGCACATACTTTGTCTTGGTAACAGAAGCAATGGGGGCAATTGTGACTTGAGCCCCAGGTGCTGTCAGGGCCACCTCCTCCATCTACTAGATGCCTCCCTGGCAAAGCCATTACCAGAGACTGTGACATCCTTGTGAAGGGCTCATCTTTGGGCTGAAGGGAAGCCCAAGAGTCACTTTGCAATTAGAGGGTGACAACCATGTAAGTGAATAAGGCAGAGAAGACACTCCCAAGGGAGAGGGACTGAGTCCCTAGGGTGGCCCCGATACTGCCTGCCAAAGAAGGGCCCGCACGGAATGCCAGGCATCCTTCCCTAGGGAGAGCACAGCCCCTTCAGCCTCAAGGCTCTCCCAAACCAGTCAATGCCTTTGAGTCCAGATTTGCAGGGAGCTCCCCTGGTCCCTCTGGCAGCCAGCTGCGTTCTTTCCCTACTCTCAGCCCATCTGAGCTGGGCCTGCCATTGCGTGGGGCACATTCTCCTGTTCTGACAGCCCCGGCAAGATCCTCGTTCCTGCAGACACGCTGTCCAAGGTAAGCAAAGGAAGGACCTGTCTCCACACAAAGTGTAGCTGAGCATTTACTCTGACGTGTAAGTAGCCAGTGTTTTTGGTAATGGTCTGGATACTCAGAATACTTTAGATTTGAAGCTGTGAAGCCAAGAACCATGTGCTACACGACCGAGCCTTCAGAGTCAGACATCCTCCGAACACAATATCAATGAATGAATACATGCTGGACGTGGAGGTAGGAGGGTGCAGTGGCTAGGGCTTGGGGCCAGCTCCACAGGCATCACCAACTAATTCCAAAAGGACTGAGATCTGCTTAGGTGGAGGGACTTACCACGCTAACTAAGGACAGGAAAGGGCCTTGGGTGACCAGGGGCTTCTTTCTCTCGAGCTACAAACCTCCCACTTAATTGCAAACGTCTGGCCCACTCCAAGCCTGGATCAGAGCGTGTAGGGGGGGGGGGGC
>CM053585.1:546094726-546110446 GCA_028646515.1 Pseudochirops corinnae
GGACTATGCCCTTTCTGCCTTGGTTTCCTGAAGCTGACATCCACTTCTGCATCTTTCCCCCAACCCTCTTAGTTCTGGCCTCTGGAGCCAAAGTGCACAAGCCCCTCCCTGCATCCACATAGCTGCCCTTCTGTTCCTTGTACAAATTCCTTGAGGGGCTTTGTGGCCCCAGAGCCAAACTCAGTTCCTGACACATGGTAGAGGCTGAATGAATGCTTGTTAAGTTGAACAAAATTGTCTACTAACTTTCAGCTCCAGCAAAGTGTAACTCAACAAGCATTTTCTCTTCTTTACCCCAGTTAGCTAACATCTAAGTGCCTGCTGTGTGCCAGGCACTGGGGATACAGAGAAAAATGGAAAGGGCCCCTTCCCTCAGGAAGCTTCCACTCTCCAGGGCAGAGAAGACGCACAAGTGCAGGTCTATTATAGGAAACCTACAGGAAGCAAGGTCAGGACAAGCCTGAGGTGAAGGGGGGAAGACTAGGATGTGGGGGGCAATGCAAGGCTCCACCCACGAGTGCCGGGGGCTGTCAGACTGGCTCCGTGCCACCTTCCGAGAGCGTGAGGAGGAGGAAGCCCCCCAGCACACTGGAGAAGCAAAGGGGAAGACTCCCATGGGGAACAGGCACTTTACAAGAGGAAACTCATCTGCAAATAGGCCTTTGGGACTCTGAGGAAGCTAGAGGCCAGGGATGCCCCAGGCATGCTGGGAAGAGAATGACAGGAGGGGAGAGGCTGCTGGGAGCTGCAACAGGCGAGCAGGCTCTGTCTGGGAGAGCAGGGGAGTCAGCAGCAAGGCCCGGCTGAGGGGAGCCCTACTCTGGAGCCCCCTCCCCCAACTTCTTGTGGTAGGCTCTTATAAGAGAAGGGAACATGCATTTATATGGCACCTACTGTGTGCCCAGCACACCACAAATAGTATGTTATTTGATTCTCACAACCATTTCATTGTTGTAGAAACTGAAGCACACAGAGGTTAAGTGACTTGGACAGGGTCACTCAAGTAGTAAGCGTCTGAGGCCAGGTTGGAACTCGGGTCTTCCTGACTCTAGGTCCATCCACGGTGCCAGAGAGAAAAGGCAGTCTTGGGCTCCTTCTGGCAATCACTCGCTTTTTGAGAGATCCTGTTTTAGGGCTGTGTGATCCACTGGTGCTGAAGTAGCCCCTTCTTCCTCCTCCTCCTCCCTCAGCATGGGCCCATCGATTCCCCAAAGCCCAGGCTTTGTCACCTGGAGGCACAATGTTTGTTAGCCTTACTTTCCCCTGACCCAGATACAGCAGAAGAGAACGAGAAAAGCTCTGAGTGTCCTGACGGCCACTAGCCTAGGTTCAGTTATCAGGAGCATCTTCACTGAAAAGCAGTGTGTAACAGGGGAGAGAGGGCCAGCTGCAGAGCCACAAAGGCCCGGGTTCAAATCCAGTCTTTGCCAAACACTAGGACTTCTCGATGCTCTAGGGAGGTCTCTAAGGCTGTAAGCAGCAGAGAAGGTGCTGGACTGAACTGGGGAGGAGAGGTGTGGGTTGGTCATGGCACCTGGAAATGGGGGGATCCCAGAGTCTAAGCTGGAATACAACGGACTTCATGACCCATCACCGGTAAGATGAGCTTCTCGGCCAAGGTGGCCTGAGTTGGTAATATCCAGATTCTGTAACTTTCTTTTTCTGTCACTTTTAAACCTTAAAATCCCTGTTCTAAAGCATCCAAGAGAAGAGTCTGCCCAAAGTAAGGAAGAGAATGACAGCCTCAGTGGAATTGCTTAGGCCTGGATGTAGACAAGGCAAGATCCCTGCAGGGCAGCTTGAGGCTGCTCTTGAGAAAGGATAAGAATCGTGAAAGAAAGGGACCACAGTGAGGAAGGGAAGCAGAAAGCAGGCGGCGGGGCTGAAGGCTTGGCCACGCTCGCCCGGAGGCCAGAGACTCCTCTACCCACAGACTGTCAGAAGGAATAGAGGGAGGATCTCCTGGAGTGACCTCGGTCAATGCCCCCTCACCTTCTGCCATTACAGAAGGATGGATGAAAGCCTTGCAAGTGATGACCTCAGTGGGAACCTATTTCCTGACAGAAACACAAAGTCCACCCTTTGTCTCTTTCTCCATCTGTAAAATGGGAGAATGTGTACGAGATGGCCTCCCTGGGCTGGGAGAGAAGATCTCAGTCAGTGGGAGGCCAAGGCCAGCAGACATCTGGCAAACCTGAAGAAATGTCCGTGTTCACGTTCATAAGAATGATGCCCAATATCCAGGCTCCCGTTACCGTCTCTTTTTATACTGGGAAACCAGAGGGATAAGCTTTCACTCTTTAGAGGAAAAGCCTGGAGAATGATTTCCGTCACCTTCTCCTCTTCTCACAGAAATGACATGGGAGCATTGCTTGGAGACCAGTAGATCTGGGTAATGCAGAGAGCCACATTCCTGCCCTCTCTACCTTCCCCCATGCAGGCTGGAGCACACTTTAGGAAGCCATTCATTTGGCTTCACTGAGGATTCTGAACATCACAGGATACTGGTAACCATAGAAATGGAATACGGTAGGCTGATATATTTCATATCTATTATATACACACATATATGTATATATGCATATACACATAGGGGTGTGTGTGTGTGTGTGTGAGTGTGTGATCTGAATGATCTATGCCTCTGGGTACATGTGGTAGTACAGTAGACAGAGTACTGGGTCAGGAGTCAAGAAGATGTGAGTTCAAATCTGCTCTCAGACACTTCCTAGCTGTGTGACCCTGGGCAAGTCACTTAACCCTGTTTGCCTCAGTTTCCTCATCTATACAGTGAGCTAGAGAAGGAAATGACAAACCCCCTCCAGTATTATGGAAGAAAACTCCAAATGAGTCATGGAGTCAGACACGACTGAAATGACTGAACAACATACAAACACAAACTTGTGCACACACATATATACAGATACACTCATCTATGGACACACACACACACACACATATATCCACATACATATATGTGTCTGCATATACATACCACGTACACGTGTATAATCTGTATAAGGAGAAGATCTATGATTTCATGAATCCAGGGAGCTCCTAAATGAGGAAATGCCCTCCACTAAAGCAAGTCGGCACCTTCTGTGCAATTTATAGTCTCAGAGAGCCGCCCAGAGTACTGAAAGGCAGTGACTTGCCCAGGGTCACACAACCAACATGCCTCAGGCACAGAATTTGAGCCCAAGTCTTCCCTGAAGAGCTTAGAATTATGAAAATGCTTTCCCACTGTCTTACTTGGGCTGACAGCCGAAGTAAGTGTGAGTAAGTAGTGTGAGTAAGTCACACTTCAAAGAGAAATAAGAACTTTCTTGAGCAACTGTGGCTTGCAAAAGAGGAAACTGAGGCAGAGGTTAGGCAGCTTGCCAAGATAGCCCAGCTAGCCATCGGAGAAGTTGGGATTGGAGCCCAGGACCCTTTATTCTCCATCTAGGACCCTCCCTACCTACTGCTTGGCCTCCTGTGGGACAGAGGGACAGAGGACCCCTGCGGAACCACTCAGCAGTCTGATCAGCAGAGGCTTTCTGGGCCCAGCCCTTCCCCAAGGGCCTCAATTCTTTCCTTCTGCCTCTGCTGACATTTCTCAGGCCCAATTCTCCCCCTCCCCCCACTGCCCCCAGTCCTGACCTGAGCATAGTTTCTGATGGCATCATGATCTTCAGCGGCAAAAAACACACAGTGGGTGGTCATCTTGGTCTTGTCCCCATCATCTATGCGGGTCCCCCCAGGGGCTGAAAGAAAGACGGCAGCAGTTAGCAGCTGGAACCAGCAGATTTACCAAAAGCGTTTACACAAAAAGAGGAGGAATGCAAGATAGATTTACTTTACTTAGAGATCCTATCTCCTGTGATAGGAAAGAGGCGGGGAAAAGTGACTCAGCCAGCCTGTTCCTCAGCTGACTCCTTCAAGGAAACAATGGGTGACCGCCTGGGGACACTGAGGAGGCCTTGGTTGGACTGGACTGAGGTCCCTCCCAAATCTGAGGCTGTGATCTTGTAGTGCAGATAGGGAGAAGGAAAATATTCACATTTTTTGAGTGCAAAGAGAAAAAGAGAAATGGAGGGAAAGAAGAATGAGAGAGAGAGAGAGAAAAAAGAGAAGAAGGAGGAGGAGGAGGAGAAGGAGGAGGAGGAGAAGAGAGAGAGAGAGAGAGAGAGAGAACACATAGGGAATTATAGAATAAAGATAGAATGTACCTCCTGGAATGGGAAGGGGAGAGGAGTCCAAGAATTTAGCCTCCAAAACTAAAGCAAACAGGATGGGTGAAAGGAAATCAGCATAAGGAGTCACTTGCATTGAGGGACATATGGCTGATTCCCAATCCAATCCAATCAGCATTTCTGGGGCCCTTGCCATGTGCCAGCACCGTGCTAGACACTGTGGGAATGGTCAGTTCCTGCTCACAAAGAGCATACATTCCATTGATGGGAAAGGCTGGGTACAAAGAGAAGTGACAACAAAGTTCATATAAACTAATACCTTAAGGAAGCCGTGGGTGACAAAGATGTCCAAGGAAACATGAATTCAAATATAACTAACAGTCAGATAAACTGTAACCCTAGAAAAATGTAACAACCATTAGGAAATTCAAACAGGGCTGTGGGCTACACATAATTCAGCAAAGGGAAAGGCTCTGTGTGCCACTGTCTCTAGCCCGAACCTGGGAGAGGCACCCAGAGCAGCCGCAGGAGCATTCCAGGCCACTTGGCAGTCACAGCTTTCTCTGGGTCAAGGAGGGAGGGAGCAGTTTAGACTCAGGATCCCCAAGTCTCAGAGTGAGTGGGAGGGCAGAGATCATTTGGTCCGACTTATACCTGGACAAGGATTCCCTCCCCAGGGAGTATTCAATTCGAGACAACCCAAATGCATCCATTAAGCTCTTACTGTGGACAAGGAGCTCCACTGGTGCCCAAGCTACAGAGATAAACTGAAAAGCAGCTCTTGTCCTCAAGAAGCTTACATTCTACTGAGGGAAACAACATGTACAATGATGAATCCATCCAGAGCAGTGAGCTGAGAAGACAACTGTGGGGACGATGATGATGGTGATGGTGATGATGATGGTGATGGTGATGATGATGGTAATGATGGTGATGGTGATGATGATGATGATGGTGATGATGATGGTGATGGTGATGATGATGGTGATGATGGTGATGGTGATGATAGTGATGATGATGGTGGTGATGATGGTGATGGTAATGATGGTGATGGTGATGATGGTAATGGTGATGATAGTGATGATGGTGATGATAGTGACGGTGATGGTGATGATGATGATGGTGATGATAGTGATGATGATGTTAGTGATGGTAGTGATGATGGTGATGATGATGATGATGGTGATGATGGTGATTGTGATGATGATGATGGTGGTGATGATAGTGATGATGATGGTGATGATGGTGATGGTGATGGTGATCATGGTGATGATAATGATGGTGATGGTGGTGATGATGGTGATGATGATGATGATGGTGATGGTGATGATGGTGATGGTGGTGGTGATGATGGTGGTGATTGTGATAATGATGGTGATGGTGGTGATGGTGATGATGATGATGGTGGTGATGGTGGTGATGGTGGTGATGGTGATGGTAGTGATTGTGACAATAGGTAGAATTTATGTAGCACTTGAATGTTTACAAAGTACCTTACAGATACGATCTCATTTGATTCTCACAATAAGCCTGTCAGGTAGGCACTATTATTATCCCTGTTTTACAGATGGGGAAACAGAGGCTGAGAGTGATTTGCTCAGGCTCACACAGCTAGTAAATATCTGTGACCAGACCTGAACAAGGGTGCTCATAGCTCCAGGTCCAAAGCTCTTTCCAGTGCACCATTTATTGTCCTGATCAGATAGGAAGGCGCATGTGCATGGAGCCTTAGAGGCAGCTAAGCTGTTTCTCAGGCTGGAGTTGAGGATGAGGTTGAGGACAGAACCCCTGCAAGGTCAGACAATAGCAAGGAGTGCTTGAAGAATTCCAGAAGGGGAAGCTTCTGGCTCCCAAGGACACCCTCTGGGGAGTTTGTCAGGTATAAATTGGCCTCTGCAACTCCCAGACCCCACTGCCTCTGGTTCTGGCCTCCGGAGCCAAAGAAGAATCTTCTAGGCTCTCAAAATCCAGTTAGATAATGTTCCCCTAGGAGTCATCTCTAGGGTAAATGCCCCCACTTCCTTCCTGGGTTGATCCTCCTACAGCACAGGCCCAGGGCCCTTCACCCTGTTATCCTCCACTAAACACTCTCTGTTTCACTAGTGTTCATCCCACAGTGTGGAGGCTTGAACTAAACTGAACCCCAGACCTCCGATGTGGTCTGAACAAAGCAGCGAAGAGCTGGACTGGCCTCTCCTTAGAACTGTAGAATCCTGCAACATCCGGCAATAAGAACCCATTTTTAAAGAATTTTCTTTCTTTCTTTTTTAGTTTTCAACTTTCATTTCATAAGATTTTGAATTCCCATTGTTTTTTCTGCCTCCCTCTCTGCCCTCCACTCTCCCCAAGATGGCAAGCAATCTCATATAGGTTATACACGTACAATCATATCAAGCAAATTTTCACATTCGTGGAGGAAGAATCAGGACAAAAGGGGAAAACCACAAGAAAGAAAACAATGACAACAACAAAGAGAAAACAGTCTGCTCAGTCAGCATTCAGACTCCACAGCTCCTTCTGCGGATATAGTTGGCATTTTCTGTTCCAAGGCTTTTGGGAATGTCTCAGATCGCTGCATTGCTGAGAGGATCTAAGTCTATCAGAGTTAGTCATCACACAATGTTTCCGTTACTGTGTACAATGTTCTGGTTCTGCTTGCTTCCCTCAGCATCAGTTCACAGAAGTCTTTCCAGGTTTCTCTGAAGTTCGCCTGCTCCTCATTTCTTACAGCACAACAGTGTTCTATGACAGTCATATACCACAACTTGTTCAGCTATTCCCCAATCAATGGGCATCCCCTCAATTTCCAATTCTTTGTCATAAGGACTCATTCATTAAGCACCTACTCTGTGCCACGTGCTGGGGATACAATGAAAGACAAAAACAAGGTGTGTGCCCTCAAAGAGCTCACCCTCCGCTGGGTAAGAAAGCAAGTCAGTACCCAGGTACAGAGAAGATCCACACTGAGTGGACAGAGTAGCTGAGAGGGAGGCACTGAGAAGGGCTTCTTGCAGGAGGTGGGATTAAGAGTTGGAAGAAACTTTAGAGGCCAATCCCCCCATTTCACAGATGAGCAAACTGAGGCCTAGAGAGGTGTGGTGATCTTCCCAAGCTCTACTGCAGAGTAAGGTGGCTGTCTATCTCTAAAGCTTTCGTTCTCTCGCTCATCATCACATCATGTCACTTCCTCCTGGCAGGCAGGCTGGTGTGAATGCCTTTGGTTGCCACGTCACCTACTGACTCATCTCAGGCTTGAAGCCTACCACCTCTCTCCCCCAAGCCACTATAGCCCTGCCTCCCCATTTGGGGCCTGGAAAATTGAGTCAGGGAACCCAAATCCTTCATGAGTTTGGTCAACATCTCCCAGTATTAGTGTCCCAGAGGTCAGCTGACTGATCTGAAAAACATGCAGTTTGGAAGCCTGCAAACCAGTGGAGCAGGGCCTGTGGCCACTTGGTGGTCTATGGGAGCCAGCCCGAGCAGTGCAGAGAGAGGGGGGCTTCTTGGGTAGGCCCCCCATGGCCACCACTGACTGGCTCAGCCTGTCAGGCAGCCTCCCTCTTCCTCCTCTAACACCTCCCTTCTAACTCAAGCACAAAAACTGAGGCAGCAGTGCCAAGGAGAACTCAGGCCCTGACATACATGCTTCCTGGGTCTCTGGGACCCATTTGAAAACCTTGTCTTCCTTAAGGCTGTTTCACCACCAGCTTCTTTCTGAGGCCTCACCTGGTGCCCCCAGGTGCCGGTGCCCACTGTGCCCCTAAATTACTTTGTGTTTGCCTTGGGGACATTGTTAATTCACTTCTTATGTGTATGTTTCCCTCCCACAGAATGTAAGGTCCTTGAGGACAGGCCTGTTTCACTCACGTTAGTATATCTAGTGCCTAGCCCAGTGCCTGAGACATAATGGCACAGAGGTGGTGGCTGGCTCTCAGGGGCAATGGTTAGCCCTGGGGTCTCCCTATCTAGTTCAGACCCAACCCTAGAGATCAAAATAAAAGTGCCGGCCTTGGATGTTCCCCGGTGCTGGCTGTAGGGAGGCTCAGATTGTCTCTCCCTTTGACCTGCTTCAAAGGCTGCTGTGAGCCAGGGTGGGGTGGGGGGTTCTTTCTGGGCTGGGCCTCTTGGATCTCCTGCCAGGTTTGACCTTACGCCTCATTCTGGGCCTGCTTTCTTGATCCTGTGATAGGCCTTAATAAAATGCCCGGACACGATTCTATTTCCAGGCCTGAGAATATGTGATTGGACTCCCGCTGGCCCCTGCTGGCCCACACCCAGCTCGGCTATTTTTAGTCCTAGGGAATCAGGAGTAGGTACCAGCTTGGGCTTTTATGGATTCAGTTCAAGCAAGATGAACAAACTTTATATGAAGCGCCTTCTGTGCTTGTCACTGGTGCTAGAGAGACAAAAAGGAACAGCTGCCGCCCCCAAGTGCTTGTTAGAGGGGAACTACATGGGACCCCATAGACAGACAGACAGACAGACAGACAGGGGTGTGTGTGTGTGTGTGTGTGTGTGTGTGTGTGTGTGTGTGTGTGTGTGTGTGTGTGAAGGGATTCCAAGAGGCAAAGGTGAGGGGGAGCGCATTTCTGGCATGGTGACCAGCCTGGGCAAAGGTCCAATGATGGGCTGGTTCTGAAGTTTCAGTCCTAGGCAGATATAGTGGAGGAGAGCATCTTCCACAGAAACAGCCTCAGAGAGGCTGAGTCCCTTCATTTCAGGCATGTGGGCAGGAGTCAGTAGGACATCAAACCCCACGTTGGTCTGCGTCTTACCTCTCATACCCTCCAGACCCCTAGACTGAGCCCAGAGATCATGTTCTGCCTCGATTCCAGAACCCCCACCCTGGGGCCAAGCTGCCTTCCTGATGAATAAGAGGGCACTGGGGGTACATCACCCACCCAAGTTACCAGCCACACCCATTTCTCCACCCCAACTGGCTCCTTGCCATCTTCTCTGCCCTATCACCTACCACCACTACCAGCTTCCTACTTCCTAAATCGGATGAACTCTAAGGTGGCTTCTGGAAAGGGTGTGCCCATCGGCTCCCATGTGGCTCCCCTCCCTCCATCTCTGGGCTTCACCTAGGCCTGGCCACCATTCCGTGTGTTGTCTCTTCCAGTAGAATGGAAGTCTCTTGAGGGCAGGGACTGATTTTCTCTCACTATAAATTAGCACAGTATTTGGTACCTAGTAAGTGTTTACTAAATGTGATTGTTCATTCACTGAGCCAGCCTGATGCCCCCTTTGGGTAGAGGGCCAACCCATGATCTTAGAGACAGATAGGGTGGCTTAGCTTTCTGTTTCTGCTTTTTATTTTTCTGGCTTTGTTTTCAGTGCCAAATTTCGACTCACTCCTATTTTGGCTCCCTGCACACACATATCTCGCCAGCCATTTCCAACAAAGAACAAAGAGGGTCATTTCTCTTTTTGGTAACAAGTGGGGTCACATGAGTGACCTGAGGGAGCTCTGCCAGCCTCGTGAGCCAGCTGCTTATCTGTTCATTCCTGGGTGTTGGGCCGAAGGCTCTGATGGTGGCGGCTTTGGGCCCTCAGCCTCCTTCAAGACACTGGGCTCCTGACATTCATCTATGCACAGGTTTAATTAGGCTTCCTAAACGAGCAAGAAAGTCCTCAGTGAAGTAAGGCTATGGGGGAGGAAACTCTTTTTAATGCTATCTACCTGAAAGAAGGCCTGGAGATGGCAAGGATGCATTTAAGTAGTGGGCTAAACTCAGTCTTCTCCCACAATGGTATGATAATAAATGATTATTGTGTTGTTTTTTTCAGCATGCAGCTTCATTCACAAGAGTGGGTATGTGCATGTACACATGTACACACACACACACACACACACACACACACACACGACTGATTTCATTGATTCAGGAATTCTCTCCCACAGTACTGATAGCCATCCATCTATGCTTGCCCATCTCAGGAGTCCCGTCCAAGTCTTCCCATAAACTCCACATAGGAAGTCCACCCAATGAGCTGAAGGCTTTCCTCCTTGTCTCCTGACACTGTGCTAATATAAGGAAACACTATGGTTGCTCCCTTGCCAACCCTCATTCTCACCATCTGCCAGCTGTCCCACCTTCTGTTCTGATGGCACCTCCTACTCTTGTTCCTCATTGGTTAATGCTGTAGCCATGCATACCTATGATGCACTTTTCTGTTGCCATTTTGGTGAGATTCATTATCAATTGTGCAGACACAGGTAAGTCCCATGTCTCTTTTAGGCAGCACTGCTGGTAGAATGTGGGGATGGGTCTTTGCGCCCAGGAAACGCTTTATGTCTACCTCATGCACTCCAGCCCACCCTCCTTCTTCTAGTCACTGCTGGTTCCATTTCTACAGCTGGCCCCAGGGTTGCCCCCTGAGGCATGGTTCTCAGTGTCCATCCAGCTTCATGTCAGACGCTGGGCGATAGATGGTTTTCATTTCCTTCTAAGGGAATTGTGGGAACTGAGTGAGCTTCATTGCTTCCTCTCCCAGCTCAGCCCCTGCCTCCCCAGGCTTTTTCACCATCCCTAGTTCCCTTCTTACCCTGCAATATGTCTCTGCCTTTGCAGACCCCTCTTCCCACTGGCAAGTTCTTCCCAAATCTCCATTTTGAGGAAAGGCCAAGGTTATACATGTCCACCCCCTCACTCCTCTCCTGGCTGTGCCCTTGACTCACCACCTGCCTCAGATGCTGTCTTCCTCCTTAGAACAGGAGCCACTTGAGGGCAGAGATTGTCTTTCTTTTCACTTCTATTATATTCCCAGTGATTTGCACAGGGCCTGACACCGAGTATTTAATAAATACTAGCTGACTTCATCCACTTTGTCTTTTCTGTGTGGATAGTCTGTCCAAACTCTTTTGAATGATTCAAGACCTCGGCCAGGGGGCTCTGCGATATTCTGAGACCCAAAGCAAAGAGCCGGATTTCATCCACACGCTTCGCCATTGGCACAGTATCTCTCCTTGATAAAAACAGATAAAGAAAAATAATCCTTGTGTTCAGATCATAGATGATGAGCTAAAACGGACTTCAGAGGCATCGAGTCTATCCCCTTCTTCATAAAGATGAGAAAACTGGCTCGGAGAGGTTCAGAGACTCACTTGAGACTTCCTGGGGAACCTCGCGTGCGGTCACTTATTCCAAAATACGAGTCCATTCCACACCTCCGTTTTAGTCACAACCCCTGCCATTTTCTGACTGCGGGCATGTTAGTCCTTTTATGAAAATTGTTCAGTGATTTTACATTGGGTACAAATGGTGCCCAGACTCCTTGGGCTGAGATTCCAGGCCCCTCTCCCACGCCAGTGCCCCTTCTACCCTCCCTCATTTCATCTCCAGGTCACCACCTCCCCCCTCTGTGCCTAGCATGGTGCCTAGTTAGGATCACCAGATCCTACCTTGAGGGTCAGAAGAGTCTTCAGGAGCCACTGAGTCTAATCCCCCCATTCCACAAATGAGGCAAAGCCGTTCCAAAGAAAGGCTTGCCCAAGGTCACTTAAGGTGTGAGCTGCAAAGGCAGTATGGGAATCCAAATGCCCTGACTTCAGATCTCTTGTTACAGGGGTCAGGAGCACAGGGAAAGAAGGCCAGGGGCACAGCTTCTTGTCTGGAGGCTGAAACAGCCTCCTTGCCCATCCCCCTGTGATCTACCCTGGGAGCACTGGAGAAAGGAAGGCAGGTAACAGCCCAGCACAGTTTGGAAAACTGGGCCTTGGGAAGGGAGGGGATGGTTCCTTCATAACTCTGGGATTGTAAGTGCAGACTCTTCAGCCTGGCCTTTAAAGGCTCCAAACCCAACTTTCCCCCTGCTCCTTCTCCAGGCTTATTTCAAATTATTTCCTCTCACCTATTCTCCTTTCTAGGAAAACAGGCTCCAAGTTCCATGATTATATTTCTCCCCATTAAAAGGGAACCTTCCAGAAGAGGAGAGGAAACAATGTTTCATCTCTCTTTTCACTGGAAAGGAGCCTGTATGTATGACCCTAGGTAAGTCACTTGACCTTTCTCAGCCTGTTTCCTCATTTGTAAAAATGGAGATGGGGATAATAGCACCACCTATCTCCAGGGACTGTGGTGAGGCTCAAAGCAGAGAACACATAAAGTGCTTTGCAAACCTTAAAGCCCAATAGCAGTGCTAGTCATGCATGTTATTAAAATCATTGCCAGATCAATAAGGATATCCCTGAGAGAAAGGACGGTCAGTGACTAAGGATTAATTAACTAATGACTCGTAATTATTTCCAAGACCTCAGTCTCTGAAGGTGGAGCGAACCTTCTCTTCTATCCCCCTCCCAACCACACAAGGCATCTCCAGTCTATGGGTGGAGGCTGGGGTGGTCTGGGTACAGAGACATCTCAGCCACTCTCAGCCCCTCACTGTAAGGCTCATTCACTCATGAATTGTTAACCAATCAGGTTTGACCCCGCCCTGGGAGAATACCTACCCTTTGAAGGGCATATCAGCTGCAAGCAGCCACTGTGACTGTCTTTGGCCTAAGAGGGACAGCCAAATGATTATCCTTCAATTAATAAATGTGCCAACATTATTAATAAGATAACTAAATTACTCAGAAATTATGTCTCTCGAACCTTTCTAATCGCCACGCCACCAAAAATGTCTGTTTCCATAATGTCATAAAGTTTCCAAAGCCTCACAACAACCCTACGGGATACGTACTATGATCACCTCCCCATTTTAGAATTGGATACAGAAGGACTGAAGAGATGATGGTCACCAGTCACCGCCAGTGCTGGCAGAGGTGGTCATTCCCAGAGGCAAGCCTCAGAGCAAGAGCCCGCCCTTCCTTGGCCCTTCACTCTTAGAGCTCCCATGCTCCATGCTGCCTCACACCAACGAGCATCATGTTTAGCTCCGTGCAGCTTTTCCTGGGCCACAGAAGACGGCCAAGGTGGGTCCCTGAAGGGAGAACGGCAGCTCACCTAGCATGCTGCCCGCCACCAGGATGTCAAAGAGCGTGTCCGCATAGCGGCGATAGTCCAGCCTGGAGCCCGTGGAGTCCAGGAACTTGGCTACTGCGTCAAGGTCATCCCCAGCATCATTGAGGCCCTGGACGAGAGTATCCCTGAAGACAGTAGGTTCAAACTTCTCTTTTTCATCTAAAAAAAATGGACATAAAACCAGATCACTTAAATTCACGGGCCTCACTTTGGGAAAGAGACACAAACTTTACCAGAATATAACGCATCAGAAAAGCAGAAATATGTCCTGGGATGGCAGAGGTAGACGGGTCCTCCCAAGTCAAAACAGAACCAAAAGGCTAATACTGCCACAGAAATCCCCTCTGCACTGCACCCAACAAGTGGGCATCCAGTGGGCATCCAGCATTTGTCGTTGTTGTTGATAATAATAAAATAGCATCAATGTATTGTTTTCCTACCTGCCAAGCACTGAGGTGTGTTCTCTCACTTGACCCTCACGCCATCCCTGGGAGATGGGGGCTAGCATCATCTCCATTTTACATACGGAGAAGCTGAAGCAAAGCACTATTAAGTGACTGTTTTACAGGTGAGGGCACCTGGGAGTGATGTGTGAGGCTGCAGAGGGGCAGACTGAGGCTGTGTGTGAGGGAAACTGTCTCCCTTCTGGGAGCTGAGCAGTCTGCTGGTAGAAGTTTAACAACTGGCTGGGGTGGGGGGGTGGAATATGGGCATGGCATGCTTCGAAGGTTAATTTGCAGGGTTAATTTTTCTTCCATCATGTTCTCAAGGCCAGAGGGTCAACAAAACAGTAAGGCAAGCCCCAAACCATAGCACTCTGCCAGTCCCTGAGCTGTGAGGGGTCACCCTGAAGCCCTAACGATTGTCCTGGAGCCCCGACACAAGGCTGGAGCTGTCCCAAAGTGAAGCAGGTTCTCAGGCAGGTGGGAGCTTGTACCTTCACTATTACTGGGGGCTTTCAGAAAAAGGCTGGGAGGTGCCATGGTGGACAGATGGGCCTCTTCTGCATGCTACTCCCAGCCCTCACTCTCAGCTGCATGACCTTATCTCGCACTGATGCAAAAGTCATGGTCTCCAGAAGGAAGTGCTGTTGTGTCCCGTAGTGTCTGATTCTCCTGATCTCATCTGGGGTTTCCTTGGCAGAGATACAGTAGTGGTTTGCCATTTCCTCCTCCAGCTCACTGTACAGAGGAGAAACTGAGGGAAATAGGCTAAGTGACTTGCCCAGGTCACACAGCTATCAAGTATCTGAGGCTGAATTTGAACTCAGAACATTAATCTTCCTGAATTCAATGCTCTGTGCACTATGGTGCTGCCTAGCCACCCCTAGTAGCCCTTTTGGTGTCAGCAAAGAACAAAAAAGCAGCAGCTACCTATGAACTTGGGAATGGCCAAACAAATTGTGGTACATGAATGTGATGGAATTTTGTTGTGCTGTAAAAAATCACAACTGAGATGAACAGGGAGAAGCAGGAAAATTCATACTGATGCAAAGTGAAGTAAGTGGGAGCAGGAAAACAACATGTGCTTGGCTCTAATTATTTACATTGGAAGCCAAACGTCAGAACAGTAGATGCTGAATGCAATGACAAAGCAGACCCCAGAGAAGTGAAATGGGATGATCCGGCCCCCATCCTCAACTCCACCCTCAGTTCTTTACAGAGGTGGGGGACCATGGATATGGAATGAGGCATTTAACATCAGGATTTTTTTTTAGTTGTACAAAAACGAACAACAATCTTTCTTCCTCTTTTTAAAATTCTTCTTGACAAGGAATGACTTTCTGGAAGGATGCAGGGGGAGAAATATTATGAGCTATATTACTAATATTAAAACAAAAGACTTCAAAAAATTTATTTTAAAGTATTTGAACATTTTCTCCATTTTACCCCATGCAGTTACTACCCTTCCTCTGTCTTCCCTTCCATCAATAACCTTCAAGTAGTCTATACTCAGGAGCTCTGATCCCTCTTTGTTTAGTCATTGCAGAACTGATTATACCATAATCTCCATCCTCACAGCTTTAACTAAACCTGTTCTCTCCAAATGACCCAATGATGTCTTCATTTCACCATCACACGAGAGGAAAGATAATCGCACACCATTTAAGATGAAGTGATTTCTGTCTTGCATAAGGTAGGTAGATAAAAATGCTAGGTGAGAGTACAGAGAGGTAGGTGGCATGATAGATAAAATGCGGGCTAGCAATCAGGTAGATCTGAGTTCAAATCCAGCCTCAGATAGCTATTAGCTGTGTGACCTTGATCAAGTCACTTAGCCTCTGCTTCAGTTTCCTCAACTGCGAAATGGTCATAATAATCGCATCTCTCTCCCAGGGCTGTTGTGAAAACCAAATGAGATGAGATTTGCTCAGAACTCGGCCCACAGTCCACATATATAAATGCTACTTAGGGTTGCTATTGTTGTTGGTGATGATGATTCACCTGAGAAGATTCACCTGATGGTGAAGGACAGGGCTGCTGTTGTAGAGGTCCTGGATCCTGGCTGTTGGTTCAGAAGCCCTGAAGGAGGATTTTCTTGTGGTACCAGCACAGAAATCCTGGAAGAGGGCCTTGCTGATG
>CM053585.1:546110546-546129678 GCA_028646515.1 Pseudochirops corinnae
GGGGTTCTGGGACTGTTCTACAGGCAGAGAGTGACTTGATGAGGACACTGGCTATGTTGTTGAGCCTTGTCTCCCCAGGAACTGAGATTGCTGAGGGCTTGCCTCGAGTGAAGATGAAAGAAGGCCCTTTCCTTGGGTATTCAATGCTGACCTTAACCTTGTAACTTAAGGGTGGATGGCCTTTTGTGCTCTCCTGCCCCTTTTGAGATTCAGGGGTGGGAATCCTTTGAGTGATCAACCAAATGACCAAATGAATGTACTTTGTTGATGGTTGAAGACTAATCTCCATTTGAGAAGAGACTTTTGACTGACTAAATGAATGTACTGTCTAGGGGTGGAGCAGTACCTGGATTGAATTGAGAACTTGTTAAAGGAACAAGTTACACTGTATTTTGACTTTCTCTGTTCTGTGAATGTTTGCTGAATAAATGGGGTTTGCTATGCTGGTAATCCGAAAAAAAAAAAAGAGGCTGAGAAGCAGTCCCTGAACAGTGCGAGGAGGGCAGGAGGAGGTGGTGACTCCAGGGGGGCAGGTGAGTGGGGTTGGGGCCAAAAGCCGGAGGGAAAGAAGGCCACGTGGCAGTGAGACAGGGATGCAGGAGGCCCGGGAGAGACCCTGGGAGTTTGTGCTGGTGCCATCAGTACTGGTGTGTGCCTGCCTACAGTAGCACTGAGCACTCAAGAGGAAGAAGGGAACAAGGCGATTGGCCCCAGCGATATAAAGACATAGGTCAAAGCCACCCATGCAAAGGCCAAGGTCAAGGGACTCAAAGGGGCAGCTTCCGTCTGGGTTCAAGGCAGAAAAGCAAGGCCAGAGTAGAGGAGATGGCCTGGCAGAACAGGTGGAGAAGGAAGGGCTGGGGGTCATAATGAAAATATGCAGGTTTAAGAGAAGAGGGTCAGAAAGAGAGAGAAACAGACAGAATCTTAGGAGCAGAGAGAGAGATCTCAGCACTCAGGGTCCTGAAGGGGTCTCAGGCAGGAACACCGCTCTGAGGGCTATGGAAGCTCATGGAAACAGAGACGAGGACCACGGAACCTCTTCAAGGGCAAGAATTCCTTCACCAGCAGTGCCTCGTGCACAGCAGAACATGACAAATGCTTATTGAATAGAATGAATTAGAGCAACACGAAGATCACTCACTGTGAATACTGAATTCCTTAGGAACGAAAGCAGGTTCTCAAAGAGGTAATGCAACTGGCCCCCATTCAGGGCGACTTACACTGATGGTACCAGACAGACCCAGACCCAGGTATCCCCAGCTCCAAGGCCAGAGCTCTCTCTACTATGACATGTTGCCCTTCTGCCCACTCTGGCACAGAAATTCTCACAGGATTTTTAAATGATACATTGTTGCCCCCTGAAAACAAATATTATATACAATATATATATATAATACACAATACATATAAATATTAATGTATCATATACAAAATATACAGATAATATATCATATATAATATATGCAAATATTAATGTTTTCTATATAATATACAGATATGTAGATATACAAAGATTATATGGATTTGTATATATATATATAAATATTTAGATCTGGTTTTACACACACAAGCATTTTTACAAATATTATGTATAAGCATAATCTACATTAAGTGTTCGTAGGATTTGGCTCAGGCCTAAAGGTCCACTAAAGCCATGTATTCATGGAAAGCCCTCCACTGCCTGACTGCTGCTCCTCCATAAGAATCACTGAAGAAATGTTAACCCCACCCCACCCCTCACAACACTGCTAACGTGGAAATGTTTTATGTGACGCCACATGGACCGTGGGTTTCATATTTCTTCTTCTCAGTGGCTAGGAGAGGGAGTAAAGGGAAGAAGAGCATTTGGAACTAGAAATAAAAATAAATAATTTCTAAAGAAGAATCCCTGAGGAAGAGAAGGAAAGGGACAGCCCATGGGCCAGTGCATCTCCCCAGCAGTGTCTGAGGACAGAAGCAGCCTTCGGAGCTCAGCCCAGGCACACAGCTGGGGAACTTTACAGGGCCAGAGGAGGCTAATCATTGTTTCACGGGTAGGAGGAGGCTCAGAACAGGTGGATTTGTGCCTTCCAGGCTGCTGAGATCAGATCTCCCGGCAGGGAAGCCCAAGTTGGGACTCAGCGAGTGGTCTGAACATGAATAGGCCCTTGCCTGAGCCAGGAAGACATTTTCATGACCACAGCTGTGAAAATACCCCGTGCTTCTGGAAAGCTTCTGAATGCCCTTTCCCAGACGAGAGCTTCAAAGGTTTCTTGATGTCTCTGTGTGTTCTTCCCCACAACTGTGTCCCTCTCTGGCCTCCTGGCACTTCTGCACCCACACCAGAGGCAACAATAGAGCTGCTGTCCAGGCCCAGCTGCTCCATTCCCCCTCCATGGTCATGTGCCTCTGGATTCCATATTGGTCGTGGCACCGACTCGGAGCCCAGCGCCCTTGTGTGCCCTTTCTGTTTGTGCTGCTCAACCACACAGGTCCATCTGCTGGTCTTACCTGCATCCCTCGGTGTCCAAGCAGACAAGTTTTCCCATCTGGATTTCTCCCAAACCCTCACAGACACAGCTTCTTCTCTCTTCTGCTTTTCTTTATCTCAGTAACAGCCAGCTCTAGAGCTGGAAGGGTCCTGAGGCGGAGACCAAGGGCCTCATTTTACAGATGAGGAAACTAAGTCACAGGAAGATTCATTCTGTTCCCAATCCTGTCTCCTTGACATAATGGTGGACTGCTTCTCAAGAGACATGCCATCTTATTAGGACCAGCTTTGTGCACGGTGAGCAGGAGGGCTCCAGGTCAGTCCCTTCCTCTTTATCCCATTACAGTCACACAGACACAGACACACACACACATATAGACACAGACACAGACACAGACACACACATAGACACACACAGACACAGACACACACACACACACACACACACACACACACACACGAGTTAGGACAGCTGAGAGACAACAGCCAGAACAGCCACTTACCCCTTTTGCGAGTTTTGAACCTCTGGCCTGTGAGCACCGGCTTCTGATGCTTATTCATAAAATTTCTGAAAAACAAAGATGAGGCAGAAGTTGAGAACTTTTTAGTCATTCAACAAACACTTGTTAAGTGACCATGGGCAAAGCAAAATACAGGGTAAGCATGACGAAGGCAGGTGATGGGCGGCAGTCTGGCAGAGGGGAAGGTGCCTGGGAATTGGGAGCCAGAGCATCCAGATTCAAATCCTGGATCTGCCACTTGATATCTGGGCGACTTTGGATAAGTCACTTCTCTTATCTTCCCTCTGCTCTCCTCTCAGCTTCCTCAGCTGTAGAATGGGTGCACTAGTCCTTTCCTGCTCTAAGTATATAATTCTGGGCTTCCATACATCAGCAAGACCAACATTTCAAATAGCACTATAACTAAAGCCCAAGAGAGATGCTGCCAAAGACTCCTGAGGAAACTGAGGCAGCCTTGAAAGACTCATAAGAAGTGATCACTGTAACTGGCCCAGTTTCTAAAACTTGGGGAAATTGGCTTTATTTAAAGGAGGAGAAGAAGGCAATAGGAAAAACTGTAAAAGCATGAATGGGAGCCAAAGGGGAACTTGGAGCAGAGCTCGTTTCCTTTTAGAAATCAACCCATTTACAAGAAATGATTAAGAACCCAGGCATTGTTAGAGGGCAGAGAAGAAGGAAGGAGGAAATGGAGAGGGACAGAGGAAGGGGAAAAGGAAAGGGGAAGGGGGAAGGAAGGAAGAAAGGAAAGAAGGAAGGAAGGAAGGAAGGAAGGAAGGAAGGAAGGAAGGAAGGGAGGGAGGGAGGGAGGAAGGAAGGGAGGGAGGGAGGAAGGAAGGAAGGAAGGAAGGAAGGAAGGAAGGAAGGAAAGAAGGGAGGGAGGGAGGGAGGAAGGAGTCATTTATAGAATATCCTCATGGACCAGGCTTTTTGCTAAGGGCTGGAAACACAAGGACAAAGATGAAGCCGCCTCTGCCTTCAGATGCTTTGAGAAACGCCGTCTGAGAGCAAAGCTTGTGCGATTGTTGTCTGCTTCATTATCCCTGGGACCCAGCGCAGTGCTAGGCACACAGTAGGTACTTAAGAAATGCTGGTTGAATTGGGTAGAATAAACATGAAGAAATTTCAAAATAGACCAGGAACAACTTTAGAAGAGAGGGTCAAGCGTGTGAGCACACACAAACACATACACACACTAACACGCACACACACACGCAAACACACACACACACGTCTGCTCTGTTGGTTCAATCAGGGCTAGTCTTGTAAACATCAGTTCCCAGCTTAGTCTTCTTCTCTGCCAATGAGGGGCTCTGCCCACCACACACAAAATCATCTTTATCAATCACATTGTTTCAAGGTAAAAATCGGAGTTTGGAAAACACTGTCCTCCCAGGCCTGCTCCCAACTTTCTGGACTTGGAGCAGAGGCCACCTGACCACGCCTGGGGGAGCTGGTGCTGGTGATTTGTAGCATATATTTTGGACTAGGTCTAGTCACTGAAATCCCCTTCAACTCTGAAATTCTTAGTCTGTGAAATCTTGCCCACACTTTAAGCCCTGCTACTTAAAGCACTACTTCCAGGAATGAGGGAGCTCCCTCTAACATTGCAGAATGCAACCTCTCTGTACCTTCTCATCTTGAGGGACTCTTAACCATATGTCCTAGGTACTTCACAAGGGGCCCACTCAGCATGCTAGGGGCATGCCTCTAGATCTGCTGACATGGCACGGCCATCAGACTACACAAGTTGTCCAAAAATTATCCCTCGCCCTAGTGGAAGAGCTATCTCAACATAGGTGCATGACTGAGGTGGTCAGCCCATTTCCTCCCCTCCCTTCCCCTCCCCTCCTCTCTCTCTCCCTGTCTCCTTTAGTCTTTTTCTCTCTTTCCCTCTCCCTCTCTCTATTGACCTCTGAGTGGCCTGTGGCTATTATCTTTCATGACTCACGGCCATATGGCTTCACCAACAGCATAATGATGTTAAAACAAGGGACTGTCCTTTAAGAACAACCTTAGGGTGGGTAACAGTACCAGGCAATATCCCAAGGGCAACCATCCTGCTCTGACTTTAAATTATGAGGCCCTGAAGATGAGCCTGTGTGTGCCGATGACTGTGGCAGGGCTCCCTAAATAAGATCCAGCATCACTCAAAAGACTTCACCGTGACTATCTATGGAGAGTGGATGACGAATGTCTATGGCCCACTTAAAGACAAACAGCCAGCCCTTGGGGCTGGGCAATCAATGTGTATATTTTGGAAAAAAAAGTTTTGGACCTAAGAGATATCGGACCAAATTTCAATAACCATATGCTTTTCTGAAGGAATATCCCATCCAATTCCCCACAAACAGCCATCACACTGGATTTCTGCTCTTGTAACATTCCTACATATAAATCCTAGGCATGGAACTTCTCTGCCTCCAAGAGAAAAAAAAGCAATAATGATGGTGAAAGCACAATTATTGGAAGCCGTGTGCGTGTGTGTGCGTGTACGTACATCTGTGTGTGTGGATGTGTGTCTGTGTGTGTGGATGTGTATCTGTGGGTGTGGGTGTGTGTATATGTGTGTATGTATGTATGTGTGTGTTTATATGTCTATTGTGTGGATGTATATATATGTGTGTATGTCTGTGTGTGTGGATGTGTGTATGGATGTATGTGTATGTGCGGATATGTGTCTGTGTGTATGTATGTCTGTGTATGTGTCTATGTGTGTGGATGTATGTCTGTGTGTGTGGATGTATGTCTGTGTGTGTGCAGATGTGTATGTGGATGTATGTCTATGTGTGTGGATGTGTATCTGGTGTGTGGATGTGTGTATATGTGTGTACGTATGTCTGCATATGTATATACATGTGTGGATGTGTGTCTGCAGATGTGTATGGGTGTCTATATGTGTGGATGTATGTCTATGTGTGTGGATGTGTGTATATGTATGTATGTATGTCTGTGTGTGTGCGGATATGTGTGTGGATGTGTCTCTGTGTTTGGATGTATGTCTGTGTGTGTGGATGTGTGTCTCTTGTGTGGATGTATGTCTGTGTGTGTGGATGTGTGTCTGTGTGTGTGAATGTGTGTCTGTGGGTGTGTGTATATGTGTGTATGTATGTATGTGTGTGTTTATATGTCTATGTGTGTGGATGTATATATGTGTGTATGTCTGTGTGTGTGGATGTGTGTGTGGATGTATGTCTGTGTATGTGCGGATATGTGTCTGTGTGTATGTCTGTGTATATGTCTATGTGTGTGGATGTATGTCTTTGTGTGTGGATGTATGTCTGTGTGTGTGCAGATGTGTGTGTGGATGTATGTCTATGTGTGTGGATGTGTATCTGTGTGTGGATGTGTGTATATGTGTGTATGTATGTATGCATATGTATATACGTGTGTGGATGTGTGTCTGTGTGTGTGCGGATGTGTGTGGATGTATGTCTACATGTGTGGATGTGTGTATATGTATGTATGTATGTCTGTGTGTGTGTGGATGTGTGTGTAGATGTGTCTCTGTGTTTGGATGTATGTCTGTGTGTGGGGATGTGTGTCTGTGTGTGTGTGGATGTGTCTGTGTATGGATGTGTGTTTGTGTGTGTGTGTGGATGTGTGTCTGTGTGTGTCCTTTTCCCCTAGCACAAACTGCCTTTATCACTAAAGATGCCTGATGCTGTTGTAGGCAATCACATCATTACTGTCTCCCAGCACACAGCAGAGGGCTTTGAACACTGTGGGTGCTTATAAATGCTCACAATTGCCACCACCAATTGTTCTCATCATTCAGATTTTAGTAGCACTCTCCAATTCACAAAAAATACGAGAGGCAAGTGGAATAAGTCATATTGTCCCCATAGCTCAGATGAGGAAACCTGCCTATGGTCACTTGATCGGTAGGTGGCCTGAGCCAAGGCTCAATCTCAGGACTCAGTGTTCATGATGGACTCTAAGCTCTGGAGGGCAAGGACTTCATTTTTGTCTGTCTCCACAGCACCAGCCCAGAGAGGGCCCATAATGCTTGGGGAATGGATGGATGGACAGATGGATGGACGAATGGATGGATGGATGGATGGATGGATGGATGGACGGATGGATGGATGGACGGATGGACGGATGGATGGACGGACGGACGGATGGACGAATGGACGGATGGACGGATGGACGGATGGACGGATGGACGGATGGATGGATGGATGGATGGATGGATGGATGGATGGATGGATGAACGGATGGACGGATGGACGGATGGATGGCTAGATGAATGAATGAATGAGTGAACGAATGGATGAATGAATGAATGTCAATTCTACCCCAGGCAAGGTCTTGCTGCACTTCATCCTCATCCGCACGATGGATCAGGACATTAACCAGATTGGTTTTCAGTCAATACTAATGAGATTTTTTCTCAATGATCTTTAGTGCATTTCTTTTATGAACAATTTCCCCACAAATACTAAGGGCTTTGATGGAATTCTGTTCCTCTGCCCAGGGCTGCTTTCTGCTCACTCTTTCCTGCCTTCAATGAACATCTCTCTTTTAACCTTCTTTTTCTCGTCCCCCTTTACAAACAGAACAAAACAAAGAAAAGAAAAGCTCCTAATTTGGGGAAGAATATTGGCCATTTGCTTCCTCCACTTACTAACTGATAAGCAAACAGTAGGTAAGCATCAGCGTTGGGGCTTTCTAATGGACACGGCTGGCCTGGAAGATAATCCTTCCCTAATTCCAGATTAGACTGGAAATAGAAATTACACGCTGAGCTCCACAGGCAGATACAATGTTAACAGGCACATGCTGCTTGGGTGACTCAGACAGGCCCATCTGGGTGGCCATTCAGCACCCTCTGCTGCATTCGGGGACTCCTTTGTGGGAGTCCTTGGCCGTTCTATAATAAACAATTAACTTGAAGAGGGAAGGCTGATGCAGAGATCAGGGACCGACCCCATAGGGCCCACCCCCCAAATGGATGCCCATGATCCAGCTGGGGTCAGTGCCTGCTCCCTGGGGCCAGGCTGGCTGAAGGCTTCAGGGTTAGGGCTCCCTAGCCCGGTGAGCTCTGCCCAAGCAGCCTGGCGGGGGCAGGAAACTAAAGGATCTCACCACTGAAGGCCTGTTTCTCAAATACTTAACACCGGGCAAGGCCGCTCTTTTGGCAATTATTCTGAGAGGGCTCAGAATGGAGGTCTCTTGAAGCTGCCGGACTCATTGTACATGATGTGCCCCAACTTGTGAAGTGTGGACGCCAAACACACTACTGGGAACACAGGGCAGTTGTGTGATAAAAAGAGCCTTGAATGTGGAGTCAGAAGCCCTGGGGTCTAGTCCAGGCACCAGTCACCCACTTTGTGACCTCAGGTAAGTCATTTCACTTTCCTGGGTTTCTTCTTCCTCAGCTATGAAGTGAGGGGCTTGGACAAGATGGCCTCCAAGGTTGCTCCCACCTGTCAATCCTCCAGTCCCTATTTTGAGGGCTTAGGGGTACTCAGGATCCCAAAATAACAACACACCAGGTCCTGCTGAATGAATTCAACTCAAGACTTTTCTCAGTCAAAGTAAAACAAAGTTTATTAAAGCTTTACCACAATGGGTGAACTCTTAAGGAGTCTAAGTATTTGTGAACTTATATTGACAATCGGGCCAGAAAAATCTGATACAGAGTGAGTCTGAGCTAGATTGAATTCTCAGCCCCATCGTGGAGGCAAGATGCATCTTATATACAGAAAGATTGTGGGAGGGATCTGGGGGAGGGGGGTGGGGAGGGTCTTGAAGAACTGAGGTCAGACTCCAGGAATCCAGGAATGGGATTAAGGGTGGGAAATAGCTGAAGGCTGCCCAGAGATAGCAGGCAATGGAGGGCGAGGCTTGCTCAAGAGTAACAGAGATTTGGGCCTTGGTTTATGGTCTCATCAAAGGGGAAGATTCAAGAGGTTCGCAGAGCCTGTACCCCATCACCAAGAGGTTTAAAGAGCCCACACCCTCCTCTGGACACTTCTGTGCCCGTCGTCACTTGTACCTGCTTCTCACGCAAATGTTTACCTTTACAGGCACCAAGCTGGCTCCTCCTCACTACCCACTGGTCTGGTTTTCTAAGGAGGTTTATTATTTCGAAAGGAAATGTTTACTGGGCAGGGGCAGGGAGACAGGAGGAGGAGGAATAGGAGGCAGGAGAATGGCCGCAGCGCACGTGAGGAGGTAAAAGACGCCCACAACCCAATACAGCAACAAGTCCCTCAGACTGACCAGCTGAGAAGGGCTGCCAGCTCGCAGGGCTGGGGCCACCACCCAGGAGTTACTAACAGGCATGTAAGCCGTGTCTCCTATATTTAGCTCTCTGGGCTGCCCTGTAACTTCCTCGCGCGGTGAAGGCCAGGCTTTATAAGGTGCTCAGCAGAAACCTGGCCTGGGAGGCGCAAAGGCACTCTGAGCGGGCAGGCAGGCAGGCGGCCAGCGTCCCCCGGGCTCCCAGCCCGATCCGGACTGAAAGATGATAATCACACACATGTCGCATAGACTGTGAGGACATACAGCGAAGAAGGAGAGAACTAAAAATACACAAGCCAAAAGGCCAGACTAATGACATTCAGAGCAAAATCCTCCTCATCCATCTAAAGGAGTGTGTAAGGGTGAGCCCACCCCACGCATCAGTGAGGGTGATCGCCAAAGCCAAGCTCCAGGGTGACCAGAGGAACAAGGGAAGGTCAGTGTGGGGCCACATCAAGGAGGTGGGCTGAAGGCCCCCTGCAGCCTTTGCTGCCCATGTGGCCCAGGGTGAGCTACCCCTCCTCCCTTCCTGCTTCTGTAAAACCCCTTTCCCTCCCTAGGTCCATCGCATAGCACAACGGACAGGACATTGGAATTGGAGTCACCAAGATCTGGCCTCAGTTTGTGACACTTGCGAGTTGTGCAACTCTGGGACGGTCACTGTCTTCTGCCTCAGTTTCCTCATCTGTAAAATATGAATGATAATCAGGAGACAGGGCAAAGGCCTTTGCAAACCTTATGCCGTATCAGTCCGGGCCCTCTCACTGCAGAGAAAATGGGAAGACAGGAAGATATGGGTCACAGACCAACAGAAGGACAGCTGATATGCTTCTTCTTGGAAAGCCCCATTGAGAAGTTGGCGGATTTGGTTTTCCCATAACTCGGAGAAGCAACAGCAAACATGACTTCAAGGAGGTCTCTTGGGCATCTCCCAATGTGCTCACAAGAAAGCTCCATAACAGAGACTCCAGCTTACACAGACATCTGTTGTAGCAGAGGGCAAGAGAAATTCTACAAAGAACTGAATTAAGGCTCTCCAAATGAAAACAGAGACACTGATACCCAGGGATTTCAATGCACCAGTGAGCACAGGGAGATAGAGCAAAAACACGGGAAAATCCGGCTCAGGCTCGAGGAACCAGAGAGGCCAAGAGCTAGTGGACCTCCCAGCATCCTCACGTATTACATAGGAAATGACTAGTGTCTTCATCAAGGGAGTAGGAGACGATAGCTAGAGAGGGTGAAAAAGAAGGTCATCCAAGAAGCGGAGCCACCCCGATCCTAAGAGACTGGAAACAGCTGGCGATTTGGGATGGGGCGGCTAGCTGGTCAGACCTTCACTCGTCAGAGCAACGATCCAAACTGAGAGGCGAGATTCTTGGGGACTCCACCAGAAAGCTCCTTCCACGTCCCCCTCTTCCCCCACAGTTCCCCCTCTGCTAAGACCTTGCTTTGTGTCTGTGAATCCCTGTTTTATGTCTTGCTCGAGGCTAATATTGAAGTACGTTTGTTTATTAAAAATAAGCGTTTCTGAGATTCTCAGTTATTGCCAGATAAAATGGAATCATTAAAAACACAATCTGTCTAATGTTTGGAAATGCCACACCTCAACGGTCAAGCTATCAAGGAAACATTGAGCCTGGAAAATCGAATGCAAGACTCAGACGACCTGAATTCAGATCCCAGCTCAGCTATATCTTATTTCTGTGACTGGGAAAATCCCCAAACTTCCCTGGGGCTGTTTCTTCATCTGGGAAATGAGAAAGTTGGACTAGAATCAGGAGTGGGGAACCTGTGGCCTCAAGGCCATACATGGCCTTCACAGAACAGAAACTTTACAGAACAAATGCCCTAAGAAAAGGGTTGATTCTGTTAAGTTCGAATTCAGTTAAAGGGTCTCACTCGAGGGCCCTGAGGGCCACATGGGGTTCCCCACCACAGTCGGTTGTCTTCCTCATTAGACTTTGAACCCCAAGGGCTCAGGCTGGTTTTTGTTATTATTACTGTTATTTGGGGGAGCGGGTGGGCTGGCCTTTCTTTGTCTCCTGAGCACTAGAGTCTAGTAGGTGCTTAATAAATGTAAGACCAAAGCAGCCTTGCCGCGGCTTAGTATCTTCTCCCTACATGGGCTTATGTGACCTTCATGCCAGACTCTGGGGCTCACCTTAGCCCAAAGCATGAGAGGTCTGGCTTGCCTTACCTTGGCCTTGGGTGACCTCCCAGTGGCAGCCCAGCCTACCTTATGTCATCTGCCTGCCTCTGGAAGTCACCAGTACCTGCCCATGAGGAACCTCTCCTTTTCCTGGTTTCCCTTGATTTCTGTATCATCGGATCCACAACATTTTGTGCTGTGAGGGAGGTCGGAAGCCCATGAGTCCACCTCCTTCATTTTCATGATGAGGAAAGTGAGAAGCAGAGAAGTCCAGTGACTCACTGTTCAGCGTCTCCCAGGCAGGACTCAAATCCAGCTCCCCTAACTCCAAATGCAGGGCTCCTTGCCACTGTGTCTGCTTCTTCCCTGGACTAGATGAGAATGTGAATAGCCTGCTTTTGGAGTCTGCCCTTTCTGTGTGACTGTCCCTGAAACATGAGATCTTAGCCGTGATCCCCCAGCCTTGAATGTTGCTATCACATCTTGAATTAGAGCTCACAGGCCATGAGAGCTGGAAGAGTCCTAAGGAATTGCCTCCCCCTCACCCCCAGTTTTCCAGATAAGGAAACAAGGGCAGTAACCTCTCTGAGGTCATGCATCCAGGAGCTTCCAGAGGGCTGGGATTTGCAGTCTAGGGCTCTTTCCCTGGTCTGGGCCATCCTCCTGGGGAGATGCATTGCAATATCCATCCTCAGGAATCCGGCCCTTAACTTTGCTCTGCATTTGGAGAATGTGAATCACCATCCCACTAGAAATGCAAGAACCCTCCCAGCTTTGAGCAATCCAGACACACAAGGCACACAGACTGCAGACGTGACCTGTACAAACAAGCAAACATGGCTGTCTATATCTCACTGTGTCTTTTCGAGGATACTGGCTCCTTCTCCTTTTCCCTGTCTCTTCTCTCACCTCCAAAAGCCACGATGATCCCTCTAAGCAGGAGCAACACGGTGTTGTGAACGGAGCCAGGAGGATGACAGTCCAAATCTCATCCCTGCCAACGGCTCCTGTACTTGTAGCCCTACTGTGCACTACAATGCCTGGCACAAAGTAGGCACTTACCAAACACCAGCTTCATGAACCAGGGAAGGGACAATCTCTAGATACCTCAATCCCTTAGACCAATTATAACAATCACGATAACAATAATCAAGGCTGGACAGCTAGATGGCTCCATAGTGCACAGAGCCCTGGGTCTGGAGTCAGGAAGACTCCTCTTCCTGAGTTCAGATCTGGCCTCAGACACTCACTAGCTGTGTGACCCTGGGCAAATCACTTAACCTTCTTTGCCTCAGTTTCCTCATCTGTAAAATGAGCTGGAGAAGGAGATGACAAATGACTGGTGTCTCTGCCAAGGAAACCCCACAGAGTCAGATGTGACTGAAACAACTGAACAGCAATTGCTGACTTGATATAGGAATCTTATGCTTTCCAGAACATTTCAGAATCATCTGACTTAAGCCTCATTCACAACCACCCTGGGAAGTAGGGGCCGCCATCTCCATTTTCCAGGTAAGGAAGTTGAGACCAGAAGGTAACTGACTTAGCCAGAGGCCTCGAGTTAGAAAGTGTCTAAGGAAGGCCTTGAACTCACGTCTCCCTCGTATTAGAGAACCACCGGGTCCTAGATTTAGAATTGGAAGGACCTTCCAGGCCAGCAGAGCCACTACCTTTATTTTAAGGATGAGGAAACTGAGGTCCAGAAGCCCAGGGTGACATGGCTATAAAGTTCTTAAGATGAAACTGGAATCCGAGTCTCCCTGGTGCCAAGTTCAGTGCCCCAGTCACAACACAACACTGCATTTGGGGTTATGGAATGGATTCCCCACACTGGAAATCCCTGCCCCCGAGGAAATCCCAGCTCTTTCATGTGTCTACTTATCTCCTCAAACAAACTTGGCGATTTTCTAGATAAGCAAGTTGGAATGACGCCAATCACATCATTCTGCCACAGCAGGATTAAAACATGAAAATGGGGCACAGCCCTGGGCCAAGTCAGAAGAATGTTTCAGAATAAAAACTCACTATTTGCTATTCTCAAGATCAATAAGGTCATTTAGTTTATTTCTCTTCATTATTACTTTTCATGGAAAGAAAGTCTTTGATATCCAGACCTTAAAAAAAGATGAAGCTTTTTAAAAAGCTTTTCACATTCCCACACTTTCTGTATTTCTTTCATTATCCCTCATTGGGATAGTGGTGGCCCTGACTTAGGAAGCAGAGCTGTGCTCAGGGTGACGGTGTTCACCATCAGGATGCCACGAAGGCAGAAATAGGATGGGCTGCTTCCCCGACATGGGTTGGTCCCCCTGCACCCCACTGCCCTGGGGAACCTCAATGAGGCATGAGAATGAGGTTCATCCAATCTTTGATTCCTATAGTAACCCTGGTGCTCTCCACTTGGGAGAAACAATAAGATTTCAGGTTTATGGAAACTTTTTTTCCCCAAATGCAAAAAGCCTCTCCTTCTACACTCACATACAGCTACGAATAACCAAAGGAAGTCTTGGCTGCCTGAGATGGATCACTGGGTAAGCAAGGACAGGTCACTGGACTGTCCTGAGGAAGGGCTCCACTAGCCAGATCACTCCAGAATCCAGAGATTCACCCACTTCGGTGCTCAGAAGTCACCAACGCCCTGTAGCTGATGCCAGCTTGTGTGCTCAGTCACCCAGCTCCATGTTGAAATCCTCCTCTGAAGGAGTATACCATCCAGTGCCATTCCAACTCCCCTTTCCTATCCCACGTCACTTTCCAGCTTTGCTCTTGTGGACAAACAAAAAAATTGGAATCTTTGAATAATGTTCCACTTGGAAGGCGCAGAGGCCCTTGTGCCCCAGAAGGCCAGGAGCCTCCAATTTCCACAAGGAGACTAGATTTCCCCATCATCAGTGTCCTGTTCTGCCCCAGCTCCCTCTGTGCCTTGGCTAAAATCCCGCCTTCTGCAAGCCTCCCTTCATCCTCCTTAATCTCAAATCCTTAGCTCTGAGAGCACCTCCTTGTTTGTTCCTTCTCATGGGCGTGGTGTCTCTTCCGGCCCCCACCTCCACCCTAATCAGATTATGCCTTCTGGAGGGCTGGCTCTGCATTCCTATTCACTGGCCATCTTCCCTTCACTGAGCACAGCGCCAGCTTAATAATGGCTTGCTGACAATCTGTGATCCAAGGACTGACCTAGCTAAGTTGGGCGTCACATTGCCAGAAGATTGTAAGGTCAGGAATTGGGGGCAACTCATAAACACCATCCATGAAGGCCCAGAGGGGTTGCCATCTACATTGGTGTAAGGACTGGCTACTCTAAGAAAATCACAGATCTTTCTACTTATAAGCAAGGTAGGCTAAGGAGATGTGCACCAGGGGCTCTGAAGAACAAGGATGGGTTTACTAAGGCCTAGTTAGAATTCCAGGTAGGGTGATATAGTAGAGAAAGTGGGAGACTTGAACCAAGTACACCCAGATTCAAGTCTGCCTCTGACACACGTATACACACACTCACATGCCGACATATACACACTTACACATATACGACTATATATATACCTTTACACAAACACCCTCACACACACATACTCACATGCAGACATACACACATGCATATATATACACAGTCACACACATTCACATACATACACACTCACATGAATATACTCACACATACACCCTCACACACACACACTCTCTCTCTCCCCCTCCCCCCCCCCCCACACACACACTTGCCTTGCAGTGAGCACCTAAAATGTCCAAGACCGAGGGTGATGAGCAGCCAGGGCTGGGCACAGGTATCCCTGGTCCTGCCTTCCCCCTCCACATCAGCCCATCCTCCTGACCTCGCTGAGTCCCTGCCTGGCCTTACAAAAAGCTCTCCCATCCCCGGCGCTCTCAAGAGCCTTGTTCACAGCCGTCTTGCCTACAGACGTCGTTGGCTGCCTGCAGACGAGAGGCCCCCAGCCTGGCAGGTCCACCTCTGTACACTGAGTACCTACTATGGGAAAGACATGGGTTTGAGGAAAGGGACAGAAGCACACATGTGGAGCCTGGGTTCGAATCCTGACTCAGCTCCTTCTCACTTCCCTTGTGTGGCTCTCAGTTTCCTTGCTGGTACAACAAAGGGGTCCCCTCAGAGGCCGTCTGAGCCGTTCTCCAGAGGACGCTTCTGCTCCGGGAGGGAAGGGATATGTCTAAATAAATGTAGAAATTCAGCCGCTAAGCCCAGAGCCAGGGCCTCTCCGCTGAATAATAATACAGTATCAACAATAACACAAGAACGACCAGCTTTCCATGGTTGAGAAAGCTGAGGCAGGTGGAACGGAAGTGACTTGTCCAGGGTCACACAGCCACTACGTATCTAGAGCTAGATTTGAACTCCAGTTTCCCTGACTCCAAGCCTGGCCTGGGATGTTCTTTCCCCAGGGCAATTCGATCACAGGTCTGGGTCAATAAAATGAATGTTAAGAATAAAAAGAAGACGGGGACTTACTTTTGAAAACCAAGGACCCCGAGCTGTGTGAGCTGCCACGCAGGCTCCAGAAGGCTCCTTCCGCATTCCCAGCCTCCTCCCCGGAGCCCCTCCCCGGGGCCCCTCCCCGGGGCTCCTCCCCGGGGCCCCTCTGGCCGACTTGGCCCTTTGCTCCTGTGGGTGAGTTCCTCCATTTTCTGTCAGGACCGAGGATGGCTGGCCTTCATTCCCCTCCCAGTCTTCCTGCTGGGATTTTGCCTCGGCCCCCACGCCCCGGCTGGGCACCTTCCTGCGCTCCTCCCCCACTCCCTCCCCCCCTTTTGGGCACCGTCTTTCCGTTCGATTGCAGGCTCCTTGAGGGCAGGGACCCTATCTCTTTTTGGCTTATATTTGTATCCCCAGTACTCAGCTCACAGTGAACACTTGATAGACCGACTGCCTGGTGCTGCCTCGCCTTATTATTCCAGTACCAGCTACTGGAGTCAACGAAGGTCCCGACCGCGATGCCTGGGGAGCCTTCCCGGCGTCCTCACCCTGCTGCCAGGAAACCCAGAGGAGGTTTAATTAGAAGGAGTGAGACCCTTGGCAACGCTGTCCAATAAAAGAGAAGGGTGCATTTTGGAGTCTCCTTCATGCTCAAATAATTAGTCATTGACGTTTAGGCCCCGAATCACACAGAACAGGGCTCTAGTGTTGAGCATTAGAGGCTCCTTCAAGCTCACCTGGGCTTGCCCTTAATTACAGAGGAAAGGCATGGGCCACAGCCGGGCAGGTGACAGCGGCTGAAGGAGGTGAGAGTTTGCTAGGCCCCTTCCGTGGGCTATCTGGGGGGACCCCCACAGCAGCCCTGGGACATGGGCCCCTTCTCTCCTCATTTTTATACAGATTACAAGAGACACTAACTACTGGGAGATTCAGCAAAATCCTCTCCAAGGAGATGTTTCTGCTGAGTCTTGGAGGAGCTGAATTTGCCAAGAGGAGGCTGGTGAAGAGGGGCTACCAGGAATGGGGAACAGCCTGTGCACATGCATGAAGATGGTCAGCAAACAAGCAGGCTCTTTGTGGCTAGAACAAAGACTCTGTGTGTGTGTGTGTGTGTGTGTGTGTGTGTGTGTGTGTGTGTGTGTGTGATGGGGGAGGGGGGAAGAGAAGAACCTGGACTCAGCCCAGAAAGCCCCAATAACTTAAATGACTTATTGAGATAGAGCCAACAAGGGATGGAACAGGCCTAAATTCAGGTCTCCTTACATCCAATCCAGGGAGCTTCTCGTTCCTCCCTGATTTTCCAAATCATTCTCAAGTACACAGCCTGTCTTTTTTCTGAATTCCCAGGGCTCCCAACCTTCCTGAATATGATGTAATGAGGACTGAATTGGAGGCTGCACTTTGGGAGCTCAGGTGGGAAGGTTCCAGAGACCATCCCCCAAGAGCAGACGCTGAGTCACCCAGCCTCTTCCAGGAAGCTCCGCTCTCCTCTGCCAGCCCAATCACTTGGGTCTATCTCTAAACAACCTGTGAGGCCCTTTCCTCAGGGGACCCTTAGGGAAAGGGAGGGAGGGAACACAGGGGTTTAAGAAGAGATGGAAAACCTGCCGGGCCTTCACACATCCAGCACTTCACAAGGGAGACCCATACTCAGGGTTTTAGATAAGTGGTTTATAAAACAATTTGGCCCAACACTTCAACCATGCCAAGTACTGAGGCTACAAAGACAAAAGCAAAACAGACAGCCCTGCCCTCAAGGAGCTTCCATCCCATCAACAAAGATGACATGTACGTTGTGAGGTTGTGACTACATACAAAATATAGGCACAGTATCGAGACAGTCACCCCAGAGTGTCTTGCTGGGGGGACACCAATAGCTTGGGGGAAAGGCTTTTTGTAGGAGGCAGCAGTTGGGTCACGTTGAACAGTGTCAGTACTAAAGGCATCGTGGTGTGATCTTGGCTGCCTGAGATATGGATAAAGCACGTGTCAGATCATATCTGGGTACTTCATGAAATGGTCTTTTCTTCTTGGCTGCTTGAAATATGGATAAAGCAGGTGTCAGATCATATCTGGGTACTTCATGAAATGGTCTTTTCTAAGGGAGTCAATGTGTGTGTGAGTGAGAATGAGTGAGAGCCAAAGAGAGAGGGGCAGAGGGAGGAGAATTTATCACTTGGGTTTGAGTTTATTGAAAACTACAAGTATAATTTTGGAAAAACCCAAATATTTCCATCAAGCTGACCTGAAAATTATTTTTTAAAGAATTCTTTCAAATCTTAGTGCAAGTTGAGGGCAGGAATCTCAACTAATGAGGGTCTCACTCAGTCCCCAAGACCCACCAAGGTGATGCAAAGATAGATCCAGAGAAATTACATCAGGGTTTCTTACATAAGACCCCTCACTCAACCAATATGATGTCAACAACATCCCGAGTCAGAAACCATGGAGAGAAAAGGATCGATGGATGGAAACTTTTGCTTTCTATCCATTGCTTGTAGCCATGCAGACCCAATGAGTGATATCATTTGGGTATCTGCAAAAATTAAAGATAACAACCAACCAACCATCTCTGAGCAAGCAGCATTTACCTCTTTCACCCTTCGCCATGCCCAGAGATCAGAGCATCTAGGCTCTTGATGACTGGCCTGGTTGGTCTCTCTCTCTCTCTCTCTCTCATTGTCCCCATTCCCCCGCTTTATACCATCTCTATGGGGTGTGTCATTTAAGGCTGTGTGAAAATAGTTTTGTAGCTGTGAAAACTGGACCATCAGAACAGTAATTGCATTAAGTACTAGTCATCGGTGAGTCTTTGAAGAAACCTCCATTGACTCCCCTAACCACAGTTAAGGACTGTCATAACCAGACTCCAAATTCTGGTGATTTCAGCAGTTTTGCTGGTGCCCCACATCCTCTCCTGGCCACCCATCTACTCAGAGGATCGTGCCTACATCCACATCACTACTGTCCCTATTTCACAGTGATTCCTAAGTCACTGTGACTTCAGTTTAAAAAAGAATGCTCTCTGGACCCTCTGTTACTCTTCTACTTCTCTGGGTCCATCATTCCCTCTCTTCCTGCTCCCACATATAGTCTCCCTCCATGGTACCTCTCATTCCCATGCTGGTCTTAGAATGTATCCCAACACAGAGAAGAAGCCAGAGGAGCTTCAGGGGTTCCAGACCTAAAAGAGCTCCAGGAATAGTCATGGTCCAGGGAGACCAGACTATTCCCAGCCTGGAGGACCCAGAGAGTACAGACTGTTGTGAGGGCAGGATTAGTGTTACATTTGTCCT